>QTSX02007150.1:400780-448831 GCA_014839935.2 Entomophthora muscae | reverse complement strand
CTCACACCATTTTTTGTGAATCAATGTATTTTGGATTGTATTTTGAATGGTTTTGCTTTACATGTGAGCCCTTTGTTGCTGTGTTGACCCATTTTGCCCATTAATACCAATAAACCCTGTTAACAGAGTGTATATTTTACTCTGGTAGTTGGAATTTGCTTAAATCTGAAATCATTTTGTTTAAATCTGAAGTATTTTTGCTTGTTACCATAGCTTTTAAAACTACTGTAACATATTTATATCTAAAGCCCTGAAAAAATTAAGCTGTTAGCATAAAAGATGGTTCTCAATAGCTGTGATCAACAGGTTTTGATACTTGAAGAATTCTTCTAAAGAGCATGAAGATCCTCATTTCAAAGATATTTTCAAACACCTAATGGAGTGGTACCTGATTAATAACATCCCTCTGAAGTCAAAAATGTTCTTCTCAGACATAGATGATCATTCCCCAAAAACCCAATTATCCTCAGTAACCCATGGTTTATAAATATCATTAAGTCATCAGGCTTATAACCAATAAAATAAAAAACAATTTTATATCTGTCAACAACCCAGAAGCAGAAAATAATTTAACCATTGATTAAAGTAGTTTTAAAAGCTATGGAAACAAGCAAAACTACCTCATATTTAAACAAAATGAACTGAGGTTTAAGTAAGCCCCAGTCAGGCAAGATTCATGAATCAAATAATCTAAGTATTTTTGGTGAACTTTCAAAATGTCAAATAATAAACATGATATCCCTAACACATAATATGAAATTATATAAACATTGAACAACTAAGTTAAAACCACAAACAAAATGAACTGGTACATCAAGTGAAATGAATGGATGTTATTGCAGAGTATATTATAATCCAATCAGGATTAATATGAGAAACCAACAGAAGGACTAAAACAAAACAAAAACAGAGCAACCTAGAAGCAATATTTCACAAACACAAAATGAAGTCACACAATATGTGTAGTATATGCAGCCTAAAATAGTAAATATTAACATTTTAACAGCCAATCAACAGCTATCCAATTTAGGAACAGAGGCATTTTATTCATTTTCATGGATCCTGACCTGTATGAAATGGAGTTGAGAGCCTTCCAAATCTGGACTCAGGATTAAAATAAAAATAAAGTCATTAAATTTCAAACTTCTACTTTTAGTGATTTTATCATAGGTTTTTTACAATAGTTTTTGCTAGCAACAATTCTGAAAGCACTAATGAGATAAGCCAGCAGCAGCCAAGGCAGCTTTTGTGAAGGAAAGGCTCAGAATGTGGAGGCCCCCATTTACATTCAGATCTTTGATGTGGTTAATGAGGTAGCTGACCTGTACCTGACCCCCAACCCATATGGGTTTGACCTTTTCAATAGTCACTTAGTGTCTAACTCTTCCCCTTCCCCCTTGCCCACCCCTGCACAAGCTGTCAATCAACCAGCCAATCAGAACAGCAACCCTGATTCAGAACAACTTCCAGCCAATAACCAACTTGCTCCCCCTACAGCCAAACAGGCTTCATCTTCTGAGGCCCAGCGCCCCAAACGCAGAATAATCACTGCCCAAATTCTCCAAGAAATTGTGGTACTGAACCAGTGCAGCCTAACCTGGGAACAGATTGACAACCAATTACAATTTACTCAAGCCACTATCATGTGGGAATTCAATAAACTCATTAACAAGGGAAACATGATTGGGACAGCCAAATTAGCCAAAGAAAGCCCCAGAGCCCCAGATCACAGAGGCCTACCCAATCATGCTTGACCTTCTCCAGTGGGACCCCAAGCTTCCCTTGACCCAGGTCCAGAAGCAACTTTCACATCATGGCATTTGGGTGTCTGAGCTCATGGCACAGCTCTGGATGTATGGGAAGGTGGCTTTAATATGGGTTCTCATCAATGTTGCTAGCAACCAATGGGATGGCACTGAGGATTCCCTGTATGATCAGATCATCAAAAAAACCCTTGTCTGATGCTTGACTAGTCTAACAGACAACATCACGTTTGCCTTGTACTACAAGTTATCAATTGTGGTTGACAATTTCAGTGAGCAAGGAAAAGCTGCTGGCAAGAATAGAAGGAAGAAGGTCAAAAAGGGGACATTTATTGGTATATTTCTGATTGTTTCAGCCAAGGGTTTTGTCTACTATTGGAAATACCCAGATTTCACCAATGGCTACTTGTACAGCCACATCCTCAGTGGATTACTCAACTCCTGGGATGGCTCAAATTCCAAGTACCAGGTTTTCTTGAGCCACCAGATGGAGGGTAGCTCCACCGCCCTCAAGGCCATCCAGCAACGCAGGCACCAGGCCTCAGTCTACCCTGCCAGCCATGCAGACATCCATCTGGGTGATGTTGTCTTCTTCAACATCAGATCCACATTACAGAAGCGCCGCCCTCAGGCTTTCCACGACCTCTATCTTGGGGTCCTTGACCACAATTCTCTCTTTGGTCACCAAATGATGGCAGACTTGTTTGCCCAAATTGTCTTCCATGTGAACATGGGCAACCAATAATATAAGGACAAGCACCTCTCACCCAGTGCCACAGCCACCTACCAGCCCATCCAGCCAATGATGGACAAGGAATATAACAAGTGTTATATGGTGGCCATCACGCGCAATCCTTCTACCCCTACCCCCGCCACCCCCACCTCCCACTCTCCCAATCCCAGATCCCCCAGGCCATCACTGCCTCTACGTCTTCCTTCCCGCACTATTCTGTCTACTAGGCATCCCTCTTCCCTGCCCCAATAAACCCCCTGTTGCCAAACATTTTCTATTTATATTATCTTTATTTTGAATTTCAATTATTCATGTTCTCTTTGTTTATAGTTGGTTTTATTCTTTATGTTCAGCTTATTTCTATAAAATCATATATTTACTATGTTGTGTATCTAGATCCAGAACACAGTTATTTTTAGTACCCAAACACAGCCCCTTGTAAAAATATTAACAACAATTTGATGATCAGCTAAATTTGAATTAAAAAATTATAGGTAAACTGTTTTTAGATAAAGTTGTTACTGATCCAAATTTAAAACCTTAATGATAAACTTTAAGCCAATCAGGAGCCAAGTGATAAATTGATTGTTGTGACATAAAGGGTCACCCAATATATTCATTAGTGCACATGCCATCAAAGAATTATTGGGTGACCCTTTATGTCACAACAATCAATTTATCACTTGACTCCTGATTGGCTTAAAGTTTATCATTAAGGTTTTAAATTTAGATCAGTAACAACTTTATCTAAAAACAGTTAACCTATAATTTTCTAATTCAAATTTATCTTATCACCAAATTGTTGTTAATACTTTCACAAGGGGCTGTGCAAAGCACCAAAAATAATATGGCAATCAAGGAAACAATGCCAACACAAAGCAAACAACATATATTGAGATGGGCGTAAAACATATACACAATGGGTAAAAAGATGGGATAGTGTAGCAAATGGGAAAACAAACAGGAATAAGCAAAGAGGCAATAGTATCAGAATAATACAGATTTTATTGGGGCAAAAGCTATAAAAACATATGGAAAGGTTAGTAAAAAAATCAATGAGAGAATTGGAGAAACTTCTAAAAGACCTTGACTTTGCAGTTGCAAGATCAAATAAATTGACCGCAAGGTCAAAGCAAAGATCAAGACTGCCATCCTCAAAGGCAAGAAACTTGACAGGGTGACATCCAAGGCATTATTGACCAAAATGCCTGACACATCAGAGAAGACCATTGAGCACCTGCTCAACATTTAAAAAACAATGATTGAGGGCTTGCAATTCAAGTCCTTTGCCCTCTCTGCGCTGTCTGTCTGGACAGATGTCCCTGAAATGTATGCCCACCTAAAACCTACCAAGCAGGCAAGGACAGAGGATAAAGAATTGCCCACACAACTGCTTGCGCCAAGAATGGCAAAGCCTGCCAAAGCCACAGGCAAGGAGAAACCCCACAAAGGTACATAAAAAATTATAATTAATAAAAATTTCAAAATACTTACCTTTTTTTGTTAAAAAACATTGACAGTGAACTCTGCCGGGTCCTGGTTCCTTTTGCCCCCCCACCTTCTATTCAAATTATGCCACTCATGTGGCCAAACAGCTCTATCTGTCCCCCCTGTCTTACAGGAGCTTGAAGACAGGGTCCATGGTACCTTTCCAATGACAAGGAACACGCAAGCCTAGCTGACACATGCTGAGAGGGCATCCAAGTGAGCAGTTACTGCCTACAAGGATGCCCAACTGGTCTGCCTGGACCTAGTGATTCTCAGTGGAGTTTACTGTGTAAACTTCATTGAGCTTGTTTAGGACATCCTGGAGACGCTCCCATTCAAGAATGTACCAGAGATGGGCCAGGCCCATGCAGCTGCCTGCTTCTGCTTCCCAGTGGAGCATACCATCTCTTACCTCTTAGACAACTTTGGGTGTGCGGTGTCAAAACTGGCTGTTGCAGACGCAACAGCCATAAAGAAGACAAAAATCCTCCTGGTAGACTTCAGGCTGGCCTGGAGTGCCAACAAGACAGGGGTCCCACAAGCAATGGAGCTGACCTTTGCAAAGACAAAGCATGAAAAGAAGATCAGCACAGTATACAACAAAATTTGCAAGTTTACTGAAGCCTTTGCTGGATAAAGGCTTTACTTTGTTGTTTACCTGGGGTTCCTCTTCTACTTTGGGATGGACACGTCTGTAGAGGACCTGGACAGAACCTTCCTTGGATTGACAAGGCCAGGCTCTCCCTGGATGGCAAGAAGGTCCCCCCCAATACAACTTGGTGGACCATGTTATCCAGGACGCCCTGGTCCTGGCTGGCATCTTTGGGTTTGCAGCCCCACCAGAAAAGCTACTCCTGCATTCTCACCTAATAATACTCCCTTTTATCAGCTGCCGTGAATATTTTAATCAGGGTGTATTCACTGTCCAGGGTGTGGCGGTGGAGGTTGTGCGCCACCTCCATTGCAGGGTGGGTACATACCGCCAAACCCATTTTAGGTGCTCTTAATTTTTCTCTATATCAATAAACATCTTTATACTCTAGATTATTTTTATTATAAATAATTTTTTAAGTCTTATTTTAGCAAGCCAGATTTGAAAAATATATCCCAGAGAAGGTCTTAATAAATGCATAACAATATATGTTGATAAAATATACTTCTAATTTGTACACTTTACATTTAACTTTTTAATTTGATTTTTATATTTATTTAACAAAAGTGATATAAATACATTTGCACAATCCAGTATCAAGTATTTGGGATACCCTTAGATGCCATAATAATAAATGATTATAAATAATTACTAATCTTCATTGATGGTCCTTCTGAATGTGATTGCGGGCTTGGAAACATCTAAATATAAGATGATAATTAATAAATCTTGAATAGTAAATTAGAGAATATAAAAAAATTGGACACGCTAAGCCTTTAATTGATTGGCTGTTTGGTAAGGCACGCAGGGATAAACAAATCAGTGTGACCATATAATTTGGCCCCAGTCTCAGCTGGGAGGGTGTGGATCCCAGCCTGCAGCAAATCAAAGAGGTCCTCAGTCCCAGTTGGGGATTCTTGCTTGACAACTTGCTTGAGCCACCCAAAGACTTCCTTGATGGGATTTAGGAAGGGCAAATAAGCAGGGAGGAAGAGAAGGCGCAAATTTTCTGTGGCCAATTGCTGGAGGCCCACTGCAATGCTAGTGTCAATCATTGGGAATTCCTTGAGAATATCAGCCACCTTATGGAGACCAACATTGTCCAGCACAATTACATTGGGGAAGCCCAGGCTCATGCACCTCAGGTGCTCCTGGACCAATTGGAGAAATGATAGGAAGGTCCGGCTATTGTGAGATCCCAATATCATTTGATACAGCTCAACCCCCTTTAGACCGAGGAGAGCCACCATCAAATAGGCTGTGGCGCAGACTGCAGCACGCCAAGCCATCCTGTCATTTGAGCCTTTGGGGACATACCCATACCCATTGCACATTGACAAGGCAAATGCTGATTTGTCAATGTAGTAGAATTTGACTGTCCCCTTGGCTTTGAGAGCAGTGTACGCCTCTGAGTACTTTTTTCTAGATCTCAATATTGGCTGGGCTGTTTCTGATTGTAGGAGGATACCCCAAGCTTTTTCCAGGAAAAGCACATCCCCTTGAGCAGATGGTAGTAAAAGGAAATTGAGGCCTCAACCCCAAAAGCGGACTTGACTATGGCCTGTATATTTGCCAGTTCAAGATGACAGTCCCAGGGTATCCACTGGTGGATTGCCCATTTGTTCTCCTTGGTGAGCATGGTAGACACATGCAAGGATTTCTCCGCGGCAAGGACTTCACCCAGTATTGATGAACTTTTTGAAGGTCTTTCTAGCGTACTTGGGATCCACCCCAACAATGGCTGTGGCCACCTTGTAATCGCCAGATTCACGCATTAGCTTGAGCAGGATGATGTGTTTGATATTGTGGATGCGCTTCTGAGCAGGCGTTTTAGCGGTGGGGATTGGCTCATTGGTGTTGGGCACAACAAAGGGAATGGGCACCTTGGTTTAAAACACAGCAACTTTCTTTAGCACCAACTGTCCCTCATCAGTTTGGAAAAGCTCAGGCTCCTTGTTCTCCTCCTGATTGCCATCACCGACATAGGGCTTGTAGCTAGTATCAAGTACAGGCTTCACCTTCTCCAGCATGGCTGACGGGACCAACTCTTGCCGGTACACAACGTCAAACACATACAAAGTAAGTTCTACCTCCTTGTTTCTAACTGTTTTTGTTGTGGTAACCTTGGTGGGCTTCTAGGTCAGCTTGGGGACCCAAGGGTTGATGCTCCGCACCCTAGCAGCTTGTGCTCCTTGAACTGGCTGTGTCAGTGCAGTGTCACTATCAAACTCTCCTCTCCCATCTCCTTTCTGAGTAGGCATTTGGGTTGCACTAACTCTGTTCTTTGACCCGCGGGGGCAACTGCAACTGCAGCGCACAACGGGTGCATTGGTACTCTGTTGTTGTGTTCCTTTTATTTTGAAAATTTAATAAAATACCAAATAAATTTCAATTAAGTTACTACCCTAATTTTAATTTTTGCTTTTTATCTGATTATGGATATTTGATTAATATTTTTCCCACCCAATATCCCAATTCTAGATTTTGTATTTCTTAATTAGTTGTTTTTGGTTTTACAACGCCCATTTTAAAATACCCAAAATAATTTCCACCAATTTCCCCAGACTTTACGCCAAATTAAGCACCCATCACAATATTTTTAAAATTTATGTTTCAGATCTCATGTCTTATTTTAGATACCTTGGTATCATTCTTGATTAAAATCCATTGCACAAACTGATTGAGTGATTTTGTTTACATAGTGAGTTGCTATTGTTATTTTGTTTTTTGATTGAGTTTTGACTCACTTTCTTAGGTGTATTTTTTCACTGATTCACATAGTAAACATATGTACACCAAAAGTCAACTCACACCATTTTGTTTGTGAATCAATGTATTTTGGATTGTATTTTGGATATTTTTTCTTTGTGTGTGAGCACTTCTTTGCTGTGTTGATTTATTTTGCCCATTAACGCCAATAAACCCTGTTAACAGAGTGTATATTTTACTCTGGTAGTTGGAATTTGCTTAAATCTGAAATCATTTTGTTTAAATCTGAGGTATTTTTGGTTGTTGCCATAGCTTTTAAAACTACTGAATAGATTTTATGTCTTAATCAGGACAAGCTGGTAACAGTATTATAGATTCACTGATTTGTTTTGACATTTGATATTTTTGCTATCTGTTTCAGTTGCTATTAAGGTTTGTTGTTGGAGAAAGTTTTTAACTTTTATGACTGAGCTCAGTTTGTTCTTCAAAGTCACAGTAAACATAGTAGCTTTGTTTTGTGACTGAGACCCATTTGTTCTAGTTATTGGCTTAATTTTTTGAATCATTGTACATTTGTGCCCAGCTTACATAGGTTGTTGTGTGACCAGACGCTTTTTCCAAATAGCAAACATTTTTAATGGAATTAGCTTATATGTAAGACTTCAGAATTTTTTAACAACAACTGCAGTTCTATCAAAGCCTGTGCTCAAGCATCACCAATAAATTACTATTTCCCAAAGATACAAAAGATATAGCTCTAATTGAGACAATATTTTAATTGATGATCCTAAACAGGATGAGATTGAATTGCTTGGAATAATATAACTGTGAGGGTATTTATACCCAATTCTAAGAAAAGGAGATGATAGGAAAATTGTGTTTAAGCAAGATTAAATCATGATTTCAAAATCAGAAATATATTATCAAGAGCAAAATTTTGAAAGCTGGAATTAAGGGCTTTTGTCTGACACCAGTATGGGCTGAAACTATTCAGTATTTGCAGAAATATAGGCAACCAAAGATGGTAAAGGAGAAACAAACAGAAGTCTTGGCATAAATATCAACAAAATAGAAAACATAAGTTGAGACATAAATTTTCAGTCCTGGAATTCTATTTATATCTAAAAAGATAAAATTCATTGTGTGACTGAACCAATTCTTTTTGAACTGAACAATTTTTGTTGATCTCAGCAGGTTTGAAACCTACTGTATTATGTACTGTATTTTGATTATCTTTGCTTGTTGTTTGGGTTATTTGTTGCTGTCTTGAGCCATTTTCCCTATCAACACACAGAATTCCTGTTAAAAGGGTGCATACTTTATACTGATACTTAGATTTCACTTAAGGCTGAGTCCATTTTGTTTATATCTGAGTTATTTTTTGTTTAGTCTCATAGCTGTGAAGACTATTGTAAGTTTTTAATTCATGTAAGAGTTAAGACCATAAAATGAGTATGAAGCAGAGCCTTTTTCCAAAATTACCTAGCTAATAGAACTAAGGTTAGATAATTTTTTGAGCAAAAAAGATTGGTAAAACAATATAAATACCTGAGTATATTTGCATTCAATTTTTTCTAGAAAAATATATGGGGTTATCTTATGGAAAAATAAGCAAGAAACTTAACATTACTGTTAAAACTTCTCAAAAAATTTATCTACAATATCAAAAACCCAACTCAGTGAATATTTGTCCAAGATCAGGTTACCCTAAAAACCTAGCAAGCAAAATGATCAACTAGTAATTAGAAAGAGTTTACAAAATTGCTCTTTAACAGCCAAAAAAATTAAGAAGATATGCATAAACTCCTTATTGTCAGGATGAAGTAGAGTGTGAGCTTGTCATAATTAATCAAATGCAAAATGTACACCCAGATAAGGATGACATTATCAATGAGGATGAGATAATGTGTGTTTATTTGGAAATGGTAACCCTTGAAGAGTGATTAAGGAAAGGTGCTGCAGAAGATTATGCACAGGTACATCAGAAAGACCTTAATTTGGCTCAACATCAAGGAATCAGCAGCATAGATAGGTTCACATTCAATTTTGCGGGGTTCAGGAATCATTTTGGCAGGAGGAGGAAGATTATCAGGAAATTGTAGAGGTTAGGATGCAGAATCTAGCAATCTGGTTATTACAAATCTGATTGGGAAATATTGAAATGAGTGAATTGTTGAGGCAAGATATTTATCAGAGATAAAATATCAAACTACTAAGGTAGTTTGGTGGGGACAATTGTTACTTAAGGCCTTTGGGTGCATCTTGATGAGGTGGCCTCCTTGAAGATAATATTTGGACAGCTTACAGATACAATCAATGGTGGTTCTGTAAGCTGTTACCTGACCTCCTTTGAGGTCAGGATTTGTAGACCAGTAGGTCATGGTAGGGGAAATTGGGCGTGGGGCATCTGCACCCCACTTGGATCCAATTTCCTGTGTCATCACCCACTTGTGATCAAATTTTAGATTTAAATTTACAATCACCACAAGCGGGCGGGGCTTTAGGCCAGGTTTCACTGGGTGGGGGGCTTTGGCCTGGCCACACCCAGGAAAACCATGGCTGTGACACTTAAAAGTTGAAGTTTCTGAGATTACTGTACGTAGAAGTCTACATTATCAAGGGTTATATGTATCACAGATAGTGCCATCATGACCGGAATTTCCCACCCTCAGAAAAATAAGCAGCAACACCCAGTATCAAAAAAACCCTTGAGAAGTCTGGCTGATTTAAATCAGGCCATGGACAACAAGTGGGTTGAGGCAAAATATGAAAAACTCTGCTGGAATCAACAATTGGGCCCAAAAAGCCGTTAAAAACGCAAAAACAGGTGATTTGGTGCTTTTTGACTCCAAAATTTCTATGATTTCACTCAATTTTGGTCACTTATTGAGGCTTGGTGACAAAACTTGAACCCTGCCATATCATCACCATTCCCAAGCCCAATATTACCTGAAAATTCACAAAAACCACTGCAGTAGTTCAATAAACACTATAACTTTAAGAACTCATATCCAGTTTTAAGTTTTGCAGATCATTTAACAGTATATGTAACTCCTTTTTGTGTACATGCCCGTACGGTATCTTGCAGTCTGTAGCTTTAATTTTGCAGTGTTCACAGCCTCTGTGCTTCTTGCTGGGACTCCTGATCTTGAAATTGCAGAAATTGTGGAGCCGATTTGCGAGATTCTCTACTTACAAAATCCGGTGACAATTTCTCAATCACGTTTATTTTTAAAGTCTGATCTAGCTTTCCTTGGCTGTATCTTGCACATGCCTTTGCTTGGAGATCTCTGTTTGTGTATTTCAACTTTACAATCTAGATGTGTATGAATCTGAATTTAGATGGAGATATAATATAAGCTATCCCCTTTAGATGTGATTTATTTTTAAACGAGCCAAAGGGTCCGAACGCCACTTATTTTCACTTGGGATATAAATGTGCTTGTGTGGTGATATTTTAAGTGATAGATGTAAGTCTCAAAGGTAGACCTTGATAGGAATGATCTGCTCGATTGATCGACTTGTCACACCTTTGAAAAGTAGTAGTAAACTACTACTGCTTCGGCCAAGCTTTGGGCAGCCGTGGCTAGTTTCTGGCTCTGGGCCACTCTAATAAAAAAGTAATTTAATTTTTTTTAAATAATTAGTAGGGCCGTTCTGGCTATAGCTGTCCAGAGCCGTAGCTAGCCGGTGCTGGACTGAAGCACTCCTAGTGGCAGTACATTGGCTTAAACGATAGCTAAATTGGACTGTATGTTAAACAGTTTACCTGGTGAAGATTAGCAGTGAGATTTTTATTCCAATTTAGAAGACAAAGTGTGACTGGATCTGCCCTGCGGCATAAATAGACAATGGCCTGAAAATGGTTCGATTCCAGAAACCAATCATTTCATGGGACGGGGTGGAATCTGGTATCATTCGATTTAACAACTCGCACCAATCTAGGGCTTGGAAGGTCACAGGTTTTAAATCGAAATGATTATTCACAAAGTATTTATATGGAAATAGCTGGCATTCCCAACCCTAACGACCAAAAAGGGCAAATACAAATTTTGTTTAAAGATTTTTAAACTAGCCAAATTTTAATATATGGATTTTAAAGGCTTCAAGGTTTAATACCCAGAAACCTTGCCAAAACGCAGCAGCTGAGAAGCTGACTCTGGTAGCATGTGTAATAAATTTCACATAGAGTATGAATAACATTACATCCACTACTAAGAAATTCAATGGTGTATTGTGTTTTTTTGAATACAGGATTGTGATAAAAAGGACTCTCCAAATTATGATTTGCAATTGATACTGAATCAAATACAAATAAAACCTAATATAAAGCTCTACACTTTTGAAATTAATGAAGATCGTAGTCCCCGTGCCACTTTATACTACTATCTGAAGGATTTAAAAAGATGGTTTGATTTAAAATTTATGAAAAGCCAAAAACCATTATGCTGAAGATAAAGAACATGAATTCTGCAATAATGTGGCAGTGTCATTTCGATACTAAACACAGAACACTCCAAGCACTCGTCAATTATCTGATTTGGTTTTTCTTTAAATACTTCAAGGCCTCCAATCGCTTCCTCTAATTTTCTACCGATCCAAACCAAAATGAGCGCTAAACATCAAGTTGATATTGAGCATGCACAAAAGCTGCATGGTGATGTTGATCCCAAACTCTCATTTGTCAACAAAGTAGTCTCTAAGGATAAACAGCTGGCCGAAGAGCAGTATGAAAGCTATAAGGCGTTCTGGGATGAGCGCAGAACTGGAGAAGAGGAGGAGTGTAAGCTTGCTGGGCGCCAAGAAAACTACACCACACTTGTTAACGCTTACTACAACTTATCCACTGATTTATATGAGGTACTTATTTGTTTTCTATCCCTTGAAAATTGCTTTTATTTTTAGTACATAACCCTCGTTTAAGTTTATTAAATCAATTTTAGTATGGATGGGGAACTTCTTTCCATTTTGCTCGCATGTACAAGGACGAACCCTTGGCGCAATCCATCGCCCGCCACCAACATTTCTTGGCACTTCAGCTTCAGCTGAAGCCTGGTATGAAAGTTTTGGTAAGTTTTTTTTTAAAAAATTGATGAATATTTCTCTAATGTTTTTTTCTAAAAAGGATGTTGGCTGTGGTGTTGGTAAGTTGAAATATTTAGTCTTGTAACCTGGTCTAATTAACTTTCAGGTGGACCTGCTAGAGAGATGATCCGATTTTTCAGGGGCTCATATTACTGGATTCAATAATAACGCTTATCAGCTTGAGAGGGCCTCCAAGTATGCTGCAGCTGCTGGATTGTCCAGTCTTAGTTCTTTCATCAAGGGCAATTTCATGGAAATGGATATCCCTGGTAATTCTTATGATGCAGCATATGCCATTGAAGCCACCTGTCATGCTCCTAACCTTGTCGGAGTATACAAAGAAATGCTTCGTGTTGTCAAGCCTGGTGGTCGTGTCGCATTGTATGAATGGTGCATGACTGACAAATATGATGCCAACAACCCTACCCATAAACGGATCTCACTTGGCATTGAGGTAACAATTTTATGAAAATTCGCTTACAACAAATAGGAGGGAGATGGGATTGCCAAGCTTTTCACTACCCAAGAGGCTCTGGAGGCTTTCAAGGAGGCAGGATTTGAAGTAGAATTTTCAACTGATATGGCCATCACTGAGGGAAATGACACCCCCTGGTACGTTCCATTAGAAGGGAGGATACAGGATGGTATTATGGGATTCTTTCGTACTAAACTTGGCAAGTCAATCACTGGGCAATTCGTAAGTTTTAACATTTGGTTTTAACTGAACCTTTCAGGTTGGACTCTTGGAGTCGATGGGCGTGGCACCAAAAGGAACTCAACATATGTCTCAAGTCCTATCCGTTGCCCAAGATAATCTTGTCGAGGGCGCTAAACTTGGAATATTCACACCAATGTTCCTCTTGGTTGGTCGCAAACCTTTAATCTAAATCTTATCTCGGTCTAAATACTTAGCCTTTTTAAACCCAATCTAACTTTGATATGTTTTTTAATCAGATCTTCCAATCACAGAGTGTTTTAATTTCGAGATGATTCTGAACAACTGACTTTTTTACTTGAAACTAAGTCCCAATATCTTATCTGAAGGATCCTTGAACACTTGCACATCTCAACAATCATTTAATATCCCTGGCTTAATTTTAAAAGTTCCAATAAAATATTAACTGCCTCAGTTCTACACAAGCCAGCCCTTCAAACATCAATCTTTGTACATTTACTCAGAAAGCTAATAAGCTTTTTCATCAGACACTGTATTACTCCCTCTGCTATCAAGCAAAACAATGCCTTGTAAATATGCTCACTTCCAGGGTCAACTATTTTAGTAGTATTCTTACTAAAGTGATAAGGAGTGCCTTTTGGGGAAGCTTCAAATATGGAATTAAGAAAGAAGAGAAGTATATTTTATTGGATAATACTTTAGACTTATATAGACTTGACTGTGGTGGGGATTTAGTTGGATCGAACCTAGGGGTTGGTCATGTGCAAGATAGGTTCGAGCCACTGGATACTTGGACAGTCATGTGATATTGCTTGGTTACCATTCTCGGTATGTCAAACGGTATATTGGAAGGGCACCAAATCGGGCGATGGCTGGATGTTAGGTAGGTTGGCGGTAGCCAGAATGCTTGTACATCAGACCCTTGACAATAACTTAAATTTTATTGGGTGAAAAGATTGAGAATATATACTGTGTAGCTTTACCACAAAACAGTGCATGGTTGGTAGGATCACTCACCACAAGCATGAGTGGGGTAAGTGAGTTGCACAGAATCAGGAAACCAGACAATTGTATTTACAAGTTTGGATACAGACTCATTTCAAGGGGCAAAAGCAAAAGAGAGAGATTTGTACTCAAAATGACCCATTGAAGGCAACTCAAAACATGGTGAATGGCGGCATTCACAACATTGCCTCCTTCTAGATTGACCTTAGGGGGGATGTACTTGCGGAGGAACTTGGCATGCACTCGGGCAAACAGGCGGCCACTAGAGAGGAGTTTCACAGTGTACTCTGACCCTTGTTTGAAGGTCACTTCTAGAGGTCTAACCCACAATGTATCTAGCTTGTGAGCGCATCCTCCTACTTTATGCTGATAGTAGAGAACGTGGTCCCTGATGTTGAATTCAGGTAAAGGGGAGCAGCCAGCATTGTCAGGAGAGAGCTCAAGCATCTTGGTCTTATATGCAGAAGTATACGCTGTGGCCTGTATGTCAATTATGCGGTTGACTAGATCTTTGATATGGTCATCAGGGTTTATAGTCTTATCAGAGGAGAGTAGGGGGCCCCCAGGAGCAACAGAGTGGTGGCCTCACGCCCATACAGCATAGCAAAGGGGGAATACCCGGTGACACAATGTTTGCTAAGGCAATAAGCAAAGAAAGCAGTGGGTAAGTAAAGATCCCAGTTTGCAGCGTCAGAGTAAGTGAGTTTCCACATGATAGAAACCAGAGTCAAATTTTCACCCTCAACTGCCCCATTGGTGGAAGGATTATAGGGGCAGAGAAAAACTGGTGAGATCCCAAGGCCTTGACAACAGAGGTTACCAACTTGGCGTTGAAGTTAGTCCCATTGTCAGACAACAACACTTGAGGGCAGCCATGGTATAAAATATGTCTTGCAACAGAAAGGCGGTATCGTCTTGGCAGTGATATCCTTAGTAGGGCGAGCTTCTACCCACTTGCTGAAATGATCAATAGCAATTAGGATAAAGCGGCAACCAGAGAGGGAACAGGGGAGAGGCCCTACAGCGTCAATGCTGACAGTGTGAAATGTGTGTTGAGGGGGGACTAGCTTGAACTCATAAGAGGCAGCACAAGGTTGTTGGAGCTGGCAGTTGTTACAACTAGTTATGACGTCTGGAATCAGCAGGCAAAGGTTCTCCCAGAAATAATTTTTCTGGAGCCAGTCATAAGTCTTGGTAATGCCTCCATGTCCAGTCTCCTTATGAACTTGGATCACCAACAAAAGGCAAAGACTAGGAAGTACATAAGGCAGGTATTGGTCTCGTACTTTTTTGAAAAGCTGGTTGTTGCAAATGAGTGTGTCCTTGGATAGTTTGGACAGAGCAATTCAAACTTCTTCCATCTCGCTCTCCCAAGAGGAAGGATATCCAATTAGCTCATACAGTTGATCAGCCTCAGCAGGGTGTAGGGAAAGAATAGGCATTCTGGACAGTCCATCAGCGTTCTGATGTTGAATCCTGGGACAATGTAGCACAAAGAAGTTGTAACCTTGCAGGCAGAGAGCCCATCTAGCTAGTCATCCTTTTGGTTCCTTAAGCTGTTGTAACCACTTAAGTGAGGTGTGGTCGGTGATCACAGTGAAATGGGCGCCTTAAATGTAATGGCAGAACTGTTTGAGTGCATGCAACACAGCAAGACACCTTTTCTCTGTAACACTGTAATTCTTCTCATGCTTGTTCAGGACACAAGAAGTATAAACCACAAAATGATCCACACCCTCACTGTTTAGTTAAGCCAAGATGGCCCCAATAGCTAGGTTGCTAGCATCAGTGTAAAGGATGAATTCCTTATTGTAGTCAAGATACACTAGGATGGGAGCCTCTTTGAGTTTTTGTTTAAGGGTCTCAAAGGCTTGTTGCTGACTAGCGGTCCATTTGAAAGGGACATTACGTAACAGCTGGACCAAAGGTTTGATAGTATTAGAAGATTTAGGGATGAACTGTCTGTAGTAACCCATCATGCTCAGAAAGACATGTACTTCTCACAGGTTGGTGGGTGGAAGCATTTTTGTCAATGGCCTTAAATTTTTTGGTCATTGGGCAAATCCCTGTCTGATTTACCTCATGGCCCAAGAATTCAAGGCATTTCTTGAGAAAAGCACACTTAGATAGTTTCAGTTTAAGGCCAGCCTCTCAAATATTTATGAAAGCTTCTTTGAGGTGATCCAGGTGATCTTTAAAGGTAGCACCAAAGACTGTTATATCATCTAAGTATACTAGGATACACAAAAGTTTCAAATCACAGAGGATGGCGTCCATGGCTTGTTGGAAGGTAGCCGGGGCATTGCAGAGTCCTTGCGGCATACATGTGGGATCAAACAGTCCTTCAGAGGTGATAAGAGTGGCCTTCTATCTATCCTTGGGATAAAGATCAACTTTTCAGTATCCAGATGCTAGATCCATAGCAGAGAAGAACTTAGAGCCTCCAAGGCGGCAGAGAGAATCATAATACACAGCAAGGGGTAAGAATCTTTCTTGGTTAAGGAGTTCAATTGTCAATAGTCCATCAAAATATGATGAAATCCATCCTTATTCTTAAAGATGAGTAAGGGAGAAGCCCAAGGACTTTGGGAAGGGGCCAGTAGCCCAGTGTCTAACAGTTTTTTGAGCTCTTTAGACACCTGAGCGTCCTCTGCTCAACTGCAACAATAAGGTTTGGCTTGGAAGGGGGGAGCGTCACCAGTATTGATCTGGTGAATAACACCTTTGGATAGACCATAATCAGTGCTATCTTTAGCAAAGATATCTGAAAACTGGTCTAGAAAATCAAGCACCTCCTTCTGTTGGACAAGGGATAGCTGCAGGAAATCTTATGCAGTAAACAAGGATAGGACTTGGGGCTCATCTTCAGACAAGTTAAAGTCCTGGAATGTGCCAAAGAGATGTAGTAATAAGACATCAGGAGCATTTAGCAACTTGTCATAGTCAACAACCTGCCCTATAGATACATGTATGGGGAGAGCTGTCAAGTTGGCTACCAGCAACTGCACAGGGTCTTTATGAGAGACATCCAAGATTCCTGGGAAGAGGTAGGGTTTGTTGTGGCCTAGAAAGGGAGGAGAATACAACTCCAGGAATGTGCGCTCAGGTAACTCATATGAGATTTGAGAGTCTAAGATAGCTTAGGATCCAGAGGGAATGGTCATAGTGGAGGTTGCCAGGAGAGGGATCCCTTCAGATGCAGGGAAAGCCATAGAGGGACACTTCATGTTGGAGGAGTGGGTACAGTATTTTAGAGTGAAAACACCAGTGGGATATTCTAAGGCACACATCTTGAGGTGCTTTCCGGGAACTTTGACAGGCTCCTCAAAGATCAGAAGGACTTTTTACCCTAAGATAGAGAGGTAGCCATATTTTAAGTTGATGATCCCATTGTTTTCTCTAAGGAACTTAGTATCAACTAGGAGATTGTAACTCTCATTCTCCAAGACTACAGCAGGCGCGGCTAAGAGTAGCTTGCCAAACTGCATGGGAAGAGCAGAATAGGCCCCCATAGTGCAAGTCATGGATAGCCCAGCTGTACCATATGACTGGTGATAATTAAGGTTGGGGGAAAGTTTGAGCTTCTTGACAAGATTTGAGGAGTTAACATTAATAGGAGATCTAGTTTCCAAGATGGCCTTGATTTTCATCTTTTGAATGGATATCTCCACATGAGTGGTAGTGCAACCAAAGAGTGATAGGACGCCCAGGATGTCCTGGGCCTATGCTAACTCTTTGTCCCATTTCTCAATCATGCATCTCAAGCCTGGAAACTCTTTATAGACAGTCTGGAGAGGAAGCAAAACTGAAACATTCTTGAATACAGCGTCAGCAACTTCAGCAGCTTCCTTGGACGGCTCTACAAGCACATGAGACCTTTTAGCTTGAGTAAGGTGTGGACAAGAGACAATCTCTGTGGGTTTAGGCAAAGGCTTGGCTGTTGTTGTAGTTTTCCCAGAGTGTAGCTTATAAGGGACCATAATGGTTTTGGGGACAGCAAGAATTGAATACCCATAAGCGTCAGGATCATCAATGTCTGAGTCATTCATGTCAGAGTTGTCAGAGATATTGTGGAACAACAGTAGAATGGGAGGGGCCTTGGTGTCAGAAGGCTTGGAGTTGGCTATGGAGGAAAGGAATGAAGGAGACTGGGAAGAATTGTCAACCAAGAGTGTCTCTGCCTCTAGGTTGACTGTTCTTTTCCCGCCTGCTCCTTAGGATCAGCTCCTTAAGCCCAAGGATTGGTGCAGACTAGAGAGTGGTGATCTATCTGGACACAGTTATGGCAACCTTGGCGTCTAGGGGGATTATGAGAGTTTATGGTGAGGATGCAAGGGCCAAAGAAAGACAAACCAGAATTAGAGGCAGCTCAATTCTCCTGCACAACCACTTCAAAAAGGGTAAGGTGCATATCCTGCAACAGCGTCTTTATGCTCTTCATTGAAGAAAGCATGGCCTTATGAGCCTTAAAATGGAGACACAGAAGCTGATTAACCTTGAGGGCTTGAGCGCAAGCTATGTAAGCTTCATGGGCTGTCAATTGTCTGCTTGTTATCAGTTGCTGTCCTTTCACATAGAATCTATCTGAAAATTCACCCAGAGTCTCCTTAGGTTTGAAAGCAATGTGCATGAAGGCGTCCTTTTTCACTTCCAAACTAAGGTTGCCACCAAACTCATCAATCAGAAGCTGTTTCATTTATTCCCAAGTCTTGATGGTGGGCAACTTGGGCACTACTACCTCCTGATAGGTCAGGTGCAGGCAGGTTAGAATGTTTTCCTTCTTAACCTAATCAGAGGCTCTTCTCATGGAAGTTTTATAGATAGTAAAGAAAGCTGTGATGGTCAATGTTTTGGGATCAAAGACTTGCTTAAAAGTAGGCTTGAAATGTGCTTCTGGAGTTAGGCCACCATTGTTGCTATCAAGTACATTTATGCGCAGGGAGAATTCTGTTTCAGATTTGGAGAGGGATGTCTGGACCACAGCTGACAAACACTCTCTTCTAGAGTAGTCTAGGTCTCAGCAGTGCGGGCACCCGTATTATTAGCTAAAGTAGTCTGTTGCTCAGTAAAGTCTAGGCGTTGGCACTGTGTTGTTACTACCATGGAAAGCTCAGCCAGTCAGGAGGTAAGAGAAGGATCCACTGAGAGGCAAGGGGCAAACCTGTCATTTACTGAGTCAATTAATTCACTCATTTCTTGCACGTCTTTGTCAAGTTTGGAGTGGTACTGTTTCAAGTGGTCCACCTCATTAGCTAGAGCAATCAACTCTCTAGAACATTGGATTTGGGGGGCTCCTGGCAGGCCAGACCAGGGCAGCAGCCATCTTCATTGATAACCCCAACTGGACTAGCAGCAGTTGTCACCATTTTGTGTAGGGCAGCAACATCTTGCTTTAGCTCAGCAACTTGAGTTGTCAAAGCAAGCACTTGTGATCTGGCTGAGGTGCTTTGGTAGGGCAATCTTGACTGCAGGTGGACACTTGCAGCTCTCAAATGGCATCCCATAGCCTATGTTCTCTATCCATCAAATTTTCAGATGGGGGAGAAGGCAGAATATCTGGCTTGGGCGTAGCCAATTTGTTTACTTGAGTCTGGAGCTTGGTAATGGCAGCGGCGGTGGCAACCCTTTCTTGATCAAATTCTTCACTGAGCTTGCAAAGGCTTTTAGCAGCAAGGTCTTCTACTTGTTGTAGTTGATCAAAGGAGTAAGCACTGAACACATTGAGCTTCTGCACAAGTTGTTCATAATTGGTAAGATAGGCGCTCAAGGTAGAATCTACTTGGGCTTGCCAGGGCTGTTCCAACTGGTAGAACTTGTGTAGGCGCTCCCTGACGTATTTGGAAATGGGCTGGAACATTTGCTTGATGGAATTAACCAAGCAGGTTTGGGAGGTGACAGAATTGCGCTGATTGTCTGATACCAAGGAAAACAGGGAGTAGATCCACTGTTGATATGCAGCAAACTGGTCCCAGTGATGAGTGACGGCTGCTTGTAGGGACAAAATATCCTGAACGTGGAGTCCTAGCACCATTTGATGGTGGGCTAAGGCGGGTTGTACAAAGGAGGATAATAAGTGTTCAGCAGAGCCAGCCACTGAGAGGAGGTGCTGCAGAAATTGTGGAGCTACAATCAATTTGTAGTATTCTGCTTGACTGAACTGTAACTGAAGGCAAGGGATGGCTCCATCACGGGCTATCCCAAGGGCTACCGCCATGACTTGTTCCAAGTCAGGGGTACCCAAAGAGTAGGCCACTAGGCGGGGACCATTCCCAAGGTTCAGTACAGTAGGAACAATAGTTGGGTCTGTGATGTCTTCCTCAATAGGAGGACTGATGATTTCAGGTGAAGTCAGCTCTTGTATAGGAGGAGATAAAAGACCTGAAAACATGGTTGCAAAAGGGATAACCAAGGTGCTTACAGCCCCTGTAGTGAGCACAATTTTTGTTGTGTTCTGAGGCGCAGCACAGACACACAACAGGGAATCCTAACCTTAGGATTGGAGGTGTACTAAGTCTTGATTTGTTGAAGGAAAGGCTATTGGTTTACCTTGTGGCCCTGACTGAATAGTTTCTACTAGATGTGGCTAGAGAGGCGCTGAAATACTGGGAGACACAAAGAAAAAAATGTGAATATAACTTAAATTTTATTGGGTGAAAAGATTGAGAATATATACTGTGTAGCTTTACCACAAAACAGTACATGGTTGGTAGGATCACTCACCACAAGCATGAGTGGGGTAAGTGAGTTGCACAGAATCAGGAAACCAGACAATTGTATTTACAAGTTTGGATACAGACTCATTTCAAGGGGCAAAAGCAAAAGAGAGAGATTTGTCCTCAAAATAACCCATCAAAGGCAAAATTAAAACATGGTGAATGGTGGCATTAACAATACTGATAATGTGACCAAGGAATGGGAGTTCAGATGAGAAGAATTTGCACTTTGAAGGTTTGTTAACAAGTTGGTTTTCTTTGAGGGTGCAGAAGACCAGACAGACATCTTCCCAGTGTTGTGTTACAGTTGGACTGTATATGATTTTTTTGTCTAGGTAGATGATTGCTCTTTTTACAATGTGTTTCTTGAAGACCTTGTTCACAAAGGTCACGAAGGTGCTGGGAGCGTTTATCATACCAAAATTGAGAGCCACACATTCAAAGGACCCATATTTGGTTATCAATGCAGTCTTTAGTATATCTTCTTGTTTCACGCAAATTTGGTGATAGTCTGCTGTTAAGCCAATTTTGTGAAGACTTGAGACCCCCTCAGGGCGTCAAAAAGGTCATTGATCAGTGTCAGGGGATACATGTTCTTAATTGTGACCTTGTTGAGTGCCCTGCAGTCTGTGACTAGGCGGAGTCCTCCATCTTTTTTTGCCACAAAGAATACAGCAGCACCAAAAGGAGACTGTGAGGGGAGGATTAGACCTTTTTCTAAAGCCTCCTTGAGGTAAGCTTATAGGGTGTTGTCTTTGTTTGGGGTAAGTTGGTAGATGGGTTATGCCTTAGGTACAGCTCCTTTGAGTTGAATAGAGTGTTGGATATGTTTCTCTGGTGGTAACCCTGGTAGAGCCTCTTTGAATATTTCTGGATGGTGGGCTACTTTTCACAATCCTGAGGAGTAGTGGTATCTTGGTGGTTTTTGAAATGTAAGATCTTATACTGGCAGGAGCCCCAGTCAATTGCCTTAAGATTCTCTTTTTCCTCCAAGGTCTCTGTGATACGTACAAAGACATAGTTGCACATGAGTTGGTCTACTGATACAGGATAGATTTAGTGGTTGACCCCTTTGCTCTTGATGGTCAATGCTGAGGTGACCCAGTCTACGTGGGGGTTGTTATTTTGCAGCAATTCCAGTTCAAGCACAATGTCAAACTTGGGAAAATCAATGACAGGGCCCTGGATGATGGAATGCAGGTTCTCTAGCATGACAGAGAAGGGGGAAGTTTCCCTGGCCACGGCAATGTGATGTTCATCAGCTAAAACCACATTCTTAATCTGAAAAGGATTAGTGGTTAGCTTGAACTTGTAAACAAAGCTGCTGTTAACTAGGGTTTGATCTGCGCCCAAGTCCAGGAGTGCTGAGCCTGTGTAACTGCAAAAGCAGAAAGTATAAGAAATCAGTTTATTGGTATGTCTGGTGATGGTGTAAAGTACTGGGTCTCCTGAGGTTAATTGGATCATTGGGCATTGATCCACGTCCTTGGGTTGGTACTCATAGTTGGGCAAGTTGGGAGTTGTGTGGGGAGAGCTTGGCTTGCTTAGTGCTGTCCCCGGGATTTTCCCTTGTCTTGATTGTCTTGTGTGGCAGTGATACAGAAATGGGTTTTGTTTGACTGGCTGTTGTTCCCATTCCCATGGCCATTTGCACCTGCAGGTTTTTAATTTGCGTTACTGCTGTTGCTCCCAGGGGATGGTCAGTTGGAAAGCCCAGCTGGGTGAGAATCCTTGGGTTGCTCTCTTTTCCCAGTTTGCGCCTTGTGGAGAGTGTTGGACGTTTGTTCTGCTTTCTCTGCCTTGCAATATAGACTTTGCAAGTTGGTTACTTGGTCCAGGCTCACATGTCTCATTATATGCAACTTGAGTGTGTCATAGTACATGAGATGGGTGGCTGGGGTGTCAAAGACCATATCCAAGAGGGCACATAGTTGAAGCTCTTCATATGATTGGGTGAGCTCCTTCACTGTGCCAGTTTGGGTCAGGTTCTTTACTAAGAAGATTATAATAAGTGTGGTGTCCTTTAGCACAAACCTTGCCAAGAAGTCCTGCTTGAAGGTGTCCCAATCCTTCTTGGTGTGATCCTTATGCCACTTGTTGCACCAGGTGTCAACGCCATGAATCAATTGGATAGAGATCTCTGCAATCCAGAAACAGTGCAGGCAATCCATTTGTACCAGCTTGCTCTGGGAAGATTGGATCCATGTTGTAGCGTTGTCATCATTGGCTCCAGTAAAGGATTCCAAGGCAGCACTTTGGAGTCTCTGGGCTACGTAGGCTGGTATGGTGCTTTCATCAGTTGCTTTAAGAATGGCGACAGGTGCTTGGAAGAACCTTTGTGCTGACAGGGTGTTGAAGGCAGAGAGCGGGATCACCGTGTTCTGGTAGAGCAATAAGCCATCTGGTATTTTGGTACCAGGTGTATACAGGGTCTAATCCAGTGAGAGGCCAGATATGATTCTATCAAGGATTTGTTGATTGCGGCAAGTACAGGTAACAGGCAGAATTTTGGGGAATAAAGTAGGATGGAAAAACTACTTATGCTACCAATGTTGTAACTGTGCTATTTTAGCAGAGTTAAAAGGGGAAAAATATTTGGAAACTAGATCATATTCTTTATTGAGAGATAAGTATTATATAGTCATTGTGAATTGTGGATAATAGGAACATGATAGCGTTGATCACATAGTGGGATGGTGAAGGGAGTGGCCTGATCCTGGTAATGAGTCAAGTGCCAAAACAAGGTATCCACTGTAAGGGAGCAGCTTCTGTTCATGTTGTTGGATTTGAAAATTCAAGCTGACTTCCTAGTTTGGCTTCAAGTAACTGGATGGTTGGATTGTGGGTCACAAACCCGCTTACTTGGAACCTTGCTGGAGGGTTGAGCCTGCTGTTTCAACATTACTCATTGTGTATATGTTTTAGCTTATCTCAACATGTGTTGTTTGCTTTGTGTTGGCATTGCTTCCATAATTGCCATATTATTTTTAACTCTTTACACAGCCCCTTGTAAAAATATTAACAACAATTTAGTGATCAGCTAAATTTAAATTAGAAAGTTATAAGTTTATTGTGCTTAAAGAAAGTTGTTGCTGATCTAAATTCAAAGCCTTAATGATAAACTTTAAGCCAATCAAGAGCCAAGTGAAAAAGTGATTGTTGTTATATAAAGGGCCATTCAATAATTCTTTGATGTGTATGCACTAATTAATCTGATTGGCTGGTTGTTTTGCCATTGTGCACCATTGCCGCTGTGGCGCACAATGGCAAAACAACCAGCTAATCAGATTAATTAGTGCACATGCATCAAATAATTATTGAATGACCATTTATGTCACAGAAATCACTTTATCACTCAACTTCTGATTGGCTTAAAGTTTATCATTAAGGTTTTGAATTTAGATCAGCAACATTTTTCTCTAAACACAATAAACTTATAATTTACTAATTTAAATTTGGATGGTCATCAAATCATTGTTAATATTTTCACAAGGGGATGTCTAAAGAGCTAAAAATAACTGTGTTCTGGATCTAGATTAATGGGCTAGTAAATATATGATTTTATAGAAATAAGCTGAACATAAAGAATAAAACCAACTATAAACAAAGAGAATTTAACCATTGAAATTCAAGATAAAGATAATATAAATAGAAAATATTTGGCAACAGGGAGTTTATTTTGGGACAGGGGGGAGTGATGCCTACTAGGCAGAATAGTGCAGGAAAGAAGGCGTAGAGGCAGTGCTGGCCTGGGGGGTTTGAGATTGGGTGGGTGGGGCTGGCAGGTGGGGGGTGGCGGGGATAGAGGCATATGGATTTTGAGTGATGGCCACCATATACTGCTTGTGGTATTCCTTGTCTGTCATTGGCTCAATTGGCTGATAGGTGGCTGTGGCACGGGGTGGGAGGCGCTTTTCTTTCCATGATTGGTTGCCCATATTCACATGGAAAACCATTTGAGCAAATAAGTCAGTCATCATTTGGTGATCAAAGAGAGAATTGTGGTCAAGGACCCCAAGATAGAGGTTGTTGAAAGCCTGAGGACGGCACTCCTGGAGTGTATTTTCAATGTTAAAGAAAACAACATCACCCAGATGGATGTCTGCATGGCTGGCTGGGTACACTGAGGCCTGGTGCCAGTGTCCTTGGATTGACTCAAGGGCAGTGGAGCTACCCTCCATATGATGGCTCAAAAAACCCAGTAGGTGAAATTTAAGCTATCCCAGGAGTCCAGCAATTCACAGAGAATATGGCTATATTCAAAGCCATTGGTGTAATCAGAGTTTGTCCAATAATAGACAAAATCATTCTCTGAAACAGCCAGAAACACACCAATGAACATCCCTCTTTTGACCTTCTTCCTTTCATTTTTCTTGGTGGCTTTTCCTTGATCACCAAGATTGTCAAAAGCAATTGATAACTTGTAGTACAAGATGAACATGATGTTATCTGACAAACTTGTCAGGCATCAGACCAGAGTAGATTTGATGGAGGATTTGTATGGGGAATACTTGCTGCCTTTCCATTGGTCCCCACAGAAATTGGTCAACACCAAGATTGAATCCACCTTCTCATACATCCAGAGCTGTACCATGCGCTCAGAAACCTATATGTCATGGTGTGCAAGTTGTTTCCAGACCTGGGCCAGAGGAAGCTTAGGGTCCCATTGCAGGAGATCAAGCATAATTGGGTATGTCTTGTCAATATGGGACTCTTGGGCCTTCTTTGGCTTCTTGGCTTTCCCAATCTGGTTCCCCTCTTCATGACATTGTTGAATTCCCACATGATGGTAGCTTGGGTAAATTGCAATTGACTGGCAATCTGATTCCAGGACAGACCACACAGGTTGAGTGCCACAATTTCTTGGGGAATTTGGGCAGTACTTATTCTGTGTTTGGGGCGCTGGGCCTCAGGAGCTGAAGCCTGATTGGCTGTAGGGGGAGAAAGTTGTTTGTTGGCAGGCAGTTGTTCCAAAACAGGGGTGCCATCCTGATTGGCTGGTTGGTTGGAGCCTTGGATGGGGTCAAGAAAAAGGGCAGGGGCAGAGCTATACACTAAGTGAATATTAAAAAAGTCAAACCCATAGGGGTTGGGGGTCAAGTACAGGTCAGCTTCCTTGTTACTCCCATCAAAGACCTGGTTGTAAACAGGTGCCTTCATATTCTGAGCCTCCCCTTCACAGAAGCTGTCTTGGCTGCTGCTGGCTTGCTCATTGGCGCTGTCAAAATTTTTGCTAGTAAAAACCATTGTAAAAAACTTAGTATAAAATCACTAAAAGTAAGTTTAAAATTTAATGATTTTATTTTTATTATAATCTTGAGTCCAGATTTGGAAAGTTATTGAAACAATTATGCACAAATAAGGAGTCATGAAATGAATAAAATGCATCTGTCCAGAATTAGATAGCTGTTGATTGGCTGTTAAACTGTTAACTTTCTATTTTAGGCTGCATATGCTACACATATTCTGTGACTTCATTTTTTTTGTGTTTGTGAAATTTTGCTTCTAGATTACTCTAATTTTGTTTCATTTTAGTCCTTCTCTTGGTATCTCATATGAATCCTGATTGGATTATATTATATTCTGGAAAAGCATCCATTCATTTCACTTGATGTACCAGTTCAATTTGTTTGTGGTTTAAACTAAGCTGTATGATGTTTGATATAATTTTGTATAATTTTTTAGTGAGATTTTGTTTATTGTTTGACAATTCATTTGTTCACCAAAAATATTTAAATTATTTGAGTCCTGAATCTTGCGCGGCTTGGGGTTTGTTTAAATTTGAGCTAATTTTGTTTAAATCTGAAGTATTTTTGCTTGTTGCCATAGCTCTTAAAACTACTGAAATCAATATAATTTTTATGGTAAATTCAAGTGTTTACCTTATTGGCTGGGAATAAAGCATGGTATTAACTTGAGGCCCTAAATAATAAATCAATCAAAATTAATGCCACTTTGATAGTACTATCACCCTGTAGCACAGCCATTAAAAACACTTTTCATATACTGATTTTATTTCTTATCATAGATTTAACTTTTATATTTGAGCTTCAACAATAAATTTTTAGTTTTAATTTTATATAGTAAAGGGGTTGTTTACAATATTGAAAAACACATCATTACATAATGCACTAGGCTCCCAAGTATTCAATAGGAGTGGTGCCTACCAATGCAGTACCAAGAACTAACCTGTTTTTACATATGTTGTCATAGGACAGCATATAGAACATGCCATTGCAAATAGACTTTTCCACTTTTCAATTTTACTTTTTACTCTTATTTTCATCTATATTAAAAATTGTAAGAAATTCTCTAAAAATTGGTATGTATATGCAAAAAGCCCTCCTCTAAACAGCTGGGTAATTTTAGTCTTGGTTTTTGAGCAATTCAAGCTTTACACTTTGGCCCAGTAGTGATGACTCCACTTTGAATATATTAAATTAAAATAAAATATAAGTGAAATTTCTATGTTTCTGACCAACAGCATCTCAAAAACACCATCTAAAATACAGCATCCAGAAGCATATTTGTGGCCAAAAAATAAAGGTATGTATACTTTTGCTATTATTAAAAATCATTGTAGACTAAAAAATCTTCCCCATTTTTGATATTATATATTTATAGTTTCTCTAAAAGAAAATATAAAAATATTATACTTTGACAATAATATCATTTTTATTTTTTACTTTGAAAATCCACCCAAATTTGAGCTTTTGGTATTAATTCACCTTTAGATTTCTCACAAGATGGGAAAGCAAGTCAACACCAAGGTCCCCAAGGACAAGTCTACTCCCAAATAAGGCCAGAAAGGCCCAGGCTACCGCCTCTTTAAGGAAATTGTATTCCTCATTATTGACTTTGCCTTACCTGAGTAGAATGACTACACCCTTGAAAAAAGAAGCCCTTTAAATCTATTGCACCACCAAACCACACTAGGGAGACACCAATCTCAGAAGTCTCTGATAAAACAGAATTGGGCTTAATTGATCCAGAAAGGAATAGATAAAATAAGCTCTGGACTTTGGACACAAGAGCAACTAAGGACACTCAGGGTTCACCAATTAAACCCAAGCTTTGATTGATTGTTGATCATCCAAATCCATCTAGAGCTCTTCCAAGCTAGCAGGAAAATAAAGTTGATGATGAGGTATGCAATTAATGAGCAGCTCTCTTCAAATAGATGCTTTTGATAGTATTTGCACTAGCACCCCAACAGTGCCACTGCAAAGATGGTTTCACAGGAGATGCATCTAATTTATGGAAGTAAGTCACTAAAAATAGAACCATTAAGGAAGCACTACCACCACTGTGTTGCTAATTATTGCACAGAACAATGATTTATGTATTAACCAGTGAAATTTACTATGTATTTGAATCCCATGAAATATTACATGAATTATTGACTCTGGGGCTTGATGCTGGTAATCTGGGGACAGAACAACAGCTGAAGAAAGAGTTAGAAGCACCATATGTCAATCCTGGTAAGGGGGTGTTATCTCTATAAAAGCCCTTCCATCAGATTAGCAGAATCAAGACAAATAAGACTTATCTATTGTAGAATCTTTTCACAGCAGACTATCAATCCAAGTTCAAATACCTTTTTCAGTACTATGGGATACAAAAAACTGCCAAATAGAGACACTGTTACTTCAAGTCTGTTGTCTCCCTTGATTGCTGTCCTGTTGCATATAAATCAAGGAAACACAAAGGCATCAAAGATGAAAGTTTTTTATCATAAAAGCCTAACAATAATCCTAAATAGACTAAGACCACAACCATACCCAACAAACATAATGGCAATCAGGCTTCCAGTCTCAATAGCAGAACTGAAAGTTCTGACACTCTTCAAGCAGCCTCCTAAAGTGAAAACACTTTCAAAGACTCCCACCCTTTTGCTGATCATGAGGCATACAGCTCTACCCCTCATCACTCTTCCTTTTTTCACTCATCATATGATAGACAGGGAAATCATCCCCATGAAATTATGAAGAAGAGCACAAATGAGGCTCTGAAAAAAACTCTTATGGGATAATTCAGCTGCCTCAGAGAAGCTGCCTATCTTAAAGTGAGAATTGCATACAGTCTCTAATATCTGCAATGTCAATAGGCAGCTTAAAGTCCCAGACATCTTCCTAGACTCATTCTTCATTATGACTAAGAAGAGAAGTGATGGCTTTACCAAGGACAACTTCCTGTTTGCCAGCAATGATCAGAAGAAGGATATGACCCATCATCACTACTGGGGTGATAGCCCTGGCTTCTATGCACGGTTGGCTGCCATAGGCTTTACCCAAGTCAAGGAGCTCACCAATGAGCATGGCTGTTTGAGATATGATGAGATTCTTTACTATCTCATACGCTGGTATCTGTGCCAAGTTATCACAACAAGGACACAACTTCATCTGAGCTAGTCACTTGTGCCCTCGTCCATCTGAAAAAACCCAGAGAGAAGAACTTGGAGAGAAAACCAAGCTCTAGCGGTATGTCACTGATCAATGCTCAGCTGATGAAAATCTTGGTGCCAGTGACAAGAGAATTGATGAGCTTGTGCTTGCTGAAGACTAAAAGCTGATTATTCTTAGAAAACATTATATCCTTATGATGACAGCCTAGGGGCACAAAAACAAATATTATGCTTTTTCACCAGGAGAATCTCAAACACCTTCTTAAGTGAGATATCTGGTTTGCTGATGGGACCTTCTCATCATGTCTGAAAATTTCTACAAGCTTTTGACCATCCATGGTCAAGTGAACACACAATTCTTGCATGAAGATGTTCAGGGTGTGGATTTAAGCTTCCTCTCTTTTATTGGGAATGGAGAGGAAGACAAAGACAATAATAGGTATGTCATATTATTCACACTTACCAATGATCCAACCAAGAAGGGGGCTGCAAAAAGAGGAAGGCCACCAAGAAAGAATCTCAGGAGCAGCCAAATGTGACTAGGAAGGCTCAGAATTACCCCTATAATTCAACTCTGATGGTTTAGTTTGAGGCTGCACAAGCCAACACTTTCATCAAAGTATTCAAGAAAAGCCCTCAAGGGTGCTTTTTTCACTACCCTCAGGTGCTGCCAAAGAACCAGATAAAAACCCAGCTCTCAACAAGCTGGTATTCAAAGATGGAACAAGTGAAGCCAATATCATCTTCTGTTGCTTTTCTGCCTTGGCCATGGTTATAAGGAGAGAAGTGAACGCTTTTTACAATGAGTGCCATGACCATAGTTTTCCCGGGTGTGGCTCGGCCAAAGCCCCGCCACCCTGGGAAACCTTGCCCAAAGCCCCGCCTGCTTGCAGTGATTGTAGATTTAAATCTAACAATTGATTGCAAATGGATGGTGGCACAGAAAATTGGGTATGAGTGGGGCATCTATGCCCCACTCATACCCAATTTTCTCTTCTTTGACCTGGTGGTCTTCAAATCCTGATCTCAAAGAAAATCAGGTAACAGCTTACAGAACCACCATTGGTGGTATCTGTAAGCTGACCAAATATTGTGTACAAGGAGGCCACCTCATCAAGATGTACCCAAAGGCTTTAAGTAATAATTTTCCCCACCAAACTACTTTAGTAGTTTGATATTTCTGCCAAATAAAATATCTTGCCTCATGATTCACTCTTTACAATATTTCCCAATCAGATTTGTAATAACCAGATTGCTAGATCCTGCCTTCTCACCTTTGCGCTCTCCTGGCAATCTTTCTTCTCCCAACAAAATGATCCCAGAAATCCACAAAATTGAATGCAAGTCAGTCTATGCTGCTGGCTCCTTAACTCTGAGTTAAATCAAGGTCTTCCTGTTATATCTAAGCATAATTTCTGCTGCACCTTTCCTTATTCACTATTCAAGGGCTACCATTTCCAAGTAAACATGCACCGTCTCCTCCTCATTGGGAACATAATCCTAATTTGGGAGTACATTCCCCATCTGATCAATTAAAACAAGATTCAAATCTATTTTGCCATGACAATGGGCTTCTTAAGAAAAAGTTCATCATTAATAATCAAGAAGCCTTTGCTTCATTGATCCAATACTTTGAGCACAAGTAGGTGGGTGTGTTCCAGGAGCAGTGCTGCATCTGAAAGGGTGGTGACTCCATTAACTGGAACTGCTATAATCAGGTTAAGGGGACGTAACTAAGACCACCTCATCACTTGAAGGGTGGCACAACCTATTTTCCTGCTGGGTTAGGGTGAAGAAGCCCAGGTTTGATTCAATCATCAATAAGCAGGAGACTCAGCACACCCACATAAACCAGCTTTACCCTCCAGCCGTCAAAGGTAAGGCTATTACCTTAGAGCATACTGGCCAGCAGGTCAAGTTTGCAAGACCTACTAGGGAGGTTGGGCAGACTATCTCAAAGAGGGCTACCCAGCTCATCTTAAAGGCGCTGCTGAGGCTCTTGGATCCAGAGCCTGGTTACCTCTTTTTAGCAATAGACACTTCTCTCTTGCAGATACTTGATTTCAATATAGTTTTTTATAAGTATAACAGTATCTTTAAAGCTCAAATATATAGTAAATAATACCCCAAATTTTGTCAGGGTGTAGTGGGGCCTTGCATACAATAGTTCCTGCTAACTAGCCCCAATTCTACCCCATATCCCAAGCCCCTGGGAAGGTTCAAGTCTAGCTGTGTACCTGCTTTATCTTTAACCCACTCCTGACCTTTGATCCCTGCTTAAAGCTATCCTGCGCTGTTGAGACCAGGATCCTTGTAAATTTACTCTCCCTTTGGCCTTGGATAGGACAATCTTCCAACGTTGCACCAAGAAATCTCTTCAGAAGACAGCCAAGCCCCTAAACTCTCTTGTAGATTTAGTCCACACAGTTGACAAGAGATTTGTGTTGGCATACCTCTCTCAGGCGGCAAATGTTGATGCTGGTAACTCTGTTCCTGTCAAAACCGCAGGCTTGACCCGCCAGCAAGGTTCCAACCAAGCGGGTTTGTGACCTGCAATCCAATTATCTGGTCACTCAAAGCCAGACTAGGAAGTCAACTCAAATTACCAAATCCAACAACATGAACAGATGATGATCCTCTACGGTGGATACCTTGTTTTGGCGCTTGACTCCTTAACAGGATCAAGCCCCCCTTCTTCCATCCAACCATGTGATCACCAATCATGTTCCTGTTATCCATTGATTCACATGAACTATATAATCACTATTTCCCAATAAAGATTATTATCTAGCTTCTAAATATTTTCCCCCGTGTAACTCTGCAAAACAGCACAATTACAACATTCCTACTTGGCAGGAATCCCTGATTAATTTGGACTATTTTTGGCTTGGGCTTGACTGCATTTAAAATTAATTAGGTCTAAACAATCAGGTCGCGCTACTGCCAAATTATTAAATTCCAACTTAACTGGATTGAATGGTGACCTGCCCCATTCATTTGATTCCAGCCAATCAGAGTTTGGGTCAGAAATTGGTGCAAAACCCTCCAGCTTACTAGATCTGCCTGGCAAAATTTCTCCTGCAGCCAATCAAATCTGTGCCTCTGGGTCAGGTGATCTTTGAATTTGGATACCACCCTTAAAGCAAGATAGGGGACTTTTGGTCCCTTGCTTGCTCATTCTTACAAATTAAAGTTTGGTCCTTTACTTAATTTTAGTTTTTTTGGGTCCCATTTGGTCCCCTCTGATTTTCTAAAAAGTGTTAGCATTGGTTACCTTTTCCCTTACCTCTTTCCTTTGCTCCTGGGCCTCTCCACTTCTTTTCAGAGCCTCCTACACGTTATCAACGTCAACACTTTTTGCTTTTTCTTTAAGAGAGAACCATTTGAACTTAAAAATTAGTGATTCATTCAACATAATTACCTATTTAAAGTTCAATTTCATCTCTATTTTGATTTTGCTTTATCTGCAGCTTCATTTATGCTTAAAAACTTTAAAACCCTGATTTCAAAGTCCTTTTTTCTGCAGCTGTTGTTCTTTGGGCCCAGTTTACCTTCTTGGACCTGCTAGCTTGTCTTTGGTCCCTTTCTGATGGCTTCCCTTTGTTTTGACTAAGATAAAATCTAAGAGAACATTTGCTTCTTGCTTGTCTTTGGTCCCCTTCTGGTTGCTTTCTTTATTTTTTGACTAAGACAAAATCTAAAAGAACAACTGCTTCTTGCTGGTCTCTGCTGTAGATTCAAGTAAAATGTTAGTACCTTTTGTTAAGCTTGTTGTGTTCACCTTGGCACCAGCCTTGGTGATGATATGGTGAGCCACCCCTGACCTTTGGGGATGTATTTCTCATTCACTCCATTGCGTGGGTGCAAATCCTGACCAACTCCTACACGTATTTGGCAACATTCCTGGGAGAGCTCAGGATATCCTCACCACTAGTGAGAATGCTGTAAGAAGCCTCACCTGTGATGACCTCAAGTTTGTGACACCTGATCTACCCCCCTCAGCGTCCCCAGACCTGTCTTCCTATTTGCCCCTTTCCTCTGAGGTCCAAGTTGTTCTGGTCCTAGGAGGAGGCAAGGCCATTCCAGAGTCTACCCCAAGCACGCCCCCTGGTTGCTCAGTGGGATGATTCTGATGGGTTTGGACTCCTAATTTCCCTGACTATCTGCTGTGTCCTCCTTGTGGACGCCACTTTGAGCGGCCATCCCAGTCCTGCACTGGATGATGTCCTGGTGGATTCTTCCCCTGGGATGGGAGCCAAACTTAGTTATTTTAGCCCCCTCTCTCATAATCCTGGGTAGGTTCTCTAGGTCCTGTCTTATTAGATGGTGTCCTTATAGAGGGCATTCTCTTGACAGAAGTTTCTATGCCCTACCTCTCCAGATAGTGTATCCTGACGGGTTAGCATCCAGACATGGGTTTCTGGAGCCAACCTAGAGGTGGAGCTACAATTAAGCTTGTTTCCCAGCGCTGGCTGTAGCAGTTTTCAAGCTTAGGCTCAATCCCTGGATCAATTGGTACCAACCTTGTGACTGGTTTCTTTTAAGCTTGTGATTCTGGCAGCTGCCTATCAAGGATATAAAGTATACACCTACTCTGCATCAACAGCAAGGAACCTGGTTGGCCTGGGTTGATGGCAGGGATCTCCAAAAGGGTTTCACCAGGTGAATTTCATGGAGACTCAGAGGAGGGTCATCAGGAACAGATCCTCTTAAAGAGGTCTACAGTACACCTTTCTAGTCACTACCAAGTAAGGATATGGTACCCTATATCCCACTAGCACAAAATATTGATACCACCCTCAGCTATCATGTAGGATTAAGATGTTCTGATAGCAGAAGGTCTTACAGGTACCTAAACCATTGCTAATGGTGTTCAGATATTCTGGACAGCATCAAAGAGGTGCTAGATTGGTGCAGAACCTGAGAGAGGGTTATCTGCTCTAACCCACCTCAAAAACTGGCAGCATTGGCCTTGATAACCCAACCATTCCGGGTATGGGTACCAAAACTGTGGTTATCATATATGGAAGCAACTAGGTCAAGAAAACTTTTCATCACATCCATCAACCATGCAGAAATAAGCCTGTAGCTCAGATTGCAAAGGACCATGAAGCCAACAACCTGAGACAGTTTATAGGCAAGGGAATGGCTGCCAAGTTTGGAACCCCAGATCTTCAGATAATTGGGAGAGGGTAGGGCCTGCTGCAGACAAGACCCAATACCACCTCTCAAAAATGATATAGAGCTGACTTTGATCAGCCTGTATCCCAATAAGCTGGTGGTAGAGATATAAGATGTTGGAATGGATATCTGGTACAAGCATCAAGTAAACTAGATGCTAACCATCACTGACTCTGGGCTGGTAAGGTACTGGTAGAACTCATGGTTGTCTGCATGTGTGTGAGTTTTAGTATGGGTAAAGGCATGTATGAGCTCTTATATGGGAACAGACCGACTGTCATTGATAGTAACTTGAGATCACTTCTACCACTTCCCAGAATATTGCCCAAGGGGAATATACTAGATGCGTGAAGAGCAGGCAAAGATCAAATAAAGAAGGGAAACATAACAACTAAAAGGAGAAGGGATATTGATCCAGGTTGAGAGGGTTAAACTGATGATAAAGGTTGGGTAGTAGACTGTGGAAAGGTTAAACTCTGTCCTGGTCTAAAGAGCTGGGAATTGGTATGAGATATAGAATCAGTAACATCTATATTGTCAAAGGAATTGGTGCCCAAGCAATGCGTAAATCAATGCCCTGCAACTAACCCAGACTATGCAAGATAAGGAAATACCAAAGAGATCAGAGACTATATGGTAAACAAGAACAAACTAGAGCAATATTATGATGGCCTCCAAGACAGCCCAGAGAAGTTGCTAATGGATCTGCCTTCAAATAACTTGGGGGAGATGGGTTAAAATCTTTGATTAATCCCTCTTAGACAAATAAACTCCATGAGAAAATTTCTGATCATTGAGTAAAGGCGACCCCTAAAATAATCATTTATATTATTCTAGGATCAAACGTGGGATTCTTCAAGGGAATAGGGCTCTGTCAAACCACAAGCATAAATGATCCACATTGATACTGTGTGCATATCAATAAGCTATATAGTACTTCATTTCTGTTTTATTGAATATACCCATTCTATTTGGAATCTTTTCCCTTGGCTTGCATGATCTACTTCTAAGAAGTATACACTTGATAGAAGTGTATCTATTTCTGGAACCTATTGGGACAATTGGTTTCCCTGGAACCAAAGTGCCAACAGTTTTGGGTGGATTAGAGTTTCACAATCATTAGGTTAACAAAGCAGGCTGACCCAGAATAATCTGCCATAACCCTGAATAGGACCAGCCCTGCTTAACTGCAAACTCATTGGGAGGCTTCTGGGAAGTTTGGCGGGCAACTATCAACATAAACGTAGGTATAGAAAGCAAGTCTAATCTGATATGATGCTTGGGTGGCTGATTGTCTCAATTCTAATCCCGACATCCTTATGTTTGACCAATCATCAATGTATCCTTGATTCTCCTTTGACTTTATAATTGGCCCGCCTTGAGTTGGCTGTAGTGGATGTAAAAGAACTATCTCTGTGGAAGAGAATGATGCGGTTTTCTTGCATGGTTAGGTTACATTTCCAGGCTGAGATATAATTAAGTTGGGTAGGGATGGAAGTCAAGATTTTGAATGTATTTTTGGAACATGGGAATGTTCCAAGAAATCAATCGATGGATGGGTTTGGCATGGCACTAAAAAGATATTTTAATTTAAATATTTTAATTTAAAGATCAGTTGGGAGTGGCTTGCTGATAACACCAAATATCCCATCAGGGGGGCCGTGAGGAGTTGGGCTGCAGAAGGCCCAGTCAAACCATTGCTTGCTAACAAATTGATAAGGTCGCGAGTGGTTGGGAATATGGATGGCAAACGAGATGGGATTGAAGACAAGTTTCACTTGAAGCGGCCCATAAAACGCATATGTTAGGTTTAAGTGGGTGCTATTTAGAGTAGAGAATAGATTCTCAAACGACATGCTGGCAGTGTTTCTGGTCGCCATCCAGTGATGAAGCCCGCTATCGTTCCATCTACTGCCCCACCAGGTGGCTGTAGCAGTACAGTACTCATGGCTATAGCACGAGAACCACTCCAAAACCGGCTTGCCGCCATCAAGTAGTAGAAGAGATGGCGAGTATTTTTCTTGGTTTTTAAATGGCGTTGTAATTCATCTGCCTTTTTGCTGAGGCTGGACATGTTTTCCTTGGCCCAGAAAGAATCTCCTTCAAGCTTCATAGGATTGTCGGCACTCCACCAGCCTTGAGTTGTGTAGCCCACGTGGTCTGATTTGAGGGAGTAGACAGGCAGGGTAGAGAGAGTGCAGTTAGCTAGATCCATGGTTAAGAAACGACAACGTAGAATCAACTTATACTGGTGCTTGGTAAAACATAAGTGGGGTTTAAGCATAAGGTGTAGAATATATTTTATATGCAATGGTTACCCAACATAAATACTTGAAGTAAGCTGTTCCATAAGCGATCCACGCATAAGAAATTAAGCTATTCTATCCAAATTAGCCAACCCCTTTATATACACAGCATAAATTTTATTACAAACCCAACACACTATTCTGCCCCAACAAGCCACTATAGAACATGTACTTCAAACTAAACTTAGATAATTTGTCTTTAAATGGGCAGGTGCCATGTTATACTTAATTTCTGAAGCTGTTGAGATGGACAAATCAAATCCAGGTCAGAGCAAACTAAAGTCACACACAAAAAATATAACTGGCACCAGTTTTTTAGCAACATCAGAAGATAAAGAACTGTTTATGTTTTATTGTGACTTATAAAAAACATCAATCACTAGTCAAAATAGCTATATTTGAAGTTACTGATACACAGCTGAACAACTAACAACCCAAACTTGCCCATAAATACATATCATTCATGCAGAAAAAGCTTACTAAGAATATAGTGTCAGGATACCAGGAGTACCGTGGAGCTCCAGCAGGTGGGGGAGGAGTCAAATCAGGTACTGGAATGGCCCATCAGATGATGGGACCTAACTTTACCAGGTAGGAAAGGGACTTCCCAGCCACAGCCCAGGGCCCAGTCACTGGCAAGAAAGAATCAATCAATCCTGTGAGTGCCAGGTAAAGCATTCCCAGGAATCAATTACTCTGGCCAGTGGCATCAGAAGTGGGTGTCAGGGGTGGTTCTATGGGGACCAGGTAGACAGCAGGATTGTTGTATTTCCCGTTGAAGATCAAAGGGTATATGGTGATTGCTCTGCTGTCACGGATAAATTGGTAGGGTTCCTTGGGGGCGTTTGGGCAGGTGTACCACTGCAAGTCTTCCAAGGTCTAGGGTTTGTGATCAGGGTTTGGGATACTCAGTGAAATGCACAGGGCCAAATGGAGCGTTGGGTGGGCAGTAGTAGTCAAAGGATTTGGTTATATCAACTGAAGTCTGGCTATCTATCCCTGTGGATGGGTACTGATGCTTTGGTGTTTGCAGATGGAAGAGTATCAAAAATAAGTATGTAAATATATTGGTGAACCAAAGGTTCATAACAACTTTATTGGTAAAGATGATAATACAGAACTTTTTCAGGTGCTTCTGATTTATATACTTACTCACATGCAAGTGCCTCTGGGCATTCTTCTGGTGCTATCTGTGTGGCAATGCTTGGCATCTCAGGTTCTGCTGTTTGGTTGGCTGCTTCATGGTCATTTTTGGGGTCTTCAGGAACAGTTGTTTGGCTTGTTGGTGGCCCATTTTGGCCTGGCTGGTCATTGGTTTGGAAAGGTTTGGCTGCATGAGTAATGGGGTTTTTTCCAATTTGATCACCATTCTGGGACTGGCTTGACAGGCATTTTTGGGGTTGAAGAACTTGATTAAAAAGGGGTTCCCAATTGGGAACCTCAAATTAGTTAATGGAGGGTGGGCTTGAACTGGGTTTACTGGGTAGCTAAAATTAGCCTGTCCAGGCCCAGCCAAACCCACCAAGGCTTGGGTGTAGCTTTTGGGGCCCAGAACAGCCCCCACAGCTTCCACCAGGGCAGGAATGGTTCCTGCACCTGGATTTTTGCTATTCAAAGCAAATCCAGGTGCAGGCAAATCTCCCTGCCCGCTCGCCCTGCCTGGCGGCTAGGAGCAGATTTGATTTCCACCTGGGGCTTCAAAATTGTTACTTTTGTAACATATATAATCATTGAATAGAAAGTAAAAATTAGATGCACACAATACAAACAAACATCATCAATCCTCACTTTACTTTTATCAAAATCAAAAGAGAAAGAGAAATATCCATAGATAACCCAACAAATTTTATTTGCAGAATTGGGTATCAAATTTTAAAAACCAGCTTCTCAACTAGTTTATTCAAATATCAGGTAGCAAACTTATAATAGATCCAGTTCATATCAATCACACAAGTATAAATATATTCTCTTTTTATTAAGATTTTAACTCATCTTTAAAACAGTTTTTTTCAAGTGATAGCAAATTTCCAACCATCAACACCCAGTACCAAGATCTTACAGCAGGCAACCACCAAGAGCAAGGGGAAAATACAGCATGTGTCTACACCCAGGCCTCAAAATGCACATAGGAGGACACAGAGTTGTATGTTCCTGTCAGTCAAACAGAACACTTGTTTTTTACACCACCTAGGGACCTCCACAGATCCAGGCAATCTCCAGGCCTGTGTACATGAAGACATTGGGATCAATCTATCTTCAGCCAATACAACCCTCATGGTACTAAAAGAATCCAGCTGATCAGCATCTGCCCTTTCTCAGGAAGCAAACTCAAGCACAGCATCAGAGAGAACCAAAAGTTGTAACCAACAAGACTGTTCAAGGGATAACAGCCTTGAAACCAATGAGGCTGGAATCTGAGCAATTGCTCAACACCTTGGACTCATCCCAGCAATCAGCATGGGAGAGTTCAACAGGGCACACCAGCATGGAACCCTATCAAAGCAAATCCCAAATGTCCTAAAAGGCATACCAGTGCACAGAGGCTTATATTGACATACCACCACTGCTACAAAACAACCCTAATATCAAACTCACCCAATCATTTTCAATATGGGGCACCAGGGTATTTGGACATCCCAATAAAATTTCTAGGTGCATATTTAAGGTGCTTCAACCTGGGTTCAGGTACTCCTAACTGTTCTTTTGAATGCTGGGTCAAGCTTGCAAGCACACCATAAATTACAGAGGTAATGAGGTTGTCCAGGTAGCTTCCTAAACCAACTGTTGATGGCATAGTTCTTGCCTTCAACTACAAACTGGGTGTAACCTACCAGGGCTATGGCCTCAAGGAAGGCCATAATTATTCAATCAGTAAAGCAGGATTACCGTCCAATCCTTTAGGATATCTTTGGCAGCTTCCCTGAAAATTGCAGTATTTCATCCAAGTTAAACCACCTATGTCTGTGGGTATGGAGATGTGCAAGTCAAAATAAGCTAGATGCACAATCTATCCAAGCCACCAGAAAGAGGATAACTGAGGTGCAAGGGAAGCTATCCAAGAGGCTGGTTTCAAGTGCTATACATACCCCCAGGCCATGCAGGCAGCCGTCCTGCGGATGCTGGTTCTATGATATCAGCAGTATAGCCAGAGCTGGGGAGCCAACAGGCATAGTTGATTGGCTCACAGAGTTATATGGTCACAAGTCATGGTTTCCAGTAGGCTGTCTCTGAGCTTTCCTCCAAGTCAGCATCCCATATTATGAATGCAGGGCATGGTCACTGCAACCCTTGCTACCCTGACCTCTTTACACCTACCCCGCTTGGGATAGAGGAACAGTATATGGTGATGGATAATGTCACCAGTGCTATTAGAGATGGGCTTTTGTTTTACTGGTGCCCATCTGATATCCCCCTTCTGACTAATATGTCCCAAACCGCTCCTCTATGATAGATCTTACTAGCTTCTCCCAAGCCTCCCATAGCTAATCATAAAGGCACTTGGCAGTCAGCTCATTATTTGTTTATATCCCAAGCTTTGGCTATCCTTGTCCTGCGGGGAGGATGAAATGCAAGAAATTATGATGCCCAGGTGCAGCTTTCTATGTTGTTATGCATCCTTTATCCAGGATCCTTTGGTGACAGATCCTTTAAGGGTTGAATGATGATCCAGCAAAAGGCCATGCTTGTTGTGCTCCTGGGCCCGGCCAAGGGAAATGGCAGAAAATCTTAACATTGGGGTTGGGTCTGTACCAAGCTGAAGCTAGCCCTTGGGGATAAGCAGGGGCTCACCTTAAGGCCCCAGGAATGACAATGATCAGAAATCTCCTCTGGAAACAGCTGGGAAGGTGGCACCAAAGTCCAGCAAGGACTCCAGAGACAAATGTGAATAGAGCTTAAGTTTATTGGGTGAACTGGAATGATTATTATGTGGCAAACAGTTACCATAAACAGTACAAGGCCAGGTAGATCCCTGGCCACCCTCATAAGTGGGTCTGGAGCAATTGTGTCAACACACCAAAAATAAATGGGTCCTTCACCCAATTTGGGGCAACCCCCATTTCAAGTTGCAAACGGGGATTGGAGTATTTCACACTCAAATGTGACTCTGCTAAAGGCAAGGTTGAAAGAGTATGGAAATTGCTATTCAGAACAGCTATGTCTGGGTCTATTTGATGAGTGACCCCCTCACATTTAATGGTAGGCACTGATATGATCCAATCTACATGGGGTTGGTTCTTTTTAACCAGTCCAGGCCAAGTACCACATCAAATCTGGGAGAGTTGATGACAGGTCATTGGATAGCGCTATGGAGGTTTTCCTGGGCAATAGAGAATGAGCAGTATCCTGATTAACAGCAATGTGATGTTCATCAGCTAAAACTATGCTTTTAATCCACAAAGGATTAGTAGCCAACTTGAACTTGTTCACAAATTTGCTGTTGGCTTAGTACAATCTGCACCTGAGTCCAAGAGCGCTGAAGCAGTGTAACTTTGAAAGCAGAAAGGGTAAGTGTCGTATTTGTAGCAGTAAAGGATGCTACTTTCTACAAACAGTTAGTCAGGATCCTAACTCTTAATACTATACCTGTAGATGGTATAATGACAGCCTTTGATAGAACAGAAGAATATAAGGATATAATGACAAAACTGGTATTTATTATGATAGTGCTGCAGTTATATAGTAGGAGACGGGGGAATTTCCACCAGGGGAAAGGAGGCACAGACAGAAAACCCTTCCTAAAGGAGGAGAGTGGAAAGGAATAGTAGAAGAAGCCGCACAAGAGAAAAACTTGGTTCATGCGCCTTTTCTAATGGAGGCAAGTGACAATATCTACATTGTTCTATTTATACTCTCAGAAGTAGAGCCTGCACCTGAAGTGCATTTAAAAGGTGCTTCAAACACCCGTTTTTAGGGCATTTTTAACGTAATTAACCTTATTAAAACCATGTTGAGATAAAGCAATTGCACAATTGTTATGTTGCTTGATCCCTAAGTGGACAACTTAATGTCTAATCCATTCAGGATCTGCAACAGTAAGACATCAATTTATTAGGATGCCTGACAACAGTGTAGAGTACCAGGTTGCTTGACAGTACCTGGATCATTAGACATTGGTTTACGTCCTCCAATTGATATTTATCATTGGGTGAGGCTGATAGTTGTTGGGGAAAGCTTGGCTTGCTTATTGCTCTTGCTGGGCTTTTCCCTCATCCTTCTTGCCTTGGGTGGCTGTAATTTGAAAGTGTATGCGGTTGGAATGATCATTGCTTCAATTATTGTGAGTATTGGGTGCTTGAGGCTTATTGTTGTTGTTGGTATTGTTTTTAGGCAGAGGGCGTCTGAAACAACCCAGGAGATGAGAGTTCTTGGGTCTCTCTCTTTTCCCAGTCTGCACCTTGTGGAGTGTGTTAGAGGTTTGTTTCACTTTTTTCTTCAAGGTACAGGCTTTGGAGGTTTGTCACTTGATTCAAGTTTATGTATCTCATTACATGATACCTCAGTGTTTCATAGTACATGAAATGTGTGGTGGGGTTATCAAAGGCCATCTTGGAGGGAGCAGGCAGGCGCAACTCTTTGTAGGATCTTGTTAACTCTTTCACAGTACTATTTTGCGTCAATTTCTTCACCTGACAGATGATCATCAGTGTGGTGCCCTTCATCACAAATATGGCTAAGAAGTCATGTCTAAAGGTCTCCCAGTCCGTATAAGTATGGTTCTTGTGCCACTTGTTGCACCAGGTTCCCATGTTGTGGATCAGAGAACAGAGATCTCCCCAATCCAGAAACATGCTGGGCACTCCATCTGTGTCAGCTTGTTTTGGAAAGACTAGATCCATGATGCATTTTCATTTTTGACTCCTGATAACAACTCCAAGGCAGTACTGTAAAGTTGCTGGGCTATGTGGGCAGGCATGATGCTTTTGTTATTGGATTAAAAAGTAGATAAAAGTGTCTGGAAGAATCCTTAGCTGAAAAAGAACTAAAGACAGAGACTGGGATTATCATGTTATTGTAAATAATGTATTCTTCTGGTATGTCAGTTCCTGGTGTATAGGGCGTTCAATCAAAGAGGAGCCTGGACATGATCCTTTTACATAGTTGTTGACCACAGCAAGTACAGGCACAGAGAGGAATTTTGAAAAGAAAAGTAGGATGGAAAAGCTACCTGTGCTATCAATGCTGTAGCTGTGCTATATTATAAAATTACAAGGGGAAAATATTTTGGGAACTAGATAGTTATCTTTAGTGAGATGTATCACTTGTATAGTTTGGGGGGATCATTTTAAAAGGAACAAGATTGCGACAATCAATCAATTGGATTGAACTGGGAGTGGTCTGATCCTTATAATAAGTCAAGCACTAAATCAAGCTGTCCACCAGGTAGATATTGCCACTGGTTCTTGTTGCCTTTTTTTTAGAAACTTGAGTTAACTTCTGCATCTGGCTTCAAGCAGTGGGGAAGTCAGTTTGAGTGGTAAGGGGTTTCTTGTGCAGAACTTTTCTGGGGGTTGACCTTGCTGTTTTGACACCAGCACCCTTTACTGTAAAGCATGTACTTTTAACATGTGTATCTTATAACATCACAATCACAACACAAAGAAAAACAAAAAATATTATTTTTTAAAAAAAGCCTGAGTGAATTTTATTTTATCCTTTTCAGAATTTTTAAGCATATTTTACTGTTTTATTCTTGGTTTTAGCAGGTGTGAGGAATGTTGTAACTGTGCTGTTTTAGCAGAGTTACAAGGGGGAAATATTTGGAAACTAGATCATATTCTTTATTGAGAGATAAGTATTATATAGTCATTGTGAATCATGGATAGCAGGAACATGACTGTATTGATTGCTCAGCTGGATGATGAAGGGGATGACTTGATCCTGATAATGAGTCAAGCGCCAAATTGAGGTATCCACCATAAAGGATCATCATTTGTTCATGTTGTTGGATATGGAAATTTGAGTTGACTTCCTAGTTTGGCTCCAAGTCACTGGGAAGTTGGGTTGTGGGTCACAAACCCAATTAATTGGAACCTTGCTGGCGGGTCAAGTCTGCTGTTTTGACAGGAATGAAATTTTAATACTAGTATTTAAAACCCAGGAATCAAACCCTGATCCTCAGGAGATACCTTTTGCCAACCAGGAGGAACGGGGACCTGCCAACCTGCCGGGTCACAGACTTGAATTGGTGAATTACTCTGCAGCCCACCGGCTTAGTAACAAGATTCCTAAAGGGCAATTAGATTGCTGCCACTTGAGTGCCACTGAGAACCCAGAGCTAAACAGGGTTATGGCTTGCCAAAAAGAGGTGAAGACAAGATCATATATTGTCCCTACCAATAAGCACCAGCCACCGCAAACTCCCAGACTAAAATTAGCAGTACAATTGGCCAACTCAGAAAACAGAAGCAACGGAACAAAGCCTCATCACTTCTGTTTTTCAGAGCTAGCCAAACCAGAATCCGCCACCCAAAAAGCCCTGCCTCAATGCCCACACCCTGCCAGCAAATTGCCTGCAGACCTGACGTCCGCAAAAATTGAAAAAGCAAAATCTGATGGTATAAAAACCCTGGCAGTATGGGTTGACAGCATTGTCATTTTTGATAGTCAAGATTCATGAACCTCTGGTTCCAACAAATTCTATCCTATTTAGGCTTAGTAGTCTTCCATCTCCACTCTAGTCCAGTTGACACCAAGACACCTGTTCTTCCTAGTGACCATCCCACAGACTCACTGTCTGCGCTATACCAACCCCCTGGATCACCCTTTGATCCAGTGCATTTCACCAAATATCCCTTGAACCCTGCCTACTATGAGTTCAACTTGAAAAACATGCTCATTACCAACCCCTTGGCAAGAACTGGAGTAACCAAAACTATTGGTTGTGAAGGGAAGTGTTATGTAAGGCTGCCCAGATTGTTCTGTGACAATTACAATGTCCTGTATGCTTATATTGTTCAAATGACCCTGCCTCTGGCCCCTCAACCTGGCTGCCCAATGGAATCAATCACCACCACCAGCACCACATCTACCTGGCTATTTGGAGTATTGTATATTACTCTCACAGACTTGATGGACTCTATGGTGCCAAATCCTAGTCCCTAGTCCTTTCTTGGGACATCCCTATCTTATGTTATCAAGTTAGCACCTATTTTGAGGTGGGCACTCCCCACAGGCCCGGCAACTCCCTGCCTTAAGTCACCTAATGCTGCCACCCATGCCTGGATCCCTGAAGGTAGGATTGCTGTGTTCAACTTATGATCCATCTAAACAGCATGGTAGGGATATTTTAACTCATAATTGGAGGTGTACTGAGAATTTTTGTTGGTCTTGAGGGATGAACAACAATTATTTTAATGCCATGGAGTTTATTAAACCCAGTCTTCTCTGGGGGCAGGAAGATAAACTGCTGATTATCTTTCTGCTAGCTGATTTTCTGTCAAATCTGATCCAGCTATAACTTTTGTTATGAGCACTTTTTTAGCTTTACAATAGATCAAAATTGAAATATGCTGTATCTACTGATAAAAGCTTTCTTTTATGCATATAACTATTCTTCATCCTTTTATTTAAGAGGCTTGATTTTAAATGTTACCTTTTTAAACCCCAATTGAATCTCGTTTCACTACCAGAGAATAAAATAAGAGCATTCAAAGGGGTTAAAAAGCGTTTTTATGAAACATACTTCCTTCATTCTTATTTTTGATTTTTTATTGTAAAGTTAAAAATTTGCATATGAAGAGAATCATATTTGGATCAATTCTGGTGGGAAATCAGCCAACAGAAAAATAATTGCCGGTTTATCTCCCTGCCCCCTTCTCCAGATGGGGCAAGGAAGGTGCACCAAAGTACGAAAAATGCAGAAAACGATAGCCAGTTGACCCTGGATCTTATTGAGGGATGCTATGGGATTACAATGCTCCATAAAGCCACAAGTTATTACTTAGAAAAAAAGATTATTTGCCATTAGCATAAATGGGGCAAAGACCAGTGGCAATATCGAAGAGGATGAAAATCGAGGATGACTCTTTTAAGAGAATCGCAACCTGGGAAAGAGCAAAAAGGGATAGTTTTTTTTTCAAATAGAACTTTATTAGAGCTCTTTAAGCGCGGCGGTGAGCAAAAGGGGATAGTGATTGTCTTAGTTGTGATTAAAAAAAACACAGGAAAAGTTAAACTTTTCTGAATATGCTGATTCACAACAAAGCAGGATTGTGTCAAGATGTGTATCCAGATCCAGAGTCCAACCAACTTTGGACAATTTGATTGTACAATTGCCTAGTTGATCAGGAGATATTCCAGATATCTGTCGGCAATCTCCTGGCCTCGTTCTGGATCCCGTGATCACATTTTGATATTATTTCCCTTCCCGTTTGATCATTGACTAATATACATCCAATATTATTGTTATCAATAAATTATCTTTCTTCTCTCTATATTCCACTTCCCCAAAGTGCCCTCGCGACAAGTGTTTTTTGATTTATAGTGGGTACTAAAGTGCAAGCTTCTTGTATGTCAGTAAGAAAACCTCAAGCTTACTATATACAGGATTATCAGAGCTGGAAAATAGTTTAGCTCATGCAATGCAGATGGTTCAGGATTCCATAGTTTTATTTGTTAATCTTATTAGAGTCTATTGGTTTCCGTAGTTTTTAGCTTTTTTATATAAATTCATTTTTTAATAACAAAGAAGAATCGGGGATGGTTTTTAGGCAATGTTATATATCCTTGGTTATTGGTTAGCGGGAAATAAAGTGGGAGGTTTAATTGTCAAAAAGCAGAAACCCTTTCAATCAAAAATATCGGTCGAGGGGAGATTTCACAATCTCAAAAAATCCATCGAGAAGGCAGTTACATACCTTCCATTCTGAACGCATACTAAAAAGGTTTCGGTAGCTTTTTTCAGCCAGTGGAAGTTTATAAGCCAGTGATACTTCATTGAAAAGGACATTGACTAGGTTTGGGCCGTTGTAGGTGTAGACAATGCTTGTGCTCACATTTGTGTGAGAGATGTCACCAATGTCCTGCAGGATAGAATATGATTCATATGGGGCAAATGGCTCGTAAGTTTGAAAAGCAGAGAAGCCATCTTCGTCCCAGGTCACAACCAGGGTGCATCGTTGGAAGCTATAGCATGCCTTGTCACCAGAGACAGACTTTCCCCCATGTAAATAATAGTAAGCAGCTGGAACTGAAGACCACCAGCTGGTATGCTTTTGATTCAAACTCTGGATGAAGGTACGAGCTTTTGCGTCAAAGTAGCTTGAGAAGTTTCCTCGGTCCCACATAATTTTTCTACTTGGACGCAGAGGCGTTTCAGTACTCTGTAGGCCAACAGAGCTTTGATCAACTACTGAGGAATAGAGATAGCTAGGTGGACTAAGAGGAAGGCAAGTGTACAAATCCATGCCTTCTGGACATTAACGCAAGTGAATATAAACATACAGTGGAGCTATTTGTTCCTTGGGTACCCACCTTGTTTCCGACTATTATTTCTAGGAGTCCATTCCCACATTATGACATCATTCTGGAAACTACACTTGAAATATGTTTTAAAATGCTAATAATGATACCATAATGTTGGAAATAGGCTCCTAGAAATAACAATGTCGGAAACTAGGTGGGTTCCACTCCTTGATTCGATGCAATTTCTACTTTCTTTCTCAAATCATACCGTTTTTTAATTTTAATTTTAATTCTTTAATTTTAATTTTAATTTAATTTAATTTTAATTTTAATTTTAATTTTAATTTTAATTTTAATTTTAATTTTAATTTTAATTTTAATTTTAATTTTAATTTTTAATTTTAATTTTAATTTTAATTTTAATTTTAATTTTTAATTTTAATTTTAATTTAATTTTAATTTTAATTTTATTTAATTTTAATTTAATTTAATTTAATTTTAATTTTAATTTTAATTTTAATTTTAATTTTAATTTTAATTTTAATTTTAATTTTAATTTTAATTTTAATTTTAATTTTAATTTTAATTTTAATTTTAATTTTAATTTAATTTTAATTTTAATTTTAATTTTAATTTTTTAATTTTAATTTTTTAATTTTAATTTTAATTTTAATTTTAATTTAATTTTAATTTTAATTTTAATTTTAATTTTAATTTTTAATTTTAATTTTAATTTTAATTTTAATTTTAATTCTTAATTTTAATTTTAATTTTAATTTTAATTTTAATTTTAATTTTAATTTTAATTTTAATTTTAATTTTAATTTTAATTTTAATTTTAATTTTAATTTTAATTTTAATTTTAATTTTAATTTTTTAATTTTAATTTTAATTTTAATTTTAATTTTAATTTTAATTTTAATTTTAATTTT
>QTSX02007150.1:117118-400770 GCA_014839935.2 Entomophthora muscae | reverse complement strand
AAATCACACTATTCCTTGTTTCAGATCTTTTTATTATCTTCGCTATTCAAAACACACGCCAATAGAAGTCCATTCTTTTCTAATGATATCTCACACAAGTCTCAATTGTTGGCAGTCAGTTATTCCAAAGTAGGCATTATTTGAGTATGTGTTTCACAATGTGCTACACAATTACATCACGTATTCTGTTTCTAATCCATCCACGCATAACCTATCATTAGTCCAAACCATAAATGAAACTAGGACCCTGCAACATTCTAGCATTTCAAATTTTGCTTTAACTTTGAAAAATTATGAGATATGTGATGATTTAGAAGCCTCAGAAAAAGGACTGGCTTAAAGCTTATCTTTAAACATTGCTTGCTGGGCTATTTGAACTTTGTGACCAATCAACAACCAGTATTATAGATAAACAATCAACGAAAATTGACTGCAACCAATAGAACTGCGTAGCTACATAAATTTCCATTAAAGCTAGCTATACCCATTCAAATCACACCCCAAACTTCAATCCTGATCAGATTCCATCAATAAGTACAACATTAGCCTCAAAACAATCAAATATGAAGTCATCAACCCAAAACTTATAAACGTGCAAGCAGAGCTTCGCACCTTTCATTTCTTCAAATATAAACCACTTCTTTAAATCAAAGTGAGTAAATTAAAGGGTTCAAAGAGTAAGGCTACATCATCCATTTTGGGGCGCTATCTGCTCTGAGCTTTAATTGGAGACTCAGAAGATATGAAGTACAGTAGTTTTCTGGCTGTGGAGATGAACGAAATCAGCTAAGCCAAAAACAAACCAGTGTTGCGTCAATTCCCAGACCGAAGAATAAACCTGGAATAAGTAACCTGCAAATCGCCAAACAACAACAAAAATATTAACCAACCGTGTTGCAAAATAAAGTTAAATATAAAACATCAAAATTAGTGTAGCAAAAGGATTAACTGGGGCCTTGTACGATGTAAAGTCGAGCGATCCCCGTACTTCACAGACTCAACAAGTATACAATTCCTGAATAAAATTAAAGCTCATTCGAAATAAAGTTTGTAAACACGAAAATGGTCTAATAAACGTTGTAATATTCACAAGACGAAACATAACATACTCCTATAAGCTCAATCTAAAGCAATATCGTTGGAAATAAGATATTTTCTCAATCTCCGAAGTTCTTTTTTTGAGCAAATTAGCTTATAGTTACTATCTAAATAGGATCTTATAATAGAAATAAAATTGAGATCAAGAAGACTAAATCTTCTTCTGTATATTATACTTTGACTTTAATTAAAATGGCCTTTGCTAGTGATGATAATTTTATATAGTCGAGCAGAAAATGCTATACAGATAATAATTAATGAACAGGGATAAAAGAAAAATGGAGCTCTAATTATACCCATATCTTTGATCTAGGAAACAATAAACCTGATATACCAATGCCTCCTAGACCAAAAGAGCTCTACTCTATCTGTTTGAACAGCATCAAGATACCACCCAAATTTAGGCCCCTATACTGACGGACTCAAAAGATGATAACCAGGAGGCTAAGCAATCGAGAGATTTAATTTAATCACTAACAGCAAATAATAGTTATTGCTATTTAGTTTTCCCCATGCGCCTGGAGCTTCTAGGACCAAAAATCACAAATCCATAAAAATTACTGACAAATCCACAAAGTAAATGGTGACCCTCATAAAGCATGATATGTCTTATAAGGAGATGGTGGCTCAGTTAAATCTTTCTCGCACAGAATCAATATAAGAGCATCAAAACTATCAAAAAAGGCAACATTAGGAGAGTTGAGAGACATCTGATAGATATAGATCCCCATGTCAAAGAGGTATATCCCATATCCTTAACCCTCTACATAAAGATCCTATTTCATGGATGACTCAGTTCAGATAACTTTGCAACTGGATCTTCCCTTCATAGTTTGATTCCTTACTCAACTCAACCCAGATTCAAAATTAGTACCAAATGATATCAGCTGTATCGCTGTGCTTTTCAGAGCTGTTGAGATGGAAAACCAAATATGGCTCAAAGCAAACCGAAGCTGTGCAGGAAAAATCAGCATCGGCCACATAATTTTATACAGTAGTTTTATAACCTGTTGGGATAAAAACCATCTCAGTCAAAAAACAAACTTGAGGTGGATCTAAATCTGTTGTAGTTCAGCATAAACCCTTGATTTTAAATTTTGTGTTTATACTGAGTTGATCTTGTTTGTATTGTTGTGTATTATACTTCTGTATATATCAACAACTACTGTAAATTCAGAACCTAAAGGTAAAAATGTGGATTATAACATTCTTTTGCATGAAACATCAACTTAATGGAGTAATTTTCATCCTAGAATGTCAGAACTTTCTGTTCTGCTCTCAGACCTGGCGGTCTGGTTAAGATTTGCTTTATTCAGTAGTTGAGATATTTTGGTCATTGTGTTGATAAATGCTTGTTTGACAACAAGCGTTACTGTGGTGTCTGTGTATTCCTTGACAGGGTGACGGCTGGCAGTGTCCAAGGGAGGCAACAAGCAAGCGGCTTCTAAGATGGCAGCTTGTGTAGGTCTTTGAGTACTGACAACAGTTTTCAAACTTGGTTTATTCTTCTACTACAAAAACGTTCTGCAGTAGGATATTCTTATTATTGTCTGCCTTCCATTAGTCCAATGGAAGGGCTTTTTTAGAGCTAGCGCTCTCTTGCCAGGATAAGATCATCTGGCGCATCTAACTCTTGCTTGGTAGTCTTTTCACCCCCAGACCGCCAGCATCAACCCCCAGAGTTAGGCATTCATGCAATGGCATGAGATTCAATGTAATAGTACCTTGCGCAGGGTACTAGTTGTAATATGATCATGCAGGATCTATAAGCGTGCCGGCAGTGGCGGCGCTAATACATTATTCTATTTTTAGTGCATGGTGGGTAATTCCTCAGTGGCACTGGCGGTTTGCCAGTGCAAATTGATCACTTTCCTTTAGATCCTCAGAGAACCCCATATTCTTCAGCCCAGCAGTTTGCCAGAGTATTCCAGATTAACTCTAGCCAATTGGGAACCAGTCATAATTGGAGATTTATCATATTCCTGGTTGTTCTGGCAATAGATGATCCAAATCTCTTTACTAAGGCTTCTCAGATCAATTAAGCCTGCTAGTAATATATCAAAAGCTTCTTCAATTAATAGCTTGGCAGGCCGCCAAGATTGACAGGTAGAGAAAAGTCAGTATAAATTCCTGACATTTTCCCCAACTTGACTTAGCTATACTGTCAAGTTGTAAAAAGCCATTTACCATGTCTCATCCTTTGAATGCTTCCAATACCTCCCGTGTCACAGATGCACGTAGCCTCATTGCCGCCATGTTGGTGTCAGATTGTGCCCTTTTCCAGGCAATGTCTTATGACGCCAAGAAGGCACATATTCACAGGCTACATGACAGGGACATCAGCACAGTCTTTACTGGCATGGGCCATAAGGAACCTCCTCATAAACAAGCACAACAGGAACCACATTCCCAGCAAGAAAAGTTGGCTTCCAAAGAACCAACCTGGCGGGATGCTGAGAACCCCTTGGCTCCTTCTGGGGAGCAACCCATTTACACTTGGGCTTTGGTTCAGGGGTCTTCAGCCTTGCAGGCTCCAGTTAACAACCTGCAACTGTCCAATATCAAATTAATATGCCTGATTTTTATTGTTCTGTCCTTTTTTCTGGCTACAAATTGTGTTGCCAATTCCTCTTTATAGTCATTCAGCAACAACCCTGGCAGGACCTCAAGGCGTGTATTACAAGCTCGAGCTTTGTCTTCTTTTGTGTAGATGATGAGGTGTTGGCAGAGCGCCTAAGTCATGACCTTCTTGACCTGGTTGACGTCTCTTGTACAAGTGATCCTGTGGATGGCTTGGATTGAGGGTTTGTTATTCAAATTTCTTACCAGATTATCCAATCTTGGTTTTGACACCTCCCCCCTTTCCTGTTGATCTATCAGAGACTGCAGGTTGACAACCACAGCCAGTGGGACAGTTGTCTTGGGAAGGTGGTCCGCCGGTGTTGGGATGCCTTCCACAATGGGGATCAGAAAGCCGCTTTATGAGCCATGGTTTTATGTGGGAATGTCATATTGACACCTGACCTGTGTCTTCCCCAGGGCAGTCTCAATAGGATGGCTGCACACTGGAAAAAGCCAAGAAACGTTGTCAGGAACATTAAGGCAATACTCCTGGACAAGTATCTTTCCATTGATGATTTTATTATGGATTGCCTAATACTGGGATGTGGCTATTCCCTAGAGGGTGGCCTCTGGTAGGTCAACTGGGACTTCAAGTCCATCCCCCTACCCCTGGTTAACTTTTTGCACCTTTCTCCTGCACACAATAAATTGTGGCTGCGCGTGGCTGTCTTTCTGTTGGTTGAGAACAAGCAATTTATCTTTGAGTTGCTTCCCCGAGATGTAGCTCTTCTAGCTGGGGACCAAGAGCCTGACATATCTGTGGTGACTTCCAGGTCTGAACACCCCAGCCCGGCCAATCCCAAGGAAGATTCCAACAAGGACAAGGAGGAAACAGAAGAAGATGATGAAGATGAAGAGGACAAGGACAAGGAGACCAACAACAACAAATACCAGGAGGGTGATATTTAATCTTGCCCCTCTGCTCATTTATAATAAAAGTCAATTTGAAAATCTTTATTTATATATCCTTTAAAAATATAAGATGTTAACTTTGATGCCATTGTTTGGCAAAGTATGAAAAGGTTTAAGGAACTTTGTGTGGACTCTATTAATGAGTTGCCCATCCAAAACATCCTTGATGGTGTAGGCGTCTTGGCCTGTTCTTTTGATGACTTTTAATGGTCCTTTTCAAATGGTTTTAAGTTTGTGTGCTCTTCCTATTACTTTATTGTAATAGGAAACTTGAGTGCCAACCTTGAACTCTGGTAGAGCGCGGCAGTTGAAATTATCCTGCTGTTGTCCTCTTGTTCTGGCCAGTGTAGTCTCTGTGAAAGCTTCATCCTGAAGCTTAATCAACATATCTGCCAATCTTGTCATGTATTGGTCATAAGTGATCTCCCCAGGGTTGCCCATAGCAGAGAATAGGATTGGCAGGATGGCAGGGTGTCAATCATACATCATCTGGAATGGAGAAATTTTAGTTGTGCTGTAGATAGAGATGTTGTATGCAAACACAACTGCTGGTAGGAACAGATACCACTTGGAGGTACACTTATATGTCAGTTTTTGAAGGATATTCACCAAGGTTTCATTTGCTCTCTCAACCATCCTGTTTGTTTCTGGGTTATATGGAGTAGAGAGCACTCCCCTCACACCCATGAGCTAATTAAGCTTTGGGATAGCACTGGCTGTGAAGTTGGTGCCATTGTTCATAAGAATGAATTGAAGACAGACATGGTGGTGAATAATATGCTCTAAGATGAACCTTGCAGTGGCCTCTGCGCTGACATGCTGAAGAGTTTTCACATCTACCCATTTGGTAAGGTGGTCTATGGCTAAGATTATATATCTGAGCTGGCCAACGCACATTGGAAGAGGGCCAGCCACTTTAATGCTGATGGTTTGCCAAGCAAATTTGGGCTTGGCAGCCTTGTATAGGTGCTTGGACACAAATGATTTCTCATGCTGGCACTCCTGCAGCAAGTCAAGGTCTCTTTAGTATCAAACAACAGGGACCCCAATAATAGTGGAGCTGCAGCTGGAAAACAGTTTTTCAGAGGCCGCCATGGCCCACAGCCTTATGGGCAGCCATGATCAGGGACAAGCTTTTGGAGGGGCGGGGAAAAACATACTTATTTCCTGGATGATATTTGTATAAGTTACTATCTTCTATCCTGCAGTCCTTCATCAGTTCCTGGAGGATAGCCTGGATTTTGTCAGGCTTGTCCTCAAACTGGCCAGTTAACATATTATCATACACACATCAGCCTATGACAATACAATATTAACAGTTGGAAGTCTGGATAAGCAGTCAGCATTCTGATGTTTTGCTCCTGGGCGGTGCACTATCTTATAGTTGAATGCCTGCAGCTTTAGAGCCCATTGTGCAAAGCAACCTTCTGGCTCTTGTAGATTCTGGAGCCAGCTCAGACTGGCGTGGTCAGTCATAACTATGAAGTGAACCCCATGGAGATACACCTGGAACTGCTTGTAGGCATATATCACTGCCAAACATTACCGTTCTGTCATGGTGTAATTCTGCTCATGGACATTCAGAGAGCAACTGGCGTAGGCAACCAGATGTTCCTCACCATAATCATCATTTGGGGAAAGTACTGCTCCCAGTGCAATCAGGGAAGCGTCAGTATGTACCACAAAAGGCTTAGTAAAGTTGGGATACATCAGCACTGGACTGCTGGACAGGCTAGTGCGTAGTGAGTCAAAAGCGGACTGGCAGGCAGAGGCCCATGTAAAAGATACTCCATTTTTAAGCAGATGAAAAAGAGGTTTACCTGTTTGAAAGAAGTTTGGAATAAACCTGCAATAACAACCTACTATGCCTAGGAGCACCTGTATATTCCTTTTGCTCTTAGGAGTCTTCATCTTGATGATGGCCTCAATCTTGGCAGGTTGTGGCTGTAGTCCTTTAGTGTCAATCACAAAACCTAAATATTTGAGCTGATCCTTGAAGAGCTGGAACTTCCTGGACTTTATCTTCAAGTTAGAATCTGCTAGTTGCTTAAAGACAGCCTCCAAGTGTTCCAGATGGTCTGTGAAAGTCCTAGAGAAGATTTTAATATTGTCCAGATACACAAGGATGCAGGACAACTTGAGATCTCCCAGGATGGTGTCCATAGCTTAGTGGAAAGTTGCTGGAGCGTTACATAATCCTTGGGGAATGTGTGTTGGTTGGAAAAGGCCTTAAGAAGTGATAATAGCACACTTCTCTTGTTCTTCTGGTGGCAGTTCAATCTGCCAATACCCAGAGATAAGATCCATTGCAGAGAAGACCTTTGCGCCTCCCAGGCGGTCTAGGGCGTTGTTAATTCTTGGCAGAGGGTAGGAGTCCTTCTTTGCAATAAGGTTTAGACGTTGGTAATCTATGACTACTCAGTTACTTCCATCCTTCTTTTTTTACTATAAGGATGGGCAACGCCCAGGGACTCTTTGATGGAACCAACATTCTTCTATCCAAGAGCTGTTGTATTCCCTCATTGACAGTCTCCTCCTTGGCCTTTGATCATCAAATGGGGCAGAGTCAAATTGGTTTGTTGTCACCAGTGTTGATATGATGGGTGATGTTGTAACTGTGCTGTTTTAGCAGAGTTACAAGGGGAAAAATATTTAGAAGCTAGATAATAATCTTTATTGGGAGATAGCAATTATATAGCTCATGTGAATCAATGAATAACAGGAACAGGATTGGTGATCACACAGTTGGACAGAAGAAGGGGGTGGCTTGATCCTGATAACAAGTCAAGCGCCAAAATGAGGTATCCACTGTAGAGGATCATCATCTGTTCATGTTGTTGGATTTGGTAATTTGAGTTGACTTCCTAGTCTGGCTTTGAGTGACCTGATAATCAGATTGCGAGTCACAAATCTGCTTGGTTGGAACCTTGCTGGCGGGTCAAGCCTGCGGTTTTGACAGTGACATCTGTAGCACATCCCAAGTTGAAATCATCCTCAGCAAAAATACATCTGTACTTATTGAACAGAGAACTTTCTTATTCCTGATGCTCTTTATTTAAAGAGGACAGGTCAGCCAGTGGGGTAGTCACATAGGCACTGGCTTTGACTTAATCAGGTAGCCCCATTTCTGATAGGTCCCTAATACATTCAAAGCCAGCTAATTCCTCAATTAACAGGAGATGCAAAAATCCTACTATCTGATATTTCTTCACGTGGATGTTGTGTTCCTGAAGATTGGCAAGCAGGATGTGCACTTCTCCATGTCCTAGTATTTTTATACCAGGCGCTACGCAGGGTTCAAACCTTGATCTTCCCCAGGGCTGATGTATTTTGCGATATAAGCCTTCAGGAATTTCCAGGGTCAATCCTGTTGGTACAACACACTGTGTACCAGACTTGAGAGTGAAGGTTATCAGAGAGCAAAGTGGAATACCTTTATGCTCTTTTATCTGGGTTGGCAATTTCTTGCTCTTTCTTCCCTTCTTCTCATAAGTACTGCTACAATTCTGTCCTTATACACCAAATTAATTGTCAGTTTTTCTTTGACACTGGCGGCATCTTTGGTGTAATATAGAGGGATGATCTGCTTCAATATGGTGAAGGTGTCAATTTCCATACCAATCTTCACACCACATTTTTGCATGAAGGCAGTGCCAATCAAAACGTAGTAGTTTTGACTGGTTAAGACAACAGCAGGAGAAGAAACAGCTATGGAACCAAATTGCATTGGAATAGCACTTTAAGCTCCTTTGGAAGTTGTAGTATGTAGACCAGCAGTTCCTTAAAATCTGCTGTGCACAATATCAGGAGCCAATACTAGCTTTCAAGCCAGGCGGGTTGAAACTATATTGATTGGGGCTCTGCTGTCAATTATGGCCCTTACTTTCACCTTATTAACAGAAATGTCTGCATAAGTACACTCAGAGTAAGTTTCAGAATGTAGGTTTAATAGGTGAATTCTAAGAGGGGCCAGTGTGTCAAAGTATTGCTTGAGACTTTGTCCTATTTGGGAAAGTTGTTTTTGATGGTTTTGAGCGGCATTGTCAGTTGGAATTCTTTGAGGCTGGGGACGTCACTGGACACATTTGGGTTCTCTGTCAAGCAGGTTTCCTGTACTTGCGCAGCATAAGGTTTAGAGACCACCTCAACTGCATTGACAGTAGTTTTCTGGGGTCTACCTCTTCCACATGTGGGAATAGTGTACAGGTTGTCTGCAACCAATCAATGCACGGGATCTTCTTTGAAGTCTGACTAGGTGCAAAGAGTTCAGGCAATCCTTCCTTTGGCGCAGCTCCTTGGCAGTGTCCTTGGTGGGCTTGGCGGGTTCCTTGGTGGGCTTGGCAGTCTCTCTGGCAATCACAGCGGGCTCCTCTGGCTTGTCTCTGTTGGGGTCTTTTGGAATAGTTGAGGGAATGGTGGGTGCAGTATATTCCATTACTGGCCTGCCTTTGCTTTTCCCTGACTCTTCTCTTTAGTTTCCACTACTACATTGACCCAAGGAGGTTTGCCTTTAGACCAACATTGACTTGCCCAGTGCCCCTTTTTGTTGCACTTTTGGCAGGTAATGTTGGAATTATAGGGCTTTCCCTCTCCTGAGGGTTTGGTAGTAGCTTCCTTATCCCCTTCAGGCGGCTTGACTGATCTTTTGCAATCCCAATTTCTTCTTCAATTCTCAGGACCATTTTGATTGGTGCCTCCTTTATTAGGGGTATTGAATTGAGCTCCAAGCCAACCCAAATAACTAGTAATTTTCTGGGTGTTGTTGGCTTAGTCTAGTACTGGAAACATCACATTGGAAAGCTCTCTATAAGGCTGGAGAGCTCTACTCATGGTGATGCGGTAGCCAAGGTCAGTAAGTACTCCTGCCCCCAAGAGTACCTGTGCCTCATGATAGAAGCAGTCAGAAAAAATCTTGAACACTCTCATATTTCTTGAAAGCAATGTTTCTGAATTTGGTCTTTCTGGCCTGTAGCTTGGTTTTGCTACCAAATTCCTTGATTACTGCAATTTTTGCATCCTCATAAGACCATTCTTCTGCTGGGAGTTGAGGCATGATCACGTCCACACTGGCGGGGTCAAGAGCATTAATCAGAGCCATTTATTTCATGTGGTTGGAGGCTCCACACATCAACATTTTCAATAGGTAAATAAAGGTCTTAATATTATCTTTTTGGTCAAAGGTTGGTAAGTTCAAGGGCTTGAACTTATGATCTGGGATGGTTGCTTCCTCACAAGTTTCCACTACTGGTTTGACGGGGCAAAGGCCAGTCAGTGGAGTGAGAGGTGGCAAGGCAACCACTCCTATGGGAACATGACGGGTTCCTCTGCTATTGTCAGCTCCATGTTTGGTAGTAAAGCCAAAGAATTCAGGGGACAGCGCCTTACATTCCTTGGGAGAGGAGTTTGGAACAGGGCTCTGCTTATCCTCTACAGACAAACTTTTATAAAATAGCATGACCTGTTCCAATCTTCTGAGTTGTGCAGAAATGTTGGCCTCAAAGTCCTTTCTGGCAGCGTTATTAGATTGTACTTGCTCCAAAAGGCTGCTATGGTTTCATCCGTAAGCAGAGTAGTGGAGGCTAGCAGATCTAACCGTTTGCTGTAGACATCCTGTTTATGTTTGAGGGCAGCAACCTGAGTGTGATTGTCTTCTAAGTCCTGATATAGCTGGTTGGTCAGAGCACAGACGGTCTCCATGGTTTCAACAAATTGTTCTTATTATTGATATAAGCTTCATGGTTGAGGCAGAAGGTGTGCTGTTCATGGGTCTGATTGGATATAGATGAGCTTTTGTAAGATATGCTGGCTTCCCCTTCATTTTATTCACCTTCTTGACTAGTTTATTTACCCAGGAGATGATCTTGTTCTGCCGCTCCTTGTGGCAGGTGCTATTTTCCAAGACCATGCTGTGAAGTTTATCCTGTTGATCTGCTATCTTGTCCAAGCTGAAATGGCAGGCCAGGAAACAAACCTTTTTGACTAGGTTGACACTGTGGCGGGTTACGTCTGAAGCCCATTGTGGGGTCAGACTGTGTGAGTCAAGTATTCCAGCTACCACCTGCATCACCAGATTATTAAGCTGAGGAACTATCTCATCTACATGATAATGTGCAGAAGGAGCAGCTTCAATAATGCTATTCACAGCTTGTTGGACAATTGTTGTAATATGAGGCGTAGCACAAAGTCACAACAGGAAATCCTAACCTTAAGATTGGATTTGTACTAAGTCTCAGTTGGAATGGCAGGGAAGGCTATGAAATTACCTTGTGGCCCTGAATGAATAATATCTGCTAGACGTGGCTAGAAAGGCACCAAAGTACATGGAGAAACAAAGACAAAAATGTGAATAGAACTTAAATTTTATTGGGTATAGAAATTGGGATTATATACTGTGTAGCTTTACCACAAAACAGTACATGGACAGTAGGGTCACTTGCCACAAGCATGAGTGGGACAAGTGAGTTTCACAGATCAGGAAACCAAACAATTGTATTTCTCAATTTGGAGCCAGCCTCAATTTCAAAGGGCAAAAGCAAAAGAGAAGGATTTGTCCTCAAAATAACCCAAAGAAGGAAAAATCAAAACATGGTGAATGACGGCATTCATGACAACGGTGTGGAAGCTGGAGTTCAACTGATGTACTAGGGCAGTGCAGGCGTGCTGGATCTCAACTCTAAAACAAACCATCTCTTCCAGGTCAAGTTTTTGGCGGGCCACCAAGAGCTGTACATGCTTGATGGTGGGGTGCACAAAGTATGACAGAACATTGGTTATTCTATCAATTCCTTCTCTCTTCAGAAGTAGGCCAAGCTGAGTGCTGCTGGCCTCCTGGTAGCTTCTGAAGGTGGACCACAAGTGCTCAGAGGATCTTGCAGTAGTGAACAGGATTTAATCACTATCCTGTTGTTTTTAATCTAGTGGACTTGTAGCCTTGTATCAAGGCATTCATCAGTGAGCGCACATCCTCAATTGTGTAGCTCTGTGGTTTGTGTTGTACCATTGCACCAGTGACATCAAGGTTTGTTTCAATCACTGGTACTTCTGGAATTTGGTAGGGGGCAATTTCCAAGCAGATGGATGAGTTTCTTTTTGCATTGCTAGTCTCCATGTAGCCCCCCATACTTATCAACAAAGCTGGGGTGGTGGGGCAAAGACTTGTCAACAACAGACAGTGCAGGTAACTCATTTTGTAAGTGAGCACCACTGTCAGAACTTTCTGTTCTGCTCTCAGACCTGGCAGTCTGGTTAAGATTTTCTTTATTCAGTAGTTGAGATTTTTTGGTCATTGCGTTAATAAATGCTTGTTTGACAACAAGTGTTACTGTGGCATCTGGGTATTCCTTGACAGGGCAACAGCTGGCGGTGTCCAAGGGAGGCAACAAGCAAGCGGCTTCTAAGCTGATGGCTTGTGTAGGTCTTTGAGTACTGACGACAGTTTTCAAACTTGGTTTATTCTTCTACTACAAAAACGTTCTGCAGTAGGATATTCTTATTATTGTCTGCCTTCCATTAGTCCAATGGAAGGGCTTTTTTAGAGCTAGCGCTCTCTTGCCAGGATAAGATCATCTGGCGCATCTAACTCTTGCTTGGTAGTCTTTTCACCCCCAGACCGCCAGCATCAACCCCCAGAGTTAGGCATTTATGCAATGGCATGAGATTCAATGTAATAGTACCTTGCGCAGGGTACTAGTTGTAATATGATCATGCAGGATCTATAAGCGTGCCGGCAGTGGCGGCGCTAATACATTATTCTATTTTTAGTGCATGGTGGGTAATTCCTCAGTGGCACTGGCGGTTTGCCAGTGCAAATTGATCACTTTCCTTTAGATCCTCAGAGAACCCCATATTCTTCAGCCCAGCAGTTTGCCAGAGTATTCCAGATTAACTCTAGCCAATTGGGAACCAGTCATAATTGGAGATTTATTATATTCCTGGTTGTTCTGGCAAAGGATGATCTGAATCTCTTTACTAAGGCTTCTCAGACCAATTAAGACTGCTAGTAATATATCAAAGGCTTCTTCAATTAATAGCTTGGCAGACCACCAAGATTGACAAGTAGAGCAAAGTCAGTATAAATTCCTGATACAGAAAAAATTACTTTTTTATATAAAAGGATGAAAAATATTCCAGCAAGTTAGTGAGTTTACACAAAAGAATTGGACAATCTCATATTTTTCCCACAGGTTATGAATCTACAGTATAGGTTTTGATGGGTGAAATAGATAAAAAAACACAGCATGTGTACTAAGCACATAATGCAAGTAAGTTACACAGTAATATCAGGATCTGAAGCTTTGTGAGTGAGCCCATCTAGATGATTTATTTTTCCTGTTTCTGGTTCAAATCTCAAAGGAGGCTGTTTTCACTTTCCATTTTTCCTTTTTTCCAGCTCAATACTCTTTTAAAAGGATTATCTCCAATTACCCTTTCTATCTGTAGCCTCCTCAATCTTTGCCTCATATAACTTATTGGAAATGCTTCTTCTATTTAAGTAATAATTTATGGTTGCATAAAGCATAATAGATTCTATTATATTTCTCAAGAAAAACCAAGTTCAGCTCACTATTTTTCCCTTTGTGCTTTATGCACTTTAGAATGCCCTTCCTAGAGTATACTATTACAAATTCTGCATTGAAGGGCCCTGAGGCAATCCCTTGTTTATTCTTAAGACTAGCCTTAATCTTATTAAAAATCTGATCCTATAGTTAAGAACTCCCTGCTGTGTCCTTTAACCAATCCTGAAGAATCACAGGATAAAGATAGTGCTTATTTTAGTGACTTCAGGCTCCCTGGTTACCCATTTAACCACAACATTGGCAGGCTCTTATCTCTGCCTGATGTGAAACATCTCTACCTGAATTAACCAGTCCTACTATCAGAGATGCCATATCTGATGTACATACTGCTCCTATTTCTCTAAACCTGGCTAATATACCCACATTGCTTCTTATCCTATAGGGATCTTAGACTTGGACCATCTAACTGTTGATGCCTCCTTCTGGCCCAAGCAGGGGCTGCAGCAACTTACCATCCCTTCAACTTACAAGTCTGGTCTGACTTCCCTGAATTTTATGTGATCATGATGGTACCATCCTGCCCATTTCTGTCACTTTTCTAAGCAACCTGGTATGCTCCTTGTCCACTCATCCATGGCACATCATCAGATGATCAAGGCTGCACTCCCATGAGGTACTGCCATATTTTTACTGCTCTTTCTAATCACTAAGATCCTCTTAAAGCCTACCAAAAGTGAATGTATGCCCTGTTATCCTTATACTGGCCAACAGGCTTGACTTACCACCCCTAAGTATGGATGGTTGTCCAGATAGACCACTGGCAGCCCTCTGGCATGGATATATCTATGAACGCCTTAAGGAGCTTCATAAGCTTTAGAAACCCTGGAAGCTTGAGTTGACCCTGTATTGCCGCTCAGAGACCTGGCTTTTAAAGGCTGGTAGGCCAGATCAACAATTTCTGTGCTTATATGGTGTCTGGTTACATCTCCTTACTGACCTCTGATCTAGAGGGGCTCTGATATTTGTGAGGGGGTTAAAAGGATAGATCTGGCACTTCAGAACTATTCAGGAGGTATGGGATCAAATATAGGAGCTATTCAAATCTAGCTGGGGTGCAACTGCTCCTAGAGGCTACCAAGGTGGGCTCATGGTCAAAGTCAGGAATCACCTAGGGTGGGGTGTTGTCCTTTAGGTGTACCAATTCAGCAGAACAGGCATTTCAATGGGCCTTTAAACAGGAAAGATCTTCTAAAGCTTTCACTATATCAGCCTTGATACTGCTTCATGTATCATAACCTCTTTCTGGGCTAGGCTATCATGGGACTAGTACAATCCATGGATAAACTCTAAAAATTTTCTTGTAGAAACTCTTTTCTTATCATAAAAAGCATCATCCCTTTTTTCAATCTTCCCCATTCTTCCCCTGGAGTTTGGCTGCAGTTAAACTGTTTGCATCTCTGCTTATATTAATCCTCCTGACCAAACCTATGATATCATATACTTAGGTAGCTCTCCATCATACAGATACCTTTGAATTGGATGTCATAAATTTCTTTATTCAGCTTTAGAAGTGAATATCATTAGAGACCTTCTATAGCTTTGCTGGTTGCTTGGTATGGTTAGCAATTCCCCAGGTTCAGTGGTATGTGGTTCTTATTTGATGTATACTGTAAATTCAGAACCTAAACATAAAAATGCAGGATTGTAAAATCCTTGGTCCAAATTTTGAATCACTTTTGTGGGCAACTCAGCTGAGTAAAAATAAAATATTTAATAAAATCAACCATTTATTTTAACTTTTTTTGATTTATTTAAATTGGCAAAATCAAATCTCTTGAGCAAATAACTCAACTAACAAAAGACAAAACTCAGCAAATAAATGCAGGATACATGAATAAGAAATGCGGGATTCTTATGTACAATTTGAGATTTCCTGTATGTCAAACAAATCATAGACATCATGGAAAACTTAACAAATCTGAAATTGCAGGATTGTCAAATCCAAGAACCAAGTTTCAAATCATAATTGCAAGGAACTTGAAATAAATATAATTTATGGGTGTCTCAAAAAGAATGTTAAAGGATCTAGAGTGGATTTGTGCTGATTCTTTTAGGAATCACAGGCATTCTCAAAAATCACCCTATTCCATTTTAGTGCGGCTAAAATTTAGATCCTACTATTCACAAAATTAACATATTTAACAATAAAATTGACTAAAATATACACTCCTCTTTTTGAGTTTAAATTTTTATTAAAAATTTATTATGTCTTCTTCCAATAACAACCAAGTCAATGATCTATTCCCTGGCCTTGACAAAATATGCAGGGCTACACTGGGTCTTATAATAGTGAAGCCTCCCTCAATGGCCACTCCCAACCTGCAGGCCCCTCCGCAAGCACTACCCAGGAGTGTGTTCTTTCTCCTGCATTCTCAAGCATGGCCCTGTTTGCCTATCACACACAGGCAGCTGCTAACCCAAATCATATAGCAACACTAGCATCTGTAATTGACCAAGTGAGCCATGGGGCCACCAATGGAAGCCAGAATCCAGAAATAGACAATCAGATGGCACTGTCTGGTTCTCAAGACAGACACACCCCGCCTCCAGCCAATCAGCCTGTGAGGTGCAGAAGAAAATTAATCACTCCAGTGATTTTTCTTGAAATGGTTGAAAAGCAAGGGATGCTTATGTCCCTCAGGGAAATTGCGGCTGCAATGGGTTTTGCAAAGTCCACTGTGGCTGCAACCCTGCAAGCCCACGCCAACTGTGCCCCCTTATCAAGAAGACCCCAACAGGTGCCCGTACTTTGACCAAAGGTGACATAGCCCATCCCCTTATGATGGCCATTATGGAACGTGACCTGCAGATGCCCCTGGTCCAGGTACATCTCCAGCTGGGACTCCACAGCATCTTCACCAACAAAAGAACAGTGAATTTGTGGATGCACAGAGTTGTGGTTGCGGCCCAAATCTTATCCAATCAGGTTCTTGGTGACCTCATTTTGGTGAACACTGACCCCTATAATTCTACCATCATTAAGCTTATAAAAGGGAGAGCAATGAGAGCCTGTAATGACTTAATCTTCCTGTCATATGCCAAGATTTTGGCAAGTGTTCAAGACTTTGGAGAAAAGCGTATCCAGTCTGATATATTCAAGCGCGGACCAATCTTGTATTGTTTTGTTGGGGTTTTATTGGCAGTTTCTCCATTGGGCGTCAATTATTACTCGGCAACATCAAACACCAGAGATGGGTATGCCTACCAGACAGAGCTCAAGGCCATTCTGGAGGAGTGGGCCACACAAAACGCTGTGAACATAGTTGTAGTGAGTGCTGAGATGGAGCAGCAAGAATGGGCAACCCAAGAAATCAGGGCTGCAGGGCATACCTGTTGGTCCTACCCCATCAACCACACTGACATGCATCTTGCAGATTTATGTCTCTACAATTTCAGTTCTGCCCTCAGACGCTTAAAGCCTGCCACCTACAACAAACTATGCACCCAAATTGATAAGGGTTATGAGCTTTTTCCTTCTGTGTTTGTCCAGGACCTATCAGGTCTTGTTATTTTCTATTAAAATAATGGTGATAAGTCCAGAAAGGACTCCCACCTCCCCCACACCAGTCCATTTGTTTTTTTAAGCCAGTATACACGACAGAAAAAGAATTTGAGCAATTGAAGCAATCAGCTCTTGCTGCCCCTTCCCAGTCAATCAACCCTGCCTCCCCAACCCCCAATTAAGCCACCCACCTTCCAACCCTGACTCCCAAGCCACTACCAATCCCCCCACTATCTCTGATGCTGTCCCTTTCACAGGTGCAGATGAAGGCAATGTTCATTTTGCCCATTCCCTCCCCTTCCTGTCCTTTGATTGGTAAATAAATATTTTCTTTGTGACAACTTATTAAAATTAATATCTCTCTTTCAATTCATAATTAATAATATTTTCTTTTTACATTATAAACATTTCCCATAATTAATACAATGTTGTACATTTTATGAATAGCTTAAAATTATTAGCATACATATTTTCATCATTATTATTAAATTAAAGATCATAAATGTAAATATTGCATTAGAATATATAGCAATTAGACGTCAACTCTTGATATTTTGATATTAAATGCATAAATCAATGCATTTTGCATAATAAAACTCATTGTAAACATAGTTTTTTCATTGTAATTTATATAAATGGTCTGTGTTTATATTAGAGAGCCATTAACACTTAGTACAAATATTGATACATATTGCATTTTACAGCCTGTATATTTACCTATTGGTAATAATTCTGTAAACTTTTTAGTTGGATTTTGCAAGGTAATAATAATGTAATGTGTTAATAAATTACTGTTCATTGTCATTAATTGGCTGATTTTCTTTGCTTTGGAAATAGTGCATTTTCTGATATTTACGCACTGGTCTCCAATTGGTTGGCTTCACATCCAATTGCACAGGCAATAGGAAATCAAGCCACCACCCCAATCACATCCGGTCTTGGGGTGGTGGCTTGATTTCCTATTGCCTGTGCAATTGGATGTGAAGCCAACCAATTGGAGACCAGTGCGTAAATATCAGAAAATGCACTATTTCCAAAGCAAAGAAAATCAGCCAATTAATGACAATGAACAGTAATTTATTAACACATTACATTATTATTACCTTGCAAAATCCAACTAAAAAGTTTACAGAATTATTACCAATAGGTAAATATACAGGCTGTAAAATGCAATATGTATCAATATTTGTACTAAGTGTTAATGGCTCTTTAATATAAACACAGACCATTTATATAAATTACAATGAAAAAACCACGTTTACAATGAGTTTTATTATGCAAAATGCATTGATTTATGCATTTAATATCAAAATATCAAGAGTTGACGTCTAATTACTATATTCTAATACAATATTTACATTTATGGTCTTTAATTTAGTAATGATGATGAAAAATATTCACATGTTGAAGGTAGTACTATAAAAACCAGTTTTTTGATGTAATTCAAACAAAATGTCAAATATCTATAACTTGATCAACAAATTAGAGTCAGCCCTCCAAAAGGTTGTTGAGCTTGAATACAACATAATGGAAATTGTGATAAATCAACTGGGGAATGAGGGAAGAGCCTTGGTCCAGCAAAATTAAACTGCAAAAAAATAGCCTGGGAACAATGATCAATGAAGAACACAAAGAAATATTTTAAATCTTCAAAAGGAAATACTCAAGCGGTATGATTTTAAAAGTGAAAGTTACAACTTGTGGGAATTCACAAAAACCAATAGAAAGAATAATCAAAAAATCAAACTAATTGAAGGAAATGAAATCCTACATGAAACAAACACAAATGAAGAGGAAACCAACCAAATGGAAACAGACAAAAACAAAACTCAGTCAGGAAGCAGGAGCACTTCAAGAAATACAGAAAAATTTATCAAATGAAAACCAAGAAGAAACACAAGTTACAAGAAAGATAAGAAAAAATTAAGTCTAGGAAAATTAATGAAGAGCAGCCAACGCTCATGAAGTTCTCTGAGGTGGCGCCTGTGGCTGAGGGGGCCGCAGGGGAAACAATTAGTGAGTCTTTTTATGTTTTACTTATATTTATGTTATTTATCACTAGGAATGGGGACAAGGTTGCAGAAGTGGCGGCTTTTACACCAAGTTGGTTCTACAGGGGTTATCTGTCACTGGTAGCCCCTGTAAAACAAATAAATATAAACCAAATAAATAAAATAATTCAACAGAATATGAATAAGTTTTCAAATATTGAAGCTAAAGATAGGGAATATTTACCACCTGTGGGATGCTTGCCGTGGTTAAGGGAAGCATATAAAATAGGATCCAATATCAACTTCAAAGAAATGAATGAAATTTGCGGGATGTCAAGCTAAACTTTGATGAATATATCTATGAAAGCATTCAACAATTCCCATTTGCAAACATCAACAAATATGAAAAAAACTTAGTAAAAACCAACTTACAAATAGGAACTGAATATCTAAAAACTAAAATTTTTAATAAAGTATTCAAGGCATTGTCAAATAAAGTTTGGGATGCAGTCCTTGTGAACACATTTAAACCTTTATTAATTTTGTTTGCTGAGGCATGGGGGGCTGATACAAGTTGGGCGCCCCCAAAACCCTCTTCAAATTCAATCAAACATCCTATATCAATAGATTAGTTCAATTCTTCAAAAAATTGTGCATGTTCTTGGAAAAATATACCTCACAAAGAATTCATGTCGCGGTATACCTGGGAATCCTCCTTCACTCCATATTAAAAACCAACATCAAAAAGTTGGAGGATGTACCTATTCAAATAGACATATGCCGCTTATCCCTCAAACACCAGAAGACACCATAGGGGTATAGGACAGTCGAGCACGTTCTGTATGACTCCTTTGCATTGGCAACGTTGTATGGGTACTATGTTCCCCCTGAAAAAAACTATTAATTGATTTGCTCACCTGGCTTCCTTTTATCAAATGTTCAACAACCACTGGGGTACAGGGCGCCACCCCTCTAGCAATTGCATCCAGGGTTGTCCACCACGTACAGAAGAGTGCGTGGATCCAATTGGACGCTCTAGCCAAAAATTTAATTTCAGGGTATGATTCCCGGAATAATCACATTCCCCTTTACAATTAGCATCCCCTTAATAAATATTTTTTCCTCTCAACTTAAATTTTAATTTTTTTATTTTAATATTAAATATTTTCACTAAAATATGTAATATTAAAATTTTAATAGTAAAATTTTAATTTTAAGTATTTAAATATTAAAATTTTAGTACCTAAAAGTTAATATTAAAATTTTAATATTACATATTTCAATATTAAAATTTTCAATATATAATTTTTCTATATTGAATAAATCATAATTAAATAAAAATAGTTAAAATTCAAATATTTAAACTTTAATAGATAAATTTTAAGACTTATACTTATAATTTTACTTTTAATATTTTAATTTTATTTTAAATTTTATTAGGTAAATTATAATATTAATATACCTAAATATATTACAAGACATTAGTTATAGTTGCAACAACGTCAAACAATAAAAATAAGTTAAAAATGTTTTTATTTACTAGCTTGTCAAGTACAGATTCATTTATTACATATGCAAACAACAAGAATTGAATTTATCCGCATCATGCAGCCCACTCCACTTATAATCTAAACAAGTGATTGTTTAGAACTTGAATTACCTTTCCCTTGTAATATGATTTGATAAATATATTCAATATGCTTGACCCGAGTCCTAAGTACTAATTAGTAAGCAATACATAAAAATCATCGGTGGTTGTGTTGTGTAGCTATAGTGGCACTGATTTAATAAGGATCATATGATGACCTGCAAGGTCCAATTTGTGGATTAAAAAAGCCAGAGTTCCAACTAGTATTCACAATTATTTAAATAAAATTAATCTATTTCTATATTTTTTATTTATTTATTTATTTGTTAGCTCTAAAATCAAAACACTATTTGGTGCATTGTAATAAAAATATATTCCTCATACCTAGTATAATTAATTTTACTTACCTTTTCTACATACTCTTATATGTCTATAATACAATTAAATGTCACATCATTATATATAAATAATAATTGTTGAAACCTAATAAAAACAAAATAAATAAAAATAAAAACAATTAAAACCCAGAGCGCCCATTTATCTGATTGGTTTGGAGGCCAGGGCTTTGGGGAGGAAGGATTCTGAGTGCTTGTAAAAAGCTGCCACCACATTGGGTAGCATTGCAAATTGACTGACCTCAAGGATGTTGAAGAGATCCTTTGTGTCCTGAGGGAGGCCTTGCTTTACCTCATTCTTGATCTACCAAACACCTCCTTGATTGGGTTCAGAAATGGAGAATAGGGCAGAAGGAAGAGGAGTCTCATTAGGCAGTCAGCCAGGCAGTGGCTGGCCAAATGGATATTTTTATTGATGGGAGGGAACTCAGACACAACCAGATCCACTTTGTGGAGCCCAACATTATCCAACAGAACAATGTTGGTTGTACTGCAGTAATTGATCCAGAGATACTCCTTGACAGTTTGGAGAAAATCAATAAATGTCCCACTATTATGGGAACCCTTGATCATCTGATACTGGTCCAACCTGCGAGGACCAAGAAGAGCTACCATGGAATAGGTCTGGGAACAGACAGCTGCACAATGGGCTATGCCGTCCTTGGACCCCTTCTTGACTCACCCATGCCTAGACCTGAGTGAGGAGGAAAACAACAATTTGTTGATGTAGAAGAACTGGACATTCCCAGTCTCCTTTAGTGCCAGATATGTCTTGGCATAAATGTGTCAATCCTCAATGGTCTTCTCATTGTTTCTGTTGTACAGCAAAACTCCCAGTACTTTCCAGGAGAAGCCCAAATCAACCATTGCTTTGTAAACAAGGGTTTTAGAAACAGAAAGTCCAAACTCTGTGGCAAGCATTGATTGGACAGCAAGTGAGTCCAGGTGACAATCCTTGGTAACCCACTGTTTTATTGCGTCAATATGCACAGGCTGCAAGAGTTTGGTCTGCTGCTTAGCCTTGGCAGATTTTGCAATTTTCCCAGTGTTGTCATACTTGGTGTTGATGTTGGCAATGTATCTGGCTGTGACACCAAATTGGGACGCAATATCCCAAACCGCCAGTCTCCCGTTCAAGCAGTTGAGGAGAGCTTCACACTCACTATCTGTCAACCAATGCTGGCCCTTGGCAGGTACCGCGGCATCCTGGCTAGCAGGCTTGACACAGGGTATGGGGACCTTTGTATAGAAGGTGGGATCACGCTTGATTGTGCTGGCGCCGTTAATGGTGGCATACAATACAGGCGCAGATGGCTCTTTGGTGGTGGCCAATGGCTCATAGGAGGTGTCAGAGACGCGGGGGCAGGAAGTAGCAACTCTTGGATCAAGAGTGCGGGGCCAGGTGACAACTGGATACATAGTGGAGGTGTATGTACTCTCATTATTTCTGAAGACCTTTGTGTATGAGACTTTGGTTGCAGGCCTTGAGAGAAGCTTCTGCCTGGGATTGAGGCTACTGCTCCTGGCTTGAGATGCGGGAGGTGGTTGGCTGCTGCTGACACCTGGGAGGCCTGTGTGTTGGCATGACTCCCCTTGAGTTGGGTTCTGGGTCTGTTCTTGGAATTCTGGGACACCCTTGTGGACAGGCTGCCACACAGGCTGGTGAAGGAGCTGATTGGGAATATGATTGACAGTCCATAAATTAAAATAAAAAAATATATTTAGATTAAATGTGTATTTATTTAGATTTTTGGTTTAGTTATGAGTAGATGTTTTCTCTTGATTTAGCCTTGAATAGTAGCAGATTTTCTATATCCGTGATTTGAAGTGTATAATATTGTATCCTTTCCAGTTTTGGATGATTTTAACTTTTAATCACTTTTTATGTTTAAACATGGTTGTTGACATTGAATTTTTCATTTGATTTTATCCAGAGTGGAGCTTCTTTATTTGGGTTGGTGTTTCCCAGTCTGCTTACTGTACATTATATTTGGATTCCAGTTCCTGAAATTAATATCTGAGTTTATTAGTGGCATTCAAAAGTGATTTGAAATTTGGTTCTTGGATTTGACAATCCTGCAAATTCAAAAAACATAGTAAACTTAATGAAAATGGTTGATGGATTTGAACGCTTCAAATCTGATTCCAGTTAATTCATTTTGTCCATTGGAAATATGCAGTTTGGCTTGAACTTTACAAAGTGTCTATGAGTTTCTGCATTTTTAAATATTCAAATAAATACTTAAAGAATTCAATTTAATTAAAAAGGCCATCCCACAAAAGTGATTTGAAATTTGGACCAAGGATTTGACAATCCCGCATTTTTACGTTTAGGTTCTGAATTTACAGTACTGGTGACAATCCAGCAGTACTGACTGTTAGCAAGCTCTAAGATATTGCAGAGATCATCAATCAATCAATCTCTTCTCTATCTCAATATCTATTGTAGATTTCTAGATTTTAAATTTCACTATCTGATTTCTGGTATATAGATCCTTGCTCCAAGTATTCCCCCTAATAATGCTTTCTTTTTTTCTGAGCTGTTTCTTGCTATTTTATCTTTACTGTGGAATCAGCTTTCAGTTTTACCCCAATAAAAGGCTAAATATTTCCCCATCCTTTTTCATATAATTCTTTGAAGCTTTTATATTTCCATCAATGATTAGCATCAGTGGAGAAAACCGCAAACTCATACAATGATCTATTACTAGCCATCTCAAAAGCCTTTGCAATCATTCCTGTGTTTTACCAAATATCCATCAGGAAACCAACATTTTACTGAAAAGTGGTAATGGTTTTCTATTTGAAGCATCAACAGTCCCCAAACTGCCAACGTTTTCCTGCTATTATTAAACACATTTCTTGTATCAAAGTGCTCTGGAAATCATTTCCCCAATCCCTTTAGTGTTTTCTATCTTATTTGAAATGCATGGGAAAGTTTCCTCAATGACTTTCCTCTTTTGCCATTGTAGCAAACTTTCTTGGAGAAAATTTTCAAGATATTTCTCAGCATTTCCCTGGGACACCAAAAGCTTTGCAGTGATGGCCTAGCATCTTCTTTTCATGCAATGTATAGGGCAATAGTGGTATCCACATCCAATATTTTCTTGGGCTAATACCATGTGGTATTGATTTATTTCCCCCCAAGATGTTATCCTGGGGTGAAGTTCAGAGTTACTTAACTATGCTTCCTAAGCACCCCAAACTATTGATTTTAGCAACTTCTTCTCTTTACAGCTAACACAATGGCAGTCTTAAACGCCCAATTATTGCACAGAAGCAAAATTGTGTCCCCTTTAAATCTACCCAAAATACATGATGAGAAAGACTCTAACCATTGTGATTGTGCACATAGTTGCATTATAGTGCTAGCTGGTCTTATGATTTCAATACCACATGCTATATTCATCACATTGTCAAAACCGCAGGCTCAACCTGCCAGCAAGGTTCCAACCAAGCAGGTTGGTGACCCGCAATCCAATTATCTGGTCACTTGAAGCCAGACTAGGAAGTCAACTCAAATTACCAAATCCAACAACATGAACAGATGATGATCCTCTACAGTGGATACCTCATTTTGGCGCTTGACTTGTTATCAGGATCAAGCCACCCCCTTCTTCTGTCCAACTGTGTGATCACCAATCATGTTCCTGCTATCCATTGTTTCACATGAACTATATAATCATTATCTCCCAATAAAGATTATTATCTAGCCTCTAAATATTTTTCCCTGTGTAACTCTGCTAAAACAGCACAGTTACAACATTGGTAGCACAGGTAGGTTCTCCATCCTACCTTATCTTGAAAATTCCGCCTGTTGCCTGCACACCCTGCAGCCAACAAATCCTCAACAGAATTATGTCTGGCCTCCTGCCTGACTGGACTCCGTATACTCCTGGTACTGCAATACCCAATGGTTTTGTCCTATTCCAAAATATGGTGATCCTGCTACCCGCCTTCAACGCCATGTCTGCACAAGGGTTCTTTCAGGCTCCATCATTAATGCCGCAACCAGCCAATAAAACCACCATGCCCGCCTATGTAGCCCAAAGACTACAAAGCGCTGCCTTGGAACCTTTTGCTGGGACCAACAACAACAATGCCGCCGCATGGATCCAGTCTGCCCAGAGTAAGCTATCTCAGATGGAATGTCTACAGCAATTTTGGATCACAGAGATTTCTATTTTCCTGACCCATGATGCTGGCACCTGGTGCAACAAGTGGCACAAAGAGCACACTGACAAGAATTTGGATACCTTTAAGCAAGACTTCCTGGAAAGATTTGTGCTAAAGGATACAGCTCTCATGATCATTCACCAAGTAAAGAACCTGACCCAAACAGGCACCTTAAAGAAACTCACCCACGCATACAAAGAACTCTGCCTTTGTGCACCCTCCAACATGGTCTTTGACACCCCAGCCACACACCTCATGTACTACCACGCTCTCAAGTCACACGTAATGAGACATGTGAACCTGGATCAGGTGACCAACCTTCAAAGCCTATACCATGAAGCAGAAAAAGTGGAACAGACATCCAACTCTCTGCACAAGGAACAAACTGGGAAACAAGAAAGACCCAAGGATTCCCATCCAAGCAGGCACTCCTCTCAACCACCTCCTGGAGGCAACAGAAGCAACACCAACCACAAGCCCACAGGTTCCAATGGACATGGAAATGGAAACAATGGACAGTCAAACTGTACCCATTTCCACGTCACCACCACACAAAGCAACCCAGATGAGGGAAAAGCCCAGGGAGAGCACTAAGCAAGCCAAGCTCTCCCCACGCAACTCCTTACTTGCCCAACAATGAATACCAACCTGGGGACATGGACCAATGCCCAATAATCCAGATGCCCTCAGAAGACCCAGTACTATACACCATTGCCAGACATCCCAATAAATTGATGTCCTATCCTTTCCACTTTTGCAGTTACACAGGCTCAGCACTCTTGGACTCAGGCGCAGACCAAACCTTAGTCAACAGCAGCTTGGTGAATAAGTTCAAGCTGGCCACTAATCCTTTGCGGATTAAAAATGTGGTCCTGGCTGATGAACACCATATTGCTGTGACAAAGGAAACTACCCCTTCTCCATCATGCTTGAGAGCCTTCACTCCACCATCCAAGGTCCTGTCATCAACTTTCCTAAGTTTGATATTGTACTGGGACTATACTAGTTACAAAAGAACAACCTTCACGTAGAATGGGCAACCTTAGTATTGACCATAAAGCGTGAAGGTGTCAACCACCAGATCTACCCTGACTCTGTGGACCAACTAGTACGCAACCACGCCTTTGTGCGTATCACAGAGACCCAGGGCAAAAAGAAGATTTGAAGTCAATTGACTGGGACTCCTGCCAGTACGAGATCATACACTTCAAAGACCACCAGGACACTTCCACACCTCAGGACTGCAACATTGTGGCCCGCCACCTAGAAATCTTTAAGGAAGTGTTACCTGGGCTGCCTCCTGAGAAGCATATTCAGAACTCTATCTAACTCAAGGGGGCTGTACCCAAGTTGCGCCCAATCTACAGGCTGACCCCAAATGAAAACAATGCCTTACACGCCTACCTCAAGGAAGCATTGGAAAATGAACTTATCTGCCCCTCACAGTCTCCCTTTAGGGCCACCATATTCTTCATGGCTAAGAAGGACGGTACCTTACACCTGGTCACAGACTACTGCGCCCTAAACAAAGTTACCATTAAGAATTGTTACCCAGTACTACTGATTGACAACCTCTTTGATGCCTTGGGAGGAGCCACTGTCTTCTCCAAGATTGATCTAACCACAGGCTACAATCAGATTTTTATCAAGGAGTAAGACATCCCCAAAACGGCCTTCTGCACTAAATACAGCTCTTAAAAATGTGTGGTGCTCAACTTTGACATGACTGATGCCCTGTCTACCTTTGTAACCTTCATGAACAAAGTATTTGTGCCTCACATAGACAAACACGTCCTAGTGTACCTAGACAACATTATTGTCTACAGTTTCTTGGTGGAACAGCACCACAAAGACCTGGAGGCAGTCTTTGCAACCTTGGAACAACACAAACTGTTGGCCAAGCCCTCCAAGTGCCAGTTCTTCTGTGAGCAACTACCTTTCCTGGGTCATATAGTCTCAAAGGACGGCATCAAACCCAACAGTCAGAAGATACAGGCCATCTGCAAGATGCCCCCAACCAAGGGTAAGTTGGAACTTTGCACCTTCTTGGGAATGGTGGCCTATGTACGACGCTTCATACCTGACTGTGGCATCTTGACTGTCCCCTTATCTGCCATAACCGGCGCCAAATCTAAGTTTGTGTGGACCCCCCAATGTGACCTCTGTTTTAGATGCCTCAAAGAAAAGCTCACAACAGCTCCCAACCTGCAATACCCCAAACGTGATGGAGAATATCAGATGAAAACCAACACTTCAGATGCATCCATTGGGGGAGTACTACAAATCAAAAATAGTGGTGGTGACTTCCTGCCCGTAGCCTACAAATTGCAGAAATTGACAGATGGAAAGCGTCAATACCCTATCAACAACAAGGAAATGCTGGCTATTGTGCACTGCCTAGTTGAATGGCGCCGCTACCTAGAACGCCAGGAAGAATTCACAGCATTAACTGATCACAAGTCATTCATCTATTTCAAGACTCAGGCAAATCTGCCGCGCCGCAAAGTGCAGTGGATGGAACTATTAGATAGGTTTAACATGCTTATCCAGTAAAACCTGGGGCCAAGCTTGCCATGGCAGACGCCCTGTCCTGTCTATATGTCTGTGCTTCAAGAGGAGAGAATGGGCTCAACCCAGAATGGCCTCTCCTGGTGTTACAAACAAAAGACAAAGGGTTCCCCCCTGGCCCTACCGGCATAACCAAAGAAACAGTCATTAAGAATGAACATCTCTTTGCTGACGTATATGGGACTCTTCACAGAAAGATGACTGATGGCACAATCATTCCCTACATACCCACACATCAGCAAGTCAACACTATCCTTCACTATCACAGAGACCTTGGACATACCAATAGCAGAAACCTAAATGAGTTCCTAAAACATAAAGCCTGGTGGCCAACCTTATATTGCAATGTCCAGGAAGTTCTAAACCAATGTGAGGTGTGCAAAAAGTTTGCCAAAAGCAAAACCCCGTCAAAGTCAGCACTTCCCATCCGCACAAAACTACCTTTCAAAGTATGGGCTCTTGACATTGTTGGCCCCATGCCAGGAAAACATAATGACAAGGAATACATCATCACCACCATTGACTTTGTAACAAGAGGCCAGTAGCCCAAGCAGTAAAGGCACATACCAACAATGATGTATGACAATTTATTGGCAAAGAAATAATCTGAAAGTTTTGAAAGCCAGAACTCCTGATAACCAATGGAGGCAAAGAGTTGACCTCCAAAAACACCAACATATACCTCACCAAGAATGGGGTCAAACACACCATAACAACACCATACCACCCCCAGGCCAATGGACAGTAGAGCGGCTTAATGGTAGCCTTGTGCAAGCCCTAGCCAAACTCACTGCCAGGAGACCTGAAGATTGGTATAAGCAGCTACCAACTTCAGTGCTTGTGTGTCAAACCCAAGTGAACAGATCCACTGGGAAAAGCCTGTTTGAACTGGAATACAGCACATAGCCAAATATCATTCAAGCATTGACAGGACCCAAACTGGAAATTCCAAGTGAAGTCCCCCCACGCTCAGACCCGCAAGTAATGGAGGCTAATTGCAAGCAAACAGCCAAAGAGGATGAACGTCTGCAAATGATATTTGTTTCCATCTGCAATAGGCTTGAAGTTGGGGAAAAAGTATGGGTCATGAATGTTGACAAGAGCAAGTTACAACCTGAAAAAGTGGGGCCAGCAATCATTCTAAAGGTAAATAACAATAACACTTACCTTGTGCAAGGGCTTGTCAAACATAAGCAAGACAAGACCCTACACCATGACTGCCTACAACCTTGCAAAGCAAGGCAGAAACAACAAGAAACCGCCCTACCTGCTACAGAACAGCAACTAGTTCAATACAGCGCCTGGGCTCCTGACAACCTGCCCCCAGAGGAGGCCAACCTTCAGCCAGTGGGGGGTGTTGAAACCGCTGGCTCAACCCGCCAGCAAGTTTCCAACCAAGTGGGCTTGGGACCTGCAACCCAATTATCCAGTCACTTGAAGCCAGACTAGGAAGTCAACTTGAATTACCAAATTCAACAACATGAACAGATGATGGTCCTTTACGGTAGATACCTCGTTTTGGCACTTGACTTGTTATCAGGATCAAGCCACCCCCTTCTTCTGTCCAACTTTGTGATCACCAATCATGTTCCTGCTATCCATTGATTCACATGAACTATATAATCACTATCTCCCGATTAAGATTATTATCTAGCTTCTAAATATTTCTCCCCGTGTAACTCTGCTAAAACAGCACAGTTACAACAACATGGCACATCTTTAACTTTGTACATTGCAAATATATTTCTCTCCTATAGGTATTCAAAAGTTTTTAAGAGTAAAGCACCTGTCATCATATAGGGGCAAAGCAGCAACTATTGTAGTTAGAAAAAGCATTAAATACAACCCTAATCAGCACTGATTACGCAAACAACTTTTACCCAGCCAACATCAGCCCACACCTGAAAAATCCTTTCACTATTCTCATCATACCAGCCCTGAGGCCCCTTCTTTGAATGAGTATCTTCTTGACTAAGAAAAAGGTTATGTGATGCTATCAATGAGTCTAGAGCTAACAAATGTAACCAGACTACCTATAAATTCCTGGTTTAACCTGATATGGTAGTAGCTGCACTCACCACTCAGGTTATTGCTTTACACCAGGAACTAACTTTAAAAGTCAAAAAATTCACCTTGAGTGACCACCTTAATAAAAATTACTGGCCTAATATGAAATTTATAGTTTATTCTTTGGACTTATGTATAGGTTGTGAGAACTCTCTGAATAAGAATCCCAGGAAAGACCTGATATTTTTATCAGTGATGTTTTCAATTTATGTGAATAATTAGGACAAACTGATTGATGGGATTAAGAGGGGATTGGTTGAACTATTACTAGATACTTTTTCTCTTTTAAAATAGTTAATTAACCAAGAAGATTAATCAAAGCCTGGTAATGGCGTCAACAGAAAGTTGATTCCAGGGATTGAAAAGTCTTAGCAGTTTCAAGGTATGGCACAAGGTTGAAGTTATTAGACCCCCAGATATAGTGAAAAGGTTGCTCAGTATAGTGTTTAAGAAATTAGACCATGTAAAATAGATGTGATTTTATCTCTAGGTTTGCTTGGCTATTGCCTGGTAGTAATTTAGAAAGGCTTGTATCATAAAATAACAGTAGATTATATAGCAGAGCAAGTAAGGAATACTTTAAGATATAATAAGAATGTTCATTTAATGAATTGAGATAATTTAAGACAAAGGTCAGCCATTTTATTGTATTATCAAGTATAAATACTTCCCAATGAAGTAGGATCAGGATTCATTATAAAGATATCAACAGTGGTTTTTGAGAGATCCATGTAGGATTTTAAAACAGGATGTGTTTTCAGCCAGATATGGTATGTATGGCATATAAATAAAAACTCATACAAAAGATAAAATGATTCTTATTTTAAAGCAGTGGGGTTGACCCCTGGCAAAGTTCCACACAAGATACCCTGTACCACTCAACCAGACTTCCCCACTACTTAAAGCCAAATGCTGAAGCCAACTCAAGTTTCTAAACAAGGCAACAAGAACCAGTGAAAATCTCTACTTGGTGGATGGCTCAATTTAGAGTTATACTCATTGGCAGGATTAAGCCACCCCATTGTCAAATCCAATTGAGTGATTGTCCCAATCTTGACCTCTTAAAATAATTCCCCCAAAATATTTATGTGATACATCTCAAGAAAGATAATTATCTAGTTTTCAAATATTTTCCATTTATAACCTGCTAATACAGCACAGTTACAACATTGGTAGCACAGGTAGGTTTTCCATCCTATCTTTCTTTTAAAAACTCCACCTGTTGCCTGTAGTTGCTGTTGTCAACAAATACACAAAAGAACCATGACAGGGCTCCCCTTGGACAGGATACCCTAAGTACCAGGAACTGAAATACCAGAATGATATATTATTTACCAGAACATGTTGATTCCAGTCCCTGCCTTTGATTCTTTGTCAGCCAAGAATTCTTCCAGACAATTTCATCTACTTCTCAAGCCAATAAAAAAGCATATTGTCTGTGTATGTGGCTCAGCAACTCTGCAGTGCAGCCTTTTAGTTGTTTTCAGGAGCCAACAACAACGCCACAGCATGGATCTGGTCTGCCCAGAGAAAGCTGACGCAAGTGGGGTGCACAGAATGTTTCTGGATTGGGGAGATCTCTGTTTGCTGATCCACAACATGAGAACCTGGTGCAACAAGTGGCACAAGAACCATACTTATACGGACTGGGAGACCTTTAGACATGACTTCTTAGCCATATTTGTGATGAAGGGCACCACACTGATGATCATCTGTCAGGTGAAGAAATTGACGCAAACTAGTACTGTGAAAGAGTTAACAAGATCCTACAAAGAGTTGCACCTGCCTGCTCCCTCCAAGATGGCCTTTGATAACCCCACCACACATTTCATGTACTATGAAACACTGAAGTATCATGTAATGAGATACATAAACTTGAATCAAGTGACAAACCTCCAAAGCCTGTTATGTGAAGTGGAGAAGATGGAACATACCACCAATGCGCTTTGCAAAGTGCAGACTGGGAAAAGAGAGAGACCCAAGAACTCTCATCTCCTGGGTTTTTTCAGAAGCCCTCTGCCTAACAACAACAACAATAAGACTCAAGCACCCAATACTCACAATATATGAAGTAATGGTAAATCTAACTGCACACACTTCCAAATTACAGTCACCCAAGGCAAGCAGGATAAGGGAAAAGCCCAGGGAGAGCAATAAGCAAGCCAAGCTTTCCCCAACAACTATCAGCCTCACACAATGATAAATATCAATCTGAGGACGTCAACCAATGTCTAATGATCCAGGTACTTTCAAGCAATCCAGTACTCTACATGATTGCCAGACACCCAAATAAATTAGCTTCCCATCATTTTCAAATTTAAAGTTACATGTTTCAGCGCTCTTAGACTCAGGTGAATATTGTATCCTAGTCAACAGCAACTTTGTGAGCAAGTACAAGTTTGCTACAAATCCTTTGTGGATTAATACTATAGTTTTAGCTTATAAAAATTATATTGCTGTACCTGGGAGACTTTCCCTGTTAGAAATTGCGCTATTAATGCTATTTTGATATGATCTTCAAATAATGATATGTGAAAATATTTAGTTGGTTTTGCTTTCAACTTTGTAAATTCCTTGCCTTCCATAAATGAGCCAAAATCAATGTCCCCCCCATTTTGGAATATCATACCTGTCTTCAACTGATTCTGGTATGAGTTCAACCCAACATTATCCCCTCTGCTACTCTTTCTACCTATTGAGTGATCATTGACCCTTGTCTAATATCTAAGTAGAATCATTTCTCCTAATAAAGACAGGTTTATCCACATTTGTGTTGGCATTTTTATTTTTCAAGCTATTTCCTTTGCTTTTTGCTAAAAGGAAATCTTCTTCTTGTATTCCAGTAAATTAAGGTACATGCCCTTAATTTTTCCTTGAAGGTTAACCCAAGGCTAGCTTTGAACCTCAAATTTTTTTATAAAGATTTCCTGCTGTGTCCTCCTGGATGTTGTCCCCGGGAGCCAAACACAACATACTGGAACAAAAAGTTCAGAACCTTACCTTCCTAACTGAGGCTATGAATGAACAGGTTGCCCCTTCGACGTCTCAGGCTACCACTTTAGCCACCCAAGTCAATGGGATTGCAGGTATCTTGTCTGCCTAGCAGATGCAAGTTGATGAGCTTAGAACTGTTGCCACTACTGCCAGGGACATTAGTGGACAAAACAGCTCTATTCTGGGCACCTTAGAGGAGAGCCTCTGGCCCTTATGGGCTAGAAAACCTGCTGCTGAGTCTTAGTTTGAAGAGAACTCATATTAAACTTCTTAATCAGGGTGAAAACAGTCATTCTACCTCCTTGTCCATTGATCTCAATTACAAACCCACATTCAAGAAAATCTTCAAACCTAAAACCTCTACCATTGCTGCTTTCTTGACAATCTATGAAACTGCCATGAAAAGGGCTACAGATAATCTCAAGAAGGAACACATCCTTACCTGTCTGCATCCCACTTGTCAAGAGGTTGTGGTCCCTGAATTCCCTTCCATAGTTACTTGGGAGGATATTAAGCAACTCCTCATCAGGCAACAGCACCCATGTTGACACTTTGTCAACATGGCCACTGTTGACTCAAAACTCCTATGTTTTTTGCTAGTTGCCCTAGCTTAATTCTTTTTTTAAAGTGTTCAGGGGTGTGAACCCAGAAAACACAACAAAATTGTGGCCATCTCAACACAATTTAATATTAAGCTTAATAAAAAACTTGATTTAACCAGATTTCTTATTTACTTTTACTAATAAAAATTAGTTTATTTTTTATTTGCTTTCACAACGTAAAAGTGTCAATGTCAACACTTTTTAAGCTGAACTTATTTTTAATAACAAAACTGAAACATCTACAGTAAAAAAGTGCATATTTAAAAATATTTTTTGTTGAATTATTATATTGAAAAAGACAGTGCGCATACATTTGATTGTTGGAATGTTCATGTTATAAATATATATGTGGCACTTATTACAACTTTAATATATTAAGTGGATTGGTGGCTAACGGCAATCCAATAATTTAAGTGTGAGTTACTATGTAAGTTACTATAGAATTTATTATTAAAAATAATGTTGACACTTGTAAATGTTGTTTATTTGCTTGTGATCATCCCCTGGGGTGGAGTTAAGCAAATTAGAGTGGCGCAATTAAGCCTAGATTAATATGTCACCTCATATATTGAATGTTGTAAGTGATGTTGTTGACACTTTACCCTTTTCAATATTTTAGCCAACATTTTAACTTCTTCACATATATGCAATGGTAAAATATCATATTACCACTACCCAAATATAATTTTTAATAAAGAAATAAAGAGCCTTGATACTTTTTTTACTTATTTTCATATGTTTTTTTATTTTTATATGTGAACAAAAATACACAGAAAATGGTTGATTTTTGCTAGCCTGCGTAAATTTAATTAAGCATACTATGAAGAAACATAGTAAATTTTTAAAAAAATGTTGATAGTGACAATGTCATCAAAATAATGTCTACAATTTTTGTAATTGAAAGTGAGAATTCAGCTTTTTTTACTAATTGTCACTCATAATGTCAACGCTTTTCAGCTCTCACATATAAAACTTCAAGTTTTACATAAAAAACTTCTCATTTTTTGATATGTTGTATTTTTGACTTTTCTCTTTTGTATTTTCTAATTTTTGAAATAAAATCTATATCTGAATATAATAATTTTGCATATTTCTCTTAAATTTTAATTTTTTATTTATAATTTTAATAAAATAAAAACTATACATGTATTTTTTACCTTTTTAATGCCAATAAAAACCATCTAAGATTTACTTTTTATATATTATGCTTTTTAAGTTGTTTTGTTTGTTTTTACATACATTGCTTTATTTTAAATCATTTTACTTATTATTTTAGGACAAAAACACTTCCAAACAGCCCAAAGGAACCAAGCGTCCTTCAAAGCCAACCAAATCCACCAAAAAAAGCCTGTCTCATCAAAAAAGGCCACTCCAAAACCATCCTCAAAGCCCTCCCCTGAGAAGAGCCCTGCTCACTCCACTGGGGGAGAGGAATCTGATGGATCCCTTACAGAGCACAGTTTTTACAACTTGGCTTCTGACAAGGAGCCAACCAAGAAGAAGCGGCAAGGCAAAAAGTTCCCATCCAAAGATAAGTCTCCTGCACATGAGGAGCACCATAATAAGCCCCCTTCTGCTTCCCCACCCCCACCAAACTCCCCCCTTCAAGCTCATCTGGGGATGATTCAAAGCCCCACCCCCAATTACTTCCCTGGCTTCTGCCATGCTCCTGCTGGCCCCTGGGACCCTCTGTTGGCCCACAACATCTGCAACGTTGACAGCAAATTCAAGGTTCCCTCTTCCTTGCCCAAATACTTCCCAATAATGAGCGTAAAGGGTGGGCCGGCCAAGGTGGCCAATGGGTATATCTTCAGCTGCAACAATGCCAACTGGGGCTTCAAGCGCCGCCATTACACCTGCAAGGACCGCTCCTGCCCAGTGCAGCTCAACACTGAGCACTGGGACTTGGTCCAAACCATCAAGGGCAAGCATACCTGCATCATGCCAAATACCACCATTGCCCGCCTCCTCAAGTGGTATCTTGTCCAGGTGATGCCCACCTCCAAGGATCTTTCTGCCACCCAGATAGTCCTACTTACATGTTAGCACATCTCTATCACCAATTTGAAGAGGTTTCCAGCCCACAATCAGTTGATCAAGTTTTTAAGTGATAGGTGTCAAGCCTCAAACCCCATGGCCAAGAGTGCCACCAACATCAAGTACCTTATCCTCACAGATGCCCTCATGATGACAGAGGATGGTGAGATTTTCCTGCTCTATGAAAATGGGCAGGAAGTAGAGGATATGATTGTAGCCTAAGCCACAACCCAAAACCTGGAGCAGCTGAACACTGCTACCACCTGGCTGTGCAATGGCACATTTGCTACTTGCTCCTCCCTATTCAAGCAGCTTTGGGTCCTGCATGGGCACTTTAATGACCAGGTTATCCCCTTTGTCTTCTTTCTCCTTCCTGGTGCCAAGACTAAAGTCTACACCAGAGCCTTCAAGATTGTCTGGGATGCTTTGAGCTCCCTTCCCACCAACCAGCTCCCCCCTCCCACTCACACCACAAGGGCAAATCCCTCCTCTGCTGAGAAGGATGAGTTGACCCTAGCTGCTAAGCAGCTAGCTCATATGCGCTCACTTGGGCCAAAGGTTATTATAATGGTTTTTGAGCAAGCTCAGTCCAGAGCCTTTGAGGCCACCTTAATGGAGAAGTCCAGGGCTGCTTCTTCCATTTTAGACAGGCCCTCATCAAGAATCTCAAGAGAAAGAAGGGCCTCTTTGACAAGTATCTTAATGATGGTAAGGGGAAGTTCCACTTTGTCTTGACTCAGTTTGCTGCCTTGGCTTTTGTGCGCCCAGAGCATACTGGGATTGGCTTTGAGGCTCTCCTGTAGGACGCTTACATCAAGAAGCACCCCACCATCTTCAAAGGTTACTTGGATTACTTTGAGTACCAATGGGTGGGCAAGAAGGTGGTTGCCTGGAGAGGTAAGAGCAGGGCCACTGCCTCTTGGAATTACCAGGGCGCCTGCCTCAAGGGGGAGATAAAGACCACCTCTATCCTTGAGGTTTGGCACAAGCAATTGAAGGTGAAGTTTGGGTCCAACCCCCAAATATAACAAGTTCTTCCAGAAGCTGCAGGAGGGGCAGGCCCAGACTGTCTCCTAGTTTTGTAACCTGGCCAACCAGGTGGCCCTCAAGAAGCAAAAGTCCAAGGAGCAGAACTACCAGGAGGACGTTCAGAAGGTGATAAAGAAAAAGTACAAGGTAGCAGAGATTAAGAAGTACCTTGAGGACTTTGCCACTGCTCTTGCTGGTGGCTTTAATTAGTGTAATAAAGCTTGCTTTGCTTTGCCTGTATATTTTTTACTTTTAAACTTTTAATTTTTTTATTTATTTATAGTTTAATAATCTTTTTATGTATAAATGGTAAGTTTCAGATACAGTTTTAATGAAGTTTAGTAAGAAATATCTTATATTTTGTTAATTTATCTTTAAGGTATGATATATTTTTAGTTATGCTTATATAAAGTATTAAACTTAAATTAGAATCTTATATTTTTTAGTTATTATGATATATTAAATATCTTCATTTTTGGTTCATTGGAATTTTATTTTTTATTCCCATAAAAAATAATTTTATAATAAAGAGTGTAATTTACATAGTAAACTGAAAAATAGTTGCTTATATCTCCTTATTCTTATTACTTATAATAAGTTTTTTATTGCAGTATTGAACTCTCTGGGGTCATTTTAGTATAATAATTTATTTTAAAATTTAATTTTTATATTAAGAATGTTCAGGGTAAAGTGTTTTGTTATTTAAAAAAGTGTTGACATCCAGGAAACAACATTAAGTAAAACCAGGTTATCACTTTACTATAGTGTCAACATTAAAATTGTCAACATGGCCACTGTCAACATTTTTAATGTCAACATGGGCATTGTTGCCCCTCATTGAGAAGTTTGGAGGCAACCTCAGCCTAGAGGTTAAGAAGAATGCTGTGATGATCCACATTTTTGGTGGTCTTCAGGTGGGGCTGATGTTGGCCAAGTGAAATTTTGGTTGATTGTTGAAGGTAGAGGCCTAGTAGGGAATAATGGCTACTAGGGACAGTAAGGCCTAGCTAATAGGTGTAAAGACTACTAGAGTAAGATGTTGTCTCCACCCAGAAGAAGATATTGGCTTCTGTGGGCTAGAGGTCTTAACCCAGCAGGAACTGTGGCTGCTTGGGGTGAAGAATGAGAGAGCTCAGCAGGGAACTTTTTCTGCTTAGGGTAGGGATTGATCCGGCCCAGTAGGTAGTGTTTGCTGCTCAGGCTGGAGAATGTTCAGACCCTGGCAGGTAACGCGGGCTACCAGGGTTGAAGTATGTGCCAGCATGGTAGGGGACGCCTACCAGGGCTATAAGTTTTGGACCCCTGGCGGGTAGCGCGGGCTGCCAGGGAGGGAAAGAGCTCTAAGGGCTCTACATACCCTAATACACTTACAGGAGGTCTGTGAGCAAGCATCATACCTAATGGACTGGTAGGATGTCCTTGTTTATACCCCTATGGGAGCTTTGGGGAGATCCCAAAGTGAGCATTGGTGGGCATAGATTTTCTCAGAGGTGTCACCAAGGCAGTTTGCTCAGTGAAGCAGCTGCAGAACTTGGTATGATCAGGCCTCTGGGAAGTAAAGCTGATTACTTTGCAACTGAAAGCCCAGACTTAATCATCTGGGTGAGTGAAATAACACCATAGTCTTTATCAATCTATGGTTGGATGGCCTAAGTGGATTGCCACTTGCAAGGGCCCAGTCAAACGCCAGTTCAATGTAGACTCATGCCTGAGTCTACAGGTTCTGGTAACAGGGACTGATATAAAGAACTGAGGTGGTTCATAGTATGGGATCAGCATAGAAGACTGGTAAGAAGGACTGTATGATCACAGTGAAGACTAGTTGATGAACTGTTGGTTCATGTTGAGATTGGAACCAAAATGGTTCATTGTGCAGGTGGAACCAAGGTGGTTCCTAGTGAGAATTAGTTGATGGACTAGTTGAGAATAAGCTGTAGAAGTAGCTGATCATGATGCAGGATTGATGAAGGATTAGCCAATAATAACGCAGGAGTAGCTGATCATGATGTGGGAGTAGCTGTAAGACTAGTATGAGCTGTTAGAGACTGAAATGAGTTGGCTGAAGGACCAGAAGATGATGGTGAAGAACTGGTGGTCTGGAGAAATGAGCTAAGATTTCGCCAAATTGATTTGCCAAAGTGGAAAAATGTGGAATGTTTTGCCTTGTTTTAGTAGTGAAATCAATAAGGAATGTGGATATAAGTGTAGGTAAGAGGTTTATTTATTAAGTTCCTAGGATGGATGAAGGTATGTTGCTATGAGAGCTGGATACAAAGCTGTTCTGGTGGGATGTTTTCCTTGGATTTTACAATATTTGTAAATATGTGGGGAAAACGTTGAAGAGGTTCAGAAAGAACAATTTAAATATTAGAATACTATTTAAATTAGTTTAGGTTGAATATAGGGAATACTAATTATAGAATAGTGAACCAGTTAACGCTTTGGTGCACAAAGAGTTGTCAATTTGAGCGGTTTGAGCAGTGGAAATTTTTTCCTATTTGGATTGCGGTGGAACTTCAGAAATAGTCCAGTTTTGCACTCTGCATGAATTGGTTGAGTTTTGGAAGGTTTCCTGATGAAAATGATTGGTTGGAAGCCAAAAGCTTAAAGTATAAGCAAGGAAATAGTGAATTAATACTTTAAGTTTTTGAGAAAGTAAGTATGTAAGCTTAAGTTATTATAGAAAAAAGTGAGCGCAATGGTTTAAGCTTGTGAAGAAAGCCATTTTGAAGGCAGAACTTTGGGGGAAAAGATACTATAAGAAGGTGGCTGACTAGAAAGTTACAGAGTCTTCCCCAGGTCTTTTCTGGGTCTATTGATTTTCTGCTGAGAGGTTTTTGGAGGCCTTCTGATTGCCAGAAGGATCATGGTTGGGCTGATACAAGTGGAAAACCAAGGCCACTAGAGCTATACAGAGAGCTGGAGCCCAAGATTAAGGAGCTGGAGCTTGAGATAAGGAGCTGGATCCTAAGTGCGGCACAGAATTCCAAGTCTAAGGTGCAGGAGTCTAAGTTTGAGGAGCAGGAGTCCAAGTCTAAGAAGCAGAAGTCCAAGACTAAGGTGCAGGTGTCCAAGACCAAGTACAAGGATTCCAAGATATTTTTGGAGGACTCCAAGTATTGGCAAATCCATATTGTTTCCCTGACCCCCGGGCCATAATCCAGAAGGTTTCTAACTGGATCTTCCTTCTGAGAGTGAATAAAAGCCCATTTTGACCCCTATACATATTTCTGAGATACATTTTTCCTTACTAGAGAATGACAACCCCTTCAAGATGGTCCCTGGATATGACCCAGGACACACTTTGGGAACTAGTAGACAGGAACCTCACAGATGCCTTTATGCATATTGCCTTCAAACATAAAGAAACTTTGGCTGAGTTTCCTGAGTGCTTCTACATTGAAGGTCAAAATCTCATTTCCAGCCGCCAACTGACTCCCCAGGAGTCATATACTGCATGTTCTAATTTTCTGATTGTGAACCAGCTCTTATATTTACATTTCAAAGCACATAAAGAATCCCTTGCATTCATGAAGAGTATCAAGACCCTCCTGTAAGATATGCATCTGACACATGGAAGAACTGTGGTCTGCAAGAATAATGCTAATAACTCTGGTACTACTTCCTGTACACCCTGCATCATGCCCCTTGGCTATAATGGGCAACCCAAGCAACAAGTTTGTTACAATTGTGGTCAGATTAGACACCACTTGCAAACCTGCACCAACCCCCGTGTAGAGGGATGTGACCCTAAGGAACAGGCAGGAAAAGAGAGGTCAGATTAGAGGTGGAGACACTCTCTGCTGACCAATCTCCCCTGTCTCCTCCTGATCCTCCCTCTGACAAAGAATCACCCCTTTTGTCATGACCTAACATTCTCTATCTATTTCACAATCTCTTGAGTGATTCTGAGCCCAAGGATTCTGACTATGATGAATCAGATGGTTATGATTAATCTGTGAGGCTGTCCCTAAAACTGTGTTGGTCCCTATAAGCTTTTATTGTAACTGTGCTGTTTCAGCAAAGTTACAAGGGGAAAAATGTTTGGAAACTAGATAATTATCTTTATTGAGAGATAAGTAATATATAGTCATTGTGAATTGTGGATGACAGGAACATAATAGCGTTGATCACACGGTGGGATGGTGAAGGGGGTGTCCTAATCCAGGTAATGAGTCAAGCGCCAAAACAAGGTATCCACCATAAGGGATCAGCTTCTGTTCATGTTGTATTTAGAAATTCAAGTCAACTTCCTAACTTAGCTTCAAGTGACTGAATAATTGGGTTGAAGATCACAAATCTGCTTACTTGGAACCTTGCTGGTGGGTTGATCCTGCTGTTTTGACACTTTGTTCAGGAAAGACCACTACTACAACTTGCCCATCTCCTGCTGAAGCTAAGGCCATGGCAGCTTGCCCCTATCTAGCTCAGACTCACTGGCCCCCCTCTTAGTGGACTCCTTGGAAGAAGCTGCTGAGCTAGCTGAGGCCCTCTTCTAGAATGCTATTGTATCCCTACCTTTGCAAACTGTATACATGAAAATTACTGCCTTGAAATACATGTTGGCAAAGTGGGAAAAGGAACCGGAAGCAGCGCAAGATGTCTTGGCTGTCTTAACTCCTTTTAGAAAGGATACCACCTAAGTAGAGGTATCTATTCAGAAATTCAATATTAAGGTCATCTTAGATACAGGTTCCTCAGTCAACTTTGTATCCTCCAAGTTGATGAAGAAACTCAAGTTGGTTCCTGATCTTAACTATACTCAGTCTTACAGAACAACTGGTATGGCGCAGACTTGAGCTATTGGTGCCTACTCTTCTCTGACAATGAGGTTTGGAAAACTCCTTATTGCTTCCTTGTTGTTGTATTGGGGAAAAAAGCTATGACCTCTTGATAGGCACTCAATTCCTGAGAGTACAATAGGATTGTCAATCTTTAAGATGGGTATTTGTCCCTCTTAAGATATAAAGTTCCATTGATCTTTTAAGAGTCTCCTTGCATCCCTGGAAAGCAACTAAAGATCCGTGTGCTTTATTACCCCACAGGCATCTTCTTGCTGAAGTATATGACTCACTCTTCTAATATGCGCTCTCCACCTCCTTCTTGTCCTGCTGAAGGTGTTCATTTACTTGCTCCTGCGGCTGTCACTATTCCTCCTGGATTTCAAGTGATCATTGATTCTGAGATATCTTATGAGTTGACTGAGAAATCTTTCTTAGAGTTTTACTCTCCTGAATCCCTAAGTTGCAAGGAACCTTGGCTGTGCCCTGATTTTGGACCAAACTCATAAAGAACCAGTTCAACTACTGCTAGTCAACCTGACTGCTTCACCCATGCAGGTTTCTAGAGGTCAAGTTGTGGGACATGGTCACATCCTAGGAGCAGAACAAGTGGCTTCTCTCTACCCTTTTGGGACTTTCAGCAACTTCAACTTACCAGAAGAAGACTCCCAAGTGCTCTTGCTGTTTACTGCTGCTGATTTTCTGCAGCTAACTCCTGTCCATCAGAAAGATGTAATAGAGCTTCTTGACTAGTTCAACAACATCTTGGCTTCTGGGCCCAATGACTATGGCCTAGAAAAGGGGGTTATTCACCAAATTGATATAGGTGACACTATCTTTTTGTACCAAACCCTACTTCTGCAGTAGGGTAGAAGATGTCCAAGTTTCCAAAAACCTCAAACAACTATTGGATTCTGGACTCTTAGCCCCTTCCCAGAGCCCTTGGGCCTCCCTCTTACTGATTGTTAAGAAGAAGTATGGAGGCCACCATATTGTGATGGACTATTGCCGCTTAAATTCTCTTACAAAAAATGATTCATACTTGCTGTCAAGAATTGATGATGCCCTTAGACAATTGGGAGGTTCAAAATTTTTCTCTGCCATGAATTTAGCCTCAGGATATTGGCAGGTTAACTTGTCCCTAGAAGACCAAGAAAATGCTTCTCTTATCAAGTCAGAGGGTCTTTTTGAACCAACCTGAATACCTCAAGGGCTCTGTAATGCTCCAGATACCTTCCAATGAGCCATGGACTCCATTTTACAATACTTGAAGCTCTCCTGAGTGCTGGTGTACCTGGATAATTTAAATGTGTTAAGTTCCACTTTCATTGATCATTTGGACCATTGCAAGGCTGTCTTCTTCAAGATTCAAGAAGCAGGCCTGGAGCTTAAACCTTCCAAGTGCTCCTTCTTTAAAGAGGAACTTGAATTCTTGGGTCCCAAAGTCACCCAGACTGGAATACACCCCATGAACAATAAGGTGAAATCTATTGATAAGATGCTGCCCCCACAAATCTACAGGAGGTCCAGATATTCATTAGCATGATGGGATATTACTGTCAATGTATCCCTGATTTTGCAGAGCTAAGTGAACCTCTTGTTCAACTCCTCAGGAACATTCCCTTTGAATGGACTGACAGTCAACAACAATCCTTTGAGGATCTAAAGGCCAAGCTCAAAGAGGCTCCCATCCTAGTCTACCTTGATTATAATAAGGAGTTTATCTTATACACTGACACTAGTGAAGTAGCTGTGGGTGCAATCTTGGCTCAGCTAGACAATGAAGGCGTGGATCAACCTGTAGCATACTCTTTGTGTGTCCTCAACAAACATGAGAAGAATTATAGCGTCACTGAAAAGGAATGCTTGGAAGTCCTACACACTGTGAAGAAATTTTGACACTACATCTACAGGACTCACTTTACCATAGTCACTGGCCACTCCTCTCTCTAAGTGGTTACAACAGCTAAAGGAACCTGAAGGTTGACTGGATCAGTGAGCCCTGAATTTACAAGGGTACAATTTCACTGTGGTACACAGTCCTGGTGCTCAACACCAGAATGCTGATGGGCTGTCTATAATGCCTATACTGGCCATCCATCCCGTCAACGCTTATCACTTATAAAAGTTAATAGGATACCCTGACACTTGGACAACTGAACCTAAAGAAATCTGCCTGGCTCTACAGGCCCTATCAAAAGATACCAAAATTCAAGACAGATAACTGTTCAAGAAGTTCAACAATGCCTATCTACCATATGGGTCATTATTTTAGGGATTAGGCAATTTCCTAATACACATGCTGCCCAAGTTGCAGCATAACACAGTTCAATTTTGAAAAAATCAAATTACAAATGTTTATATTTAAAACAGTAATAACTCAAAAAAGTTAATATTTTTCACACTGTAAACTATCAAAATAAAGCTAAAAATCTTATCTTTTTATTAATGTTAAAATATTAAAATATTGATATATATAATATACTGAATATTAAAGCAAAAGCAATTTAAAAGAGCATATGTCATATTTTATTATATTATTTTGATAATGAAATAAAATAGATTGCTTTAAGCTTATAAAAGTTAAGTTTTCATTAATTAATATATGCTTTTTATTTAAAGAAATTAAAGATAAGATCAAAAGAATTTTTTATTTAAAATGCTTAATTATTTAGAATTTTATGGTAGTTTGAAGTTAGAACGTTAATTTATTTGCTGTTTAGATGAATTTTGAGGTTCAAGTGAACTGTAAACCTCAAATTAAACATTTTTAAATACAATTCTTTAGTATTTTATCATTTTAAAAATATGCAGAACAGTTATAATTAAGTTAATACATCATTTTAATTGATTTTCATAGATTACAAAGAGGATATGATGTAATAATGATGCTTATCTGCTTCACATATATCACTTGTGCATGAAAACTGGGGATTTCATTTATTCTAGAAATATAAGTTCAAGTTGAAATTGTAAATAAAGCTATCCCATTATTTCTTTCAGAATGGTGTCATAAGGCTTGGTATATAAGAGCTAAAGCACCACCTAAGGTTTAGTTCAAACCATCTTCACAAAAAGATATAATTCCTGCAACCAGCACTCTTTTGCAAGGCATCTCTACAAAACATCTCTTTATCAGCAATCATAAATCCAATATTATGGAATCTGTTAACTTTACTTCTGCCATGAAGCCATTTTCCTCACTGGGAGCATCAACAAACAGAGAAATAATTGCTATGCTAAATAAAGTATTCTTCTTTGTTTCTGGAGGCAATCTTAATTCCTTCATCAATCACTTCCTCACTCAAACTGAGTTTGAAAAACAGAGTTCATTCCTTTAATTCAAAATCAGAAACTAAATGGGATAATTGATAACTTAAAGGATCTTCTGAAATCTGCTTCTCAAAAGCATCTCACAGTCTTGAGATCTCTGGTTACTTCTGGTTACTCTTTAAAAGAGCTTACTGATATGGGCTTTAATATAACCAAAAGTGAGTTTGAATACTCAAGAAAAATAAATAAAAATAAAAATGTAGGCTTAAGCAAAAAACACCAAAAAGATAATAACTATTCATTAAAAAAAAGAAATATTCAAAAAATAATTAAAAAAGTACTGGAAAATTCTTTTGAAACAAGCTAGTTTACAAAAAAGCACCATAAAAAATTTATAAAGACATTAAAAAAGAAATGAATGAATATTCAACTGAAGTAAAATATTCTCTTTAAAAACAAAAAAAAGAAATATGTCAGAACTTTTGGTTCTGCTCTCAGACCTGGCAGTCTGATTACAATTCACTTTATTGGGTAGTTGAGTAATTTTAGTTACTGTGTTGATAGTTAGCTTGTATGGCAACAAGCGTTACTTGCAATGTCTGGTATTTCCTTGGCAAGGCAACAGCTAGCAATGTCCAAGGGAGGCAACTTCCAAGCGGCTTTCTATATGGGTGGCTTGCTAGTTCTTTGAGTACTGACAATGGTCTTCAAACTCAGATATCTTCTTCTACTGTGAAAAGGTTCTACAGTAGGATCTTGGTATTATTGTCTGCCTTCCATTAGTCTAATAGAGTGGCTTTTATAAAGCCAGCACTCTCTTGCCAGGATAAGATCATCTGGTGCATCTAACTCTTGCTTGGTAGTCTTTTCACCCCCAGACCGCCAGCATCAACCCCCAGAGTTAGGCATCCGTGCAATTGCATGGGATTCCATATCATATTATCCTGCGCTGGGTACTAATTGCCATAGAGTAATGCATAATCTATTATCCTGCTGGCAGTGGCAGTGCTAATATATGAGTCTTTTTTTAGTGCATGACATATCATTCCTGGGCAACCTTTCTTGCAGGGATTTGAAGTGACACTGGCAGTTTGCTAGTGCAAATTGGATACATTCTTTTTGATCCTTGTAGAAACTCATATTCTTTAACCTGGTGTTTTGCCAGAGTATTCTGGATATACTCTAGCCAATTGGGAAACAGTCATAATTGGAGTCTATAATGGTCCTGGTTGTTCTTGTAATAAGTGATATGAATCTACTTGACAAAGGCTTCTTAGATCAATTAAGCCTATCAGTAGTATTATAAGCTTCTCCAATAGATGGCTTGGCAGGCTGCCAGAACATTCAAGGTAAAACAAAGTCAGTATAAATTCCTGACATTTCCCCCAACTTGACTTAGTTATACCGTCAAGAATTAAATCACCATCAAAAATGTCACAACCATCTAATGTTTCCAATACCTCCCATGTAACTGATGCATGTAGCATCATTGCCATCATGTCAGTTTCAGATCAGGCCTTGTTCCAGACCATTTTGTATGATGCCAAGAAGGCACATATTTGCGGGCTTTGTGACAGCAGTACCAGTAAAAATTTACTGGTATGGGTCATGAGGAACCTCCCCATAAGCAGGCGCGCCAAGAACCCAAGTCCCTGCCTAAACAACCAGCCCGTGAGGAAGCAACCTGGTGGGATGCTGAGATCCCCTTGGCTACTTTGGAAGAGCAGCCTATTGATACCTGGGCTTTGGTTCAGGGGTCTTGGGCCTTGCAGGCTCCAGTTAGCAACTTTCCAACTGTCCAATATCAAATCAATATGCCCAACTTTGATTGTGGTGTCCTTTTCTCTGGCTTCAAATTGTGCTGTCAATTCCCCTTCTTTGTCCTCCAGCAGCGACCCTGACAGGACTTGAAAGCATGTATCACCTCTTCAAGTTTTGGCTTCTTCTCTGTGAATGATGAGGTGTTGGAAGAGCACCTAAGTCATAATCTCCTTGATCTTGTGGACGCCTCTTGTAACAGTGATCCTGTTGATGGTTTAGATTGAGGGTTTGTCATCCAAATTTCTGACCAGATAATTTAATCCTGGTTTCAGCATCTTCCCCTGTTCTTTTCAATCTACCAGAAGCTGCAGGTAGATAACCATGATCAGCGGGATAGTTGTCTTGGAAAGGTGATCCGCTAGTGTTGGGATGCCTTTCACTTTGGGGATTGGAAAGCCATGGTACAAGATATGATCCTCTGTGGGAATATCATGTTGAAATCCAACCTGTGTCTTCCTCAGGGCAGCTTCAATAGGATGGCTGCCCATTGGGAAAAGCTAAGGAATGCTGTTGGTAATATTAAGGCAATACTCCCAGACAAGTATGTTTTCATTGATGATTTTATCATGGATTACCTTATTCTGGGATGTGACTATTCCCTTAAGGGTGGCCTCTGGCAGGTTGGCTGGGACTTTGAGTCCATTCCCCTGCCCTTGGAAAACTTCTTGCACCTTTCTCCTGCCCATAAAAAGTTGTGGTTGCGTGTAGCTGTCTTCCTGTTTGTAGAAAACTGGTGCTTTCCCTTTGAATCTTTACCCCGTGAGGTGGCGCTTCTGAATGGGGCCCAAGAGCCTGATATGTCAGTGGTGACACCTGGGCCTCAACAAGCCAGCCCAGCCAACCAAGAAGAGGATTCTGAAAAAGACAAGGAGGAGGCAGAAGATGAGGATGAAGAAGATGACAACAACAATGACAACTACCAGGAGGGCGGCTTCTAGCCTTGCCCATTTCACTTTCTTTTTCTCAATAAAATCAAACCCAAAATCTTTTTTTGTAATCTCTTAGAAATATGGAAGCTACTTAGATGCCATTATTTGGCAAAGTGTGGAAAGGTTTTAGGAACTTTTTGTGGACTCTATTAATGAGTTGCCCATCCAAAACATCCTTGATGGTACAGGCGTCTTGGCCTGTTTGCTCAATGATTTCAAATGGGCCTTTCCAAATGGTGTCAAGTTTGTGTACTCTTCCAATTACTTTATTATGAAGGGAACTTGAGTGTCAACCTTTAACTCTGGCAGAGCGCAGCGGTTGGGATTATCTTGCTGACGTCCTTTTGTTCTGGCCAGTGTAGTCTCTGTAAAAGCTATAGCCTCTAGCTTAATTAACATATCTGCCAATCTTGTCATTTATTGGTCCTAGGTGATCTCCCCAGGGTTGCCCATAGCAGAGAACAGTATTGGCAGGATGGCTGTGTGTCAACCATACATGAGCTGGAAGGGCAAAAACTTAGTTGTGCTATGTATGGAGATGTTATACACAAACACAACTGCTGGCAGGAAAAGATACCACTTGGAAGTACACTTATCTGCCAGTCTCTGAAGGATGTTCACCAAGGTGCCATTTGCTCTCTCAATCATCCTGTTTGTTTCCGGGTGATATGGAGTAGAGAGCACTCCCCTCACGCCCATAAGCTCATTAAGTTTTGGGATAACACTGGCCATGAAGTTGGTGCCTTTGTCCATAAGAATGAATTGTGCGCAACCATGGCAAAGAATAATACGCTCTAAGATGAACCTTGCAGTGGCCTCTGCGGTGACGTGCTGAAGAGCTTTCACCTCTACCCATTTGGTGAGGTGATCTATGGCTACAATTATGTATCTGAGCTGGCCAACACACATTGGAAGGGGGCCAAGCACGTCAGTGCTGACAGTGTGCTAAGCAAATTTGGGCATGTCAGCCTTATATTGATGCTTGGGTACAAATGGCTTCTCATGTTGGCACTCTGCGCAGCAATTCAGGGTTTTCTTAGTGTCAAATAGCAGAGATTCCCAATAGTAGTGGAGCTGTAAATGATGTACAGTCTTTTGGAGGCCACCATGGCCTACAGCTTTATGAGCAGCCATGATCAGGGACAATCTTTTGGAGGGGCGGGGGAAAACATACTTATTCCCTTGATAATATTTGCATAGTTTACTATTTTTTACTCTGCAGTCTTTCATCAGTTCCCAAAGAATGGCCTGGATCTCATCAGGCTTGTCTTCAAACTGGTCAGTTAACATCTTATCATACAGTATATTGGCCTGTGATGATACAATATTAACAGTCGGAAGTCTGGATAGGCAGTCAGCATTCTGATGTTTTTCACCTGGCCAGTGCACTATATTATAGTCAAATGCCTGCAGTTTTAGAGCACATTGTGGTAAGCAATCTTCTGGTTCTCGTAGATTCTGAAGCCAACTTAGAACTGGCGTGGTCTGTAACCACAGTGAAGTGAACTCCATGGAGATACACTGGGAACTGTTTGTAGGCATATATTACTGCCAAACATTCATGTTCTGTCACTGTGTAGTTCTGCTTGTGAATATTCAAGGAGCAACTGACGTAGGCAACCGGGTGTTCTTCTTCATTATTGGCATTCTGGGACAACACTGCTCTAAGCGCGCTCAGGGAAGCATCAGTATATATCACAAAAGGCTTAGTAAAGTTTGGATACATCAGCACTGGACTGCCAGACAGGCTAGAGTGTAGTGATTCAAAAGAAAACTGGCAGGCAGAGGTCCATGTAAACGGTACTCAGTTTTTAAGCAGATGAAAAAGAGGTTTACCTGTTTGCAAGAAATTTGGAATAAACCTGCAATAACAACCTACTATGCCTAGGAACACCTGTATATTCATTTTTCTCTTAGGAGTCTTCATCTTGGTGATGGCCTCAATCTTGGCAGGTTGTGACCGTAGTCCTTTTCTGTTGATAACAAAACCTAGTTATTTGAGCTGATCCTTAAAGAACTGGCATTTCCTAGGTTTTATCTTCAAGTTGGCATTTGCGAGTTGCTTAAAGACAGCTTCCAAGTGCTCCAAATGATCTGAGAACGTCCTAGAGAAGACGTTAATATCATCCAGATACATAAGGACACAGGACAACTTGAGATCTCCCAGGATGGTGTCCATAGCTTGCTGGAACGTGCCAGGGTGTTACACAATCCTTGGGGCATTTGCGTTGGTTGGAAAAGGCCTTGCAAAGTGATAATGGTACACTTCTCTTATTCTTCCAGAGGCAGTTCAATCTGCCAATACCCGGAGATCAGATCAATTGCAGAGAAGAACTTTGCACCTCCCAGGTGGTCTAAGGTGCTGTCAATTCTTGGCAGCGGGTAGGAGTCCTTCTTTGCAATAAGGTTTAGGCGTCAGTAATCTATGACTACTCAGTTACTTCCATCCTTCTTTTTTTTACTATAAGGATGGGCAACGCCCAAGGATTCTTTGATGGAACCAACATTTCTCTATCCAAGAGCTGTTGTATTTCCTCATTGAAAGTCTCCTCACTGGCCTTTGATCATTAAATGGGGAGGAGTTGAATTGGTTTGTTGTCACCAGTGTTGATATGATGGGTGATGTTGTAACTGTGCTGTTTTAGCAGAGTTACAAGGGGAAAAATATTTAGAAGCTATATAATAATCTTTATTGGGAGATAGCAATTATATAGTTCATGTGAATCAATGGATAATAGGAGCATGATTGGTGATCATACAGTTGGATGGAAGAAGGGGGTGGCTTGATCCTGATAATGAGTCAAGTGCCAAAACAAGGTATCCACTGTAGAGGATCATCATCTGTTCACGTTGTTGGATTTGGTAATTTGAGTTGACTTCCTAGTCTGGCTTCAAGTGACTGGATAATTGGATTGCAGGTCACAAACCTTCTTGGTTGGAACCTTGCTGGCAGGTTGAGCCTGCAGTTTTGACACCCCCCAACTGAAGGTTGGCCTCCTCTGGGGGCAGGTTGTCAGGGAGGTTGTCAGGAGCCTGGGCGCCATATTGAACTAGTTGTTGTTCTGTAGATGGTAGGGAGGTCTCTCATTGTTTCTGTCTTGCTTTGCAGGGTTGTAGGCAATCATTGTGTAGGGTTTTGTCTTGTTTACGTTTTCCAAGCCCTTGTACAAGGTAAGTTTTATTGTTGTTTACCTTTAGAATGATTGCTGGCCCCACTTTTTTAGGTTGTAACTTGCTCTTGTTAACATTCATGACCCATACTTTGTCCCCAACTTCATGTCTATTGTGGATGGGGACAAATGTCTTTTGCAGACGTTCATTCTCTTTGGCTGTTTGCCCACAATAAGCCTCCATTACTTGAGGGTCTGAGCAAGGGGGGACTTCACTTGGAATTTCCAGTTTGTGTCCTGTCAATGCTTGAATGATATTTGACTGTGTGCCGTATACCAGTTCAAACGGGATTTTTCTGGTGGATCTGTTCACTCAGGTTTGAAACACAAGTAATGCAGTCTGTAGCTGCTCATACCAGTCTTCAGGTCTCCTGGCAATGAGTTTGGCTAAGGCTTGCACAAGGCTACTATTAAGCTGCTCTACGCGTCTATTAGCCTGTGGGTGGTATGGTGTTGTTATGGTGTGTTTGACCCCATCCTTGGTGAGTTATATGTTGGTGTTTTTGGAGGTTAACTCTCTGCCTCCATTGGTTATCAGGAGCTCTGGCTTTCTGAACTTGCTGATTATTTCTTTGCCAATAAATTATCAAACATCATTGCTGGTATGTGCCTTTACTGCTTGGGCTACAGGCCATCTTGTCACAAAGTCATTGGCGGTGATGATGTATTTCTTGTCATTGTGTTTCCTTGGCATGGGGCCAATGATTTTAAGAGCCCATACTTTGAAAGGTAGTTTTTTGAGGATGGGAAGTACTGACTTTGGCGGGGTTTTGCTTTTAGAAAACTTTTTGCACACCTCACATTGGTCTAGGACTTCCTGTACATTGTGGTATAAGGTTGGCCACCAGGTTTTATGTTTTAGGAACTCATATTGGTTTCTGCTCTTAGTATGTCCAAGGTCTCTGTGATAGTGAAGGATAGTGTTGACTTGCTGATGTGTGGGGATTTAGGGAATGATTGTGCCGTCAGTCATCTTTCTGTGAAGAGTCCCATATACGTCAGCAAAGAGATGGCTTTTCTTAATGACTGTTTCTTTGGTTATGCTGGTAGGGCCAGGGGGGAACCCTTTGTCTTTTGTTTGTAACACCAGGAGAGGCCAGTCTGGGTTGAGCCCATTCTCTCCTCTTGAAGCACAGACATATAGACAGGACAGGGCGTCTGCCATGGCAAGCTTGGCCCCAGGCTTGTACTGGATGAGCATGTTAAATCTCTCCAATAATTCCATCCACTGCTCTTGGCGGTATGACAGATTTGCGTGAGTCTTGAAATAGATGAGTGACTTATGATTGGTTAATGCTGTGAATTCTTCCTGGTGTTCTAGATAGCAATGCCATTTAACTAGGCAGTGCACAATAGCCAGCAGTTCCTTGTTGTGGATAGGGTATTGACACTTGTCATCTGTCAACTTCCACAATTTGTAGGCTACAGGCAGGAAGTCACTGTCACTATTTTTGATTTATAGTACTCCCCCAATGGATGCATCTGAGGTGTTGGTTTCCATCTGGTATTCCCTGTCACGTTTGGGGTATTGCAGGATGGGAGCTGTTGTGAGCTTCTCTTTGAGTCATCTAAAACAGAGGTCACGTTGGGGGTCCACACAAACTTGGACTTGGCGCCTGTTATGGCAGATAAGGGGGCAGTCAAAACACCACAGTCAGGTATGAAGCGGTGTACATAGGTCACCATTCCCAAGAAGGTGTGGAGTTCCAACTTATCCTTGGGTGGCGGCATCTTGCAGATGGCCTGTATCTTCTGCCTGTTGGGTTTGATGCCGTCCTTTGAGACTATATGACCCAGGAAAGGTAGTTGCTCACAGAAGAACTGGCACTTGGAGGGCTTGGCCAACAGTTTGTGTTGTGCCAAGGCTGCAAAGACTGCTTCCAGATCTTTGTGATGCTGTTCCACCAAGGAGCTGTAGACAATAATGTTGTCTAGGTACACTAGGGCGTGTTTGCCTAGTGTGAGGCGCAAATACTTTGTTCATTAAGGTTACAAAGGTGGACAGGGCATTGGGCATGCCAAAGTTGAGCACCACGCATTTGTAAGAGCCGTATTTAGTGTGGAAGGCCGTTTTGGGGATGTCTTCCTCCTTGATACAAATCTGATTGTAGCCTGCAGTTAGATCAATCTTGGAGAAGACAGTGGCTCCTCCCAATGCATCAAATAGGTTGTCAATCAGTGGTAGTGGGTAACAATTCTATATGGTAACTTTGTTTAGGGCGCGGTAGTCTGTGACCAGGCATAAGGTACGGTCCTTCTTAGCCACAAAGAATATGGCGGCCCCAAAGGGAGATTGTGAGGGGCAGATAAGTCCTTTTTCCAATGCCTCCTTGAGGTAGGTGCGTAAGGTGTTGTCTTCATTTGGGGTCAGCCCGTAGAATGGGCGCGCCTTGGTTACAGCCCCATTGTGTTGGATAGAGTGCTGAATATGCTTCTCAGGAGGCAGCCCAGGTAACGCTTCCTTAAAGATTTCTGGGTGGCAGGCCACAATGTCGCGGTCCTGAGGTGTGGAGGTGTCCTGGTGGTCTTTGAAGTGCATGATCTTGTACTGACAGGAGTCCCATTCAATTGACTTTAAATCCTTCTTTTTGCCCTGGGTCTCTGTGATACGCACAAAAAGTGGTTGCAGAGCAGTTGGTCCACAGAGTCAGGGTAGATTTAGTGGTTGACACCTTCACGTTTGATGGTCAACACTGAGGTTTCCCAGTCTACGTGAGGATTGTTTTTCTATAACCAGTCTAGTCCCAGTACAATGTCAAACTTAGGAAAGTCAATGACGGGACCTTGGATGGTGGAGTGAAGGTTCTCAAGCATGACAGAGAAGGGGTAGTTTCCTTTGTCACAGCAATATGGTGTTCATCAGCCAGGACCACATTTTTAATCTGCAAAGGACTAGTGGCCAGCTTGAAATTATCCACAAAGCTACTGTTGACTAAGGTTTGGTCTGCGCCTGAGTCCAAGAGTGCTGAGCCTGTGTAACTGCAAAAGTGGAAAGGATAGGACATCAATTTATTGGGATGTCTGGCAATGGTGTACAGTACTGGGTCTTCTGAGGGCACCTGGATTGTTGGGCATTGGTCCACGTCCTTGGGTTGGTATTCATTGTTGGGCAAGTCAGGAGTTGCGTGGGAAGAGCTTGGCTTGCTTAGTGTTCTCCCCGGGCTTTTCCCTCATCTGGGTTGCCTTGTGTGGCGGTGTTGCAGAAATGGGTACAGTTTGACTGGCCATTGTTTCCATTTCCATGTCCATTGGAACCCGTGGGCTTGTGGTTGGTGTTGTTCCCATTGGCTCCAGGAGGTGGTCAAGAGGAGCGCCTGCCTGGATGGGAATCCTTGGGTCTTTCTTGTTTTTCAGTTTGCGCCTTGTGCAGAGCGTTGGATGTCTGTTCCGCTTTTTCCGCTTCACAGTATAGACTTTGCAAGTTGATTACTTGGTCCAGGCCCACATATCTCATTACATGCAACTTGAGTGTGTCATAGTACATGAGATGGGTGGCTGGGGTGTCAAAGGCCATGTCAGAGGGTGCACATAGTTTGAGTTCTTTGTAGGCGCAGGTGAGTTCCTTCATGGTGCCCGTCTGGGTTAAATTCTTTACTTGCCGTATGATCATGAGTGTGGTATCCTTGAGCACAAATATAGCCAATAAATCTTGCTTGAAGGTATCCCAGTCATTCTCAGTATGTTCTTTGTACCACTTATTGCACCAGGTGCCAGCGTTGTGAGTCAGTCATATGAAGATCTCTGCAATCCAGAATCATTGTGGGCATTTCATTTGGGCAAGTTTGCTTTAGGTCTATCTGATCCATGCAGCAGTGTTGTCATTGTTAGATCCATCAAAAGGTTCTAGGGAAGTGCTTCAGAGTCACTGGGCTACGTAAGCTGGCATGGTGTCTTCTCTGTTGGTTGTGGAATGGTGGCATCCATTTGGAAGAAACCTTGTTCAGGCATGGTGTTGAAGGCAGGCAGTGGGATCACTGTGTTCTGGTACAGGACAAAACCATCAGGTATCTCAGCACCAGGGGTATATGGATTCTAGTCTAGCAGGAGGCCATACATGATTCTATCAAGGATTTGTTGGCTGCGGCAAGTACAGGCAACAGGCAGAATTTTGGGGAATAAAGTAGGATAGAAAACCTACTTCTGCTACCAATGTTGTAACTGTGCTGTTTTAGAAGAGTTACAAGGGGAAAAATATTTAGAAAATAGATAATATTCTTTATTGAGAGATAATGATTATATAGTTAGTGTGAATCATGGATAACAGGAACATGATGGCGTTGATCACACGGTGGGATGATGAAGGGGGTGGCTTGATCCTGGTAATTAGTTAAGCGCCAAAACAAGGTATCCATTGTAAGGGATCATCATCTGTTCATGTTGTTGGTTTTGAAAATTCAAGTTGACTTCCTATTCTGGCTTCAAGAGACTGGATAATTGGGTTGCAGGTCATAAACCCGCTTACTCAAAACCTTGTTGGCGGATCAAGCCTTCTGTTTTGACAACTTAAGCAGTATTAAGCCACATATTTTCTTATCAAAAATTTTAAAAAACCATACAGTAATCAAAGCTGTAGCATTAAGCAAAATTAACTCAGATTTAAGCAAAATAGAAGTGGACCTAACTTTATTTTTAATCAATATAAATTCATTGGCTTTTATTTTGTGCAAATCTGATTTGACTTCATTTAGTGTCACAGCTTTGAAAACTACTGTATTTATTTAGACTTTTGTGATATTAGATTGATTTTTAGCTGTTATTCAATTATTAAATAGCTTGAGAGAGAGTTAGATCAAGTGTAATAATACAGCCAATATAAAAGTTAATCAAGTGTTAGCTTTTGTCAAAATAAATAAAAATAAAAATTAAGTAGTTTCAAACCTGTTGAGATAAATATATATTATTCAGTTTAGAACGCATGAACTCAGTCTAAAAAAAATTAAAAATCAAGGAATTTATATTAAATTACAATAGATTTGGATCCACTTTTATTTTGTTTTTAGACTGAGTTCATGTGTTCTAAACTGAATAATATACATTTATCTCAACAGGTTTATAAACTACTGTATTGAAATTGGCATAAATATATGCATCACAACATTTTTACCACTTACAGAAAAAGATAAAGAGAGTACAAGCAAAAAAATATGCCTTTTTAGAAAAATGCTAAACTCTTACCTGAAAAAAAATATTTTTCTTGCTCATGAAATGCATATGAGGCAAAACCATACACTGAAACTGACCTAAATAATAAAATCAATATTTTTGGATTTTGTGATCAAAATATTTTTGTCAAAACTGTGAGGTTGATCCCCAGCAAGGCTTTCCATAGAAAGGCTCTTGACTCTCAAACCAATTATCCTGGCACATGTAGTCAAAAGCAGAAGTCAGCTCAAATTTCCAAGCAAGGAAATACAAACTAACAATAATTCAAAACCCAGGAGATAAACTTGATTTAGTGCCTGGCTCATTAGTAGAATTGTCAGGGATCTGGTCTTGAGCAGCCAACCTGTTGTTTTCAGGGATAACTTGGGCCAGGTTTTTTGTGGGCAATGCCCACCACAAGAGGGGAGCTAACTTTAAAAGGTAGGAGGCAGACTTCTCCATCCAGGACCACAGGCCGGCAGCTGGGATTATAGTGTCAATCACCCCTGTGAGGATGATGTACGCAATCCTAAACAGTTTGCCAGAATGGTTGGTTGGGAGATCAGGCAAGGAAGCAGGCATAGGTTTTGGAGTCACAGGAAGTTTTATGGGCAGGTTGTAAGAAGGGAGATAGTTGGATTTCCCTCTGAACAACTTGGGTGTTGAAAATATCTACATACCTTGTTAGTTGTATCTAATTGCATATTGTATGCAGGCCAAAGGATTGAGTTCAAGTATCTTTTCTGGGGTGTATTCCTTGTATTCAGCTTTCAGAGGGTAGTCAGTAAAATGGACGGGTCCAAAGGGTACACCAGGAGGACAGAAAACAGTGGGTGGTGGGGCAGGCGGGCCAGGAGATCTTGAACTGAATTGGTAGACAGCAAATACAAAATAAGACAATAGCTGTGTGAGCCAAAATAACATAACCTTTATTCAAAAATAGTGATAAGTTTGGACCGCAGGGTCCTTTGGTCTATATAGTACCCTACCTCCAAACTTAACATTTTCCATGGGGGTTCATCAGGGCATTGGGAAGAGCAGGGCTAGGGGAACTGGGTGCTTGGGTCCAAAGGCAGCAAAATGGCACTTGGCCCGGGAGTTTTTTCATTGGTCAAGAATCTCAATTTGGCTACCTGATTATCTTGCTTTAGTGTTGTGGTCATGGGACCAGGTTGCGGGCCTGTGCCTCTTTCCTGGGTTAGCTCTTGATTGTTTGCTGGTGTAGAATTCAAGTTCATGAAGCTAATAGTTACCAAATCAGTACCTCCATTAGGCACTGTGATTAGTCTTCCGTTTGGTGCAATAATTTCCTTGGTTTTGCTTGTTTCATTGTATGGGCCAACATTCTTGATATCAGCTTTCAGGGGCTTGATCCCAGAAAGGCGCAGCAAGCAGTCCTGCAGTCCACAGGCCTGGCGGCCCAGGGGGGGTCCAGGGTTGGGGTTTGATTCCTGCTCCCAGGCCTGGGTTTCCAGAGAGGAAGAATTGTCAATCCTGACAAGAATCAGACCACTTTTTACCAATCCAAATAATTGATCAGTGAGTATCTTGTTTCTTTTAAAGAATTCACCTAAACTAAATAATTTCTGATACATTCAAATAAAGATCTTGTCTACTTTTTAAATAATTTTTCTTTGTATCTCTGCTAATATAACATAGTTACAAGATTGATAACACATGTAGGTTTTTCATTCTATCTTCATCCATAAAAGTTTTCTGATTGCTGTAATTTCTGCAGTCAACAAAATTATGGAAGAATCATATTAGGACTTCTCTCAAACTAGGTGACATATGCACCATGAACCAAAAATCCTAAAGAACATGTTATCTACCAAAACATGGTGATCTCTGCTTCTGCAGCTGAAATAGTGAAGTAAAATCCCAGCAAGATTCTACACAAGCAATCTTGTGTCACTCAAACTTACTTCCACACCATTCAAAGCCAAATTCAAAAGCTATCTTGGATTCTCAAACAAGGCAACAAAATCTATTGACAATTCTAACTCATTTCTGTCAGAAATCTATGAACTGTGGTGTTTTATCATCTACCATATGATATCCTAAGTCTTCTAACATTAGAAAAGTACAGAGAACCTGTGACTTTGGCGTAACCTCTGGCCCAGAATATTTTTTGTCATCAGAAGTAGCAAGTCTGACAGTGCCTAAGGCCCAAAGGATTTGAGACAGTTCTTCCTACTTCTGGATATAGGTTTATAGTTTGTTGTCTCTATATTTAGCTATAAGAATTAATACTGTATGGCAACAGTATTATCTTTTGATCTTCACTTAATTAGAATCAAACTAGGGAAAGGATTCAGAATATAAACTCTTTATTAGACAACTGATATTTAGGTTGGCCCATCTGCCTGTGTTTATCCAAGTTATCTTACATTTCTAGAAGAGACTGAAGTAGCTTTAGGGTATTGCAACAGGGGGGTAACCTTGGGTATGTGCTGTTTGTAAAGGAAGCTTTCTTAACAACTTCCACAGTTCAGTACCATTTCTGATGCTGCACAACTATTTCTCAATCTTAGCAGAGTAGCTGTCTACCTGGATCACATTCCAGGGCTAGCTAGCCTGACTGGCTACTAGTTGGTGGAGGTGATTGTTTCTCAATAAGCGCTACTCTAATACAATAGGCTTGTAGCCTTTTATCCTAGAGTGTTTGGCCTGATGGACCAGTCCATGGTAAACTCTTCTAGAAGTATTTCAGATAATGATCCAAATGATGGACCTTGTTCTAGGATATAACTAAAGTTTATAATAGCAATTATAATGAGGTGCATATTGAGATAATTGTTGAGGTGGACTAATTAATTGCACAATATCTGCATGTTTTTCTCATTAATTAAGAATAGGGATTTTGTTAATACCAGGATATAATTTGATCATTGATTCATTGATTTCACAAACCTGCAGCCTGCATTATTTTGTTGAAAACATTCCTAACAGCAATTAACTGCTGGCTTGAATTAAAAGGTTGAATCTTTTAATTAGTTAATATTCAGAAATCTTGATAACTCCCAACTTGATCTAGCGCTTAATTTGTTAACAGGACCAAGCCATCATTCTATGCAATTCAATTAAGTGATTGTCTCAGTCTTGTTTGCTTTAATGGCCTGTTAATACTATATAATCTCTCACATTCTAACAAAGATATTATTTAGTTCCAATTATTTCTCCATATAACTCTGCTAATACAGCACAGGTATGACACTATTTTCAACACCATTTTCTGCTCAAGAGTTTTTTCAGGCATTCTTTTTGGAGCTCAAACTAATGACAAAAAGCATCATGGTCATGCATGTGGTATGGCAACTGTGGTAAGTTCAACTCCCTGGTGATTGACTCCATAATACTTGACAAAGTGTTGATTACCAGGGAGTTGAGTGCCGTATAAGTGAATATATTAGTATTTTGGCTTAACTGATTTTAAGCTAATTTTTACTAGTAATTTAGGGTTTGAAACCAAAAACCAAGGTTAAATTTACTTGAACTCAACTCTGTTTAATAATTTGGTTAGCTAAAATACCAATTTAAGGGGCAATCTATAAGTAAATTTACTAATAAAAATGAAAAAACTTGTGTTCAACACATTAAACAAAAAGTGGTCAGTTTGACACTTTTTAAGCCAATTACATATTTTATTAATAAAATATATATGCGCATACATAAAATTTGTTATTTACTATTATATTTTTATTATTAGTGTCCATAGTTGTTGTTTAAACTCCCAAGCACCACTATACTGGATTTAGTGATATAGATATTAATCAAATACCCCACTTGTTTTACATTATGACTTTCCTGTGTTTGTGGATTAAGTGGTACCACATAAATTAAGCCTGATTTATTAAGAGATTTCATATGAAATTTATAAAAAACGTAAACTTGACACCTTCTTTGTTTGACTCTATCCACTCACCATGCAATTGGTTTTGGATTTAACTAATCAAGGGCTCAAAATTAAGGCTAAATTAATAAGTGACACACTATGTGGGCCACTTGACACTCATCCACTTGACACTTTAACTTGGGGATTAGTACAGAGAGCTTCTTAACGTTTTATCCAACACTATGATTAATAATTCACTCCCAGCTCCTCACAGCATACCCTGATCACTAATAAACACCTTCCTACTCATTTACTTTTTTAACTTATGTTGTATTTTTTATTTTTGAGCATATGAAACTGCCTTGCTTTTGGGTTAACTTTTGAACCTGTTTTAAATTTAAGCAAGTTTTATATGTAAAAAACATAGTAAATTTGATTTTTCTGCTCAACTCTGGCATACTTGACAGTAGAAAATCAGCTTTTTTCACTTGGCAGTGAGAATTTATCTTTCTCAGCTGATCAAAAGTGCCAAAATCAACACTTTACTATGTTTTAATTTTCAACTCCCAATAAAAAAATTATACATAATATTTTTTTGCAATTATAATCTACTACTCTTCCTGCTACTCTTCATATAACTTTTATATACTTTTTTGATTTTTAATTATACTTTTACATTGATTTAGCACTAAGATGTTATGCTGAACCTAAAATCTTTTATGCTTCATCATAATTTCACTTATTTTCTATAGTTTATCCTTTATATATTTACTTTGAGTTTCTATTTTGCTTCTATTTACTTTGTTATCGTTTTTTTCTTGATAAATAAAACTTTATTTGCATACTTTTTGTTTAACTTTTGCTTTGATTAAACTTTGTGTTTTATATTTTTAATACTGTTTTATTTAAAAAACCAAACTTTCTCTTTAGCCAAGATCATCCAAATCCAACAAGCCTACCAAGTACCAAGCCTCCAAGGGCACCAAGGAACCAGCCCCCCCAGGCATGTCAAGAAGCCTGCAAAGGCAAAGTCTCCTACTGCATCTCCCCCACCCCATCTCCTCCACCCTCATATTTAACTTCCCCCCAAGTCCTCAAATAAAAGTGATAACTCTCTCACTGATCATTCATTTTATGAGTCAGAGGCTGACTCCAAGCCCACTAAAGAGCACTGTACCAAGAAGTCAAAGGCTGCCAAGGAGCCCACCTCTTCTTCTGGAAAGGAAAAGGAGGCATCCAAGCAGGCCTTGAAGAACCCTTCCCCTCCCCCTCCTGATGGCACTTCCCCCCTCCCTCATCTGACCCCCAAGATGAGCCTGAGGAGTACTCCAAGAAGTTTAAAGCTTCTGGTCATGTGGCTTGGGATTCACTGGCCATCCACAACATTTTTAATGTGGACAGAGAGTTCAAAGTCCCCAAGCGCTTCCCTTGGTACTTCCCAATTATGTCAGTAAAGGGCAGTCCTGGCTATGTTGCTGACAGTTACATCTTTAACTGTTATAACCAAAAACGCCAAAGTAAAAGCAAGCACTTTGTCTGTGAAGATAAGACTTGTGGGCCTCGGCTAAACACCAAGGGCTGGGAGCAAGTAACTGCCAAGAAGGGGGAGCACTCTTGTGAGCCCCCCAATCATCTTATAACCTGGATGCTAAAATGGTACCTTGTCCAGATGATTCTAACATCCTCTCACCTCTGGGCATCTGATCTGGCTATAAAGGCAACTGTGGTAAGTTTGACTCCCTGATGATCAACTCCCTTAAACTTGACTCCCTGGTAGTTGATACTATAGTAAAGTGAGAATTCAGCTTTTGCCCTGATCAACAACTGGAAATTTACACTTTTTAAATTACCAGATCTTGATGTACTGAAAACTTTTATTATACAAAATTAAGCTATACAGCTATGGTATACTAAAGTAACCCCATAAAACTTAAAAATGCAATAAAATCAATACCTTAATTAATATAAATAAGGAGAAATAAGCAATTATTTCTCATTTTACTATTTAATTTACATTCTTCAATATAAAAATATTTTTTATTAGCATAAAAATTAAAATTCCAATGAAACAAAAATAAATAAAAACACAACAAATAAAGTTATGCAAAACATGAGAAAATAATAATGTTTATTTGATATAGTTCATATAAGCATAACTGTGAATATCATATGTTTTATTTAGAAATTAACAAAAATTAAGATATTTCACTTACTTTCAACTATAAATATTCATCTCAAACTTACCATGAATACATATAACAATCACTGCTATCTAATTAAATTAAAAAAAACTTAATTAAAACTAAAAACTAAATGATCAAAGCTAATAAGTAAAAACTAAAGTTAAAAGTAAAAATCATATAACTGAGCAAGCAAGTTTATTCCTCATCATTCTTTCCCTGTTTCATTTTGGCCCCTTCCAGGAGGGCAGTGGCAATAAGCTCAAGCTGCTGCTTAAGCTCAGAGGCCTTGTATTGTGCTTGGCTGCACCCTGAATGGCCTTGGTGAAGAGGGTACAGCAGGTGGTTAGCTTGGTGGGGGGACGCGGTTGGAGAGATCTCGGAGCTTGGAGATTGTTTTCTCTTGCTTGTGCTGCAGGAGGGAGAAAAACTTATTGAATTTTGGGTGGAGCCTAAAGTTGACCTTGAGGTGTTTGTGATAAGCCTCTAGCGCTGAGGTAGACTTGAGCTCACCATTCACTGCTGCCTGGTACACATTCCAGCTGGCCTTGGCACAGGCCTTGCCTTGCCTCTGCGTGACGACCTTCCCAATCCACTGGGGCTCAAAGTACTCGAGGAAAGGCTTGAGCTCCAGGTGCTTCACTATGTAGGGATCCTTTGAGAGTACCTCAAACCCCTGCGCAGTGTGCTCTGGCTTTAAAAAAGCCAAGGCACTAAATTGTGCCAGCACAAATCTGCAGGTGTCCAAAGTATCCCTCCAGCTCAACCTACTAAGCTTGGTGTGGGCCTGCACGTTACAATCAACTGCTTGGCGGAAATGGAAGTGGCACCCCTACACCTCCCTGCTAAAAAGCTGCTCAAATGCATTGAACTGAGCAGGCTCAAAGTCCATAATGCACATGTGAGGCCCAAGAGCTCTTAGCCTTGCCTTTTCCTCTGAGTCCAGGGTGTCTTGGTCCTTGTCAGAGGCAGGTGGGTTAGCGCGGGTGTGGGGGGGAGTCTTCTTGGATTTGTCATTGTTGGCAAGAGGAAGAAGGGCAGTTTCTTGGCAGAGGATGGAGAACGTGCAAGTATAGATGGCCTTGGTGGCCCCAGGAAGAAGAAAGAACGCAAGTGGAATCACCCAGATGTCAATCTGGGCATGGACCATCCAGAGCTGCTTGAACATCCAGGGGCAAGTGACAAAAGTACCATCAACTAGCCAGGTTGACACCCTTTTCAACTCCATCAGGTTCTGCTGAGTTGAGTAGCAGATTATGCGGTCCTTGGCAGAAGGCCCGTTGTCATGGAGCAGGAAGCGCTCACCACTCAGAAGCTGCTTAAGCTCATTAGTGAGCGTGAGCTCAGAGAGGACGTCTGAAGCCTTGGGGGGATTGGCAGTGATACGCTTATTGCTGATGAATTTGACCAACTGCTCCTGTGTTGGTACCAACTTAAGATTGTTGGGTTTGAGATGTTGCAAAGCCTTTATGGCCAGATCAGAAGCCCAGAGATGAGAGGATGTGGGTATTACTTGAACAAAGTACCATTTTAACATCTGAGTGATTAGATGATTGGGGGGCTTGCAAGTGTGCTCCCCCTTCTCTGCCGTTACTTGCTCCCAGCCCTCAGTGTTTAGCTGGGCCCCGTAAGTCTTATCCTTGCAGACAAAGTGCTTGCTCTTGGTCTGCCACTTTTGGTTGTTGCAATTAAAGATGTAATTGTCAGAAATGTAACCAGGGCTGTCCTTTAAAGACATGATGGGGAAGTAACGGGGGAAGCGCTTGGGAACTTTAAACTCTCTGTCCACATTACAGATATTGTGGATGGCCAGTGGATCCCAAGCCACATGACCAGAAGCTTTAAACTTCTTGGAGTAATCCTACGGCTCATCTTGGAAATCAGATGAGGAAGGAGGGGAAGAGCCATTGGGAGGGGGGAGGGGAAAGATTCTTTGATGCCTGCTTGGATGCCTCCTTTTTCTTACCAGAAGAAGAGGTGGGCTCCTTGGCAGCCTTTACTTTCTTGGTATGCCGCTCCTTGGTGGGCTCAGAGTTGGCCTCTGAGTGGTAAAAGGAGTGGTCAGTAAGATCACCATCAGATTTATTGGGGAGGAATTTTGGGGCAAAGGTGAAGGGGATGTGGAAGATGAGGGTGGAGGGGGGAGGAGATGGAGTGGGAGGAGATGGGGTTGGAGACTTTGCCTTTGCAGGTTTCTTGGCATGCTTGGGAGTGGAGGCAGTTTCTTTGGAACCCTTGGAGGCTTGGCGCTTGGGCTGTTGGCTGTTCTTGTTTGATTTTGTCTAAAGAAGAGTTTAGCATTGTAAATAATAGAAGTATGAAAGATATGAAACACAGAGGTAAAACAAAGCAAAATTTAAATGAAAAGTATGCAAATAAAGTTTTATTTATAAAAAAAACATAAAAAAGTAAATAGAAGCAAAATAAAAACTAGAAGTATAGATATAAAGGTTAAAACATAGAAAATAAGTGAATTTATTATGAAACATCAAAGATGTTAGGTTCAGCATAACATCTTAGTGTTAAATCAATGTAAAAGTTTAATTGAAGATCAAAAAAATATATGAAAATTATATGGAGAGCAGCAGAAAAATTAGTAGATTATAATAGCAAAAAAAATAAAAAAATAATTATGCGGAATTTTTTTATTGAGAGTTGAAAATTCAAAACATAGTAAAGTGTCAAGTTTGGCACTGTCAATCAGCCAGAAAAAGCTGAATTCTCACTGTTGAGTATGCCAGAGTTGAGCAGAAACATCAAATTTACTATGTTTTTTACATATAAAACTTGCTTTAATTTAAACCGGGCTCAAAAGTTAACCCAAAAGCAAGGCAGTTTTGTATGATCAAAAATTAAAAAAATACAACATAAGTTAAAAAAGTAAATGAATGGAAATGTGTTTATTAGTGATTAAGTTGTGCTGGGAGGAGCTGGGAGTGAATTATTTACCATAGTGTTGGTTAAAACGTTAAGAAGCTCTCTGTACTAATCCCCAAGTTAAAGTGTCAAGTGGGTGAGTGTTGAGTGGCGCTCATAGTGTGTCACATATTAATTTAGCCTTAATTCCAAGCCTTAATTCCAAGCCTTTGATTAGTTAAATCTGAAACTGATTGGGTGTCAAGTGGATAGAGTCAAACAAAGAAAGTGTTGAGTTTCAGTTTTTTATAAATTACATATGAAATCTCTTAATAAATTGGGCTATATTTATGTGGTACCACTTAATCCACAAACACAGGAAAGTCATAATGTAAAACAAGTGGGGTATTTGATTATTGTCTATGCCACTAAATACAGTATAGTGGTGCTTAGGAGCCTAATCAACAACTATGGACACTAATAATAAAAATATAATAGTAAATAACAAATTTTATGTACGCGCATATATACTTTATTAATAAAATTGAAATTTGGCTTAAAAAGTGTTGAACTGGTCACTTTTTGGTTTAGAGCGTCAAACACAGGTTTTTTATTTCTATTAGTAAATTACTTATAAATTGCCCCTTAAATTGGTATTTTAGCTACCTGATTTATTAAACAGAGTTGAGTTTGAGTAAATTTAACCTTGGTTTTTGGTTTCAAACCCTAAATTACTAGTAAAAATGAGCTTAAAATTGGTTAAGCCAAAAATACTAATAGATTCACATATGCGGCACTTGACTCCCTGGTACTCGACAAAATGTCAAGTACCAGGGAGTCAAACTTACCACAGTTACCGCTATAAAGACCCTCTAGCAATTAAAACCCAACAATCTTAAGTTGGTATCAACCCAGTAACAGTTGGTTAAGTTCATAAACAATAAGCATATTGCCGCCAATCCTCCTCCCTCCAAGGCCTTGGATATCCTCTTGGAGCTTACGCTCACCCACAAGCTCAAGCAGCTTCAAAGTGGAGAGCGTTTTCTTCTTCATGACAATGGGCCCACTGCCAAAGACCAGATAATCTGCTACGCAACTCAGCAGAACCTGCTGGAGTTGAAAAGGGCTTCAACCTGGCTAGTTGATATATTTTTGCCACTTTCCCCCAGATTTTCAAACAGCTCTGGATGATTCATGTCCAGATTGAATCCAGGTGTTTCCACTTGCTTTCTTCCTCTCCCGGGGCTACTGAGGCCATTTACACCTGTGTGTTTTCCATCCTCCGCAGAGCATTTTCCCTCCTCCTCCCCAACAACAAAAATGATGGCTAGAAGACCCCCCCCCCCACACCCACACCAACCCTCCTGCCGCTGACAAGGACCAGACCACCCTGGACTCAGAGGAAAAGGTGAGGCTAAGAGCTCTTGAGCCTCATATATGCATTATGAACTTTGAGCCTGCTCAGTTCAATGCATTTGAGCAGCTTTTTAGCAGGGAGGTGCAGGGGTGCCACTTCCACTTCTGCCAAGCAGTTGCTTGCAATGTGCTGGTCCACACCAAGCTTAGTAGGTTGAGCCAGAGGGACACTTTAGACACCTGCAAATTTGTGCTGGCATAATTCAGTGCCTTGGCTTTTTTAAAGTCAGAGCACACTGCACAGGGGTTTGAGGTTCTCTCAAAGGATCCTTACATAGCAAAGCACCTTTAGTTCAAGCCTTTCCTCAAGTACTTTGAGCCCCAGTGGATTGGGAAGGTCATCATGCAGAGGCAAGGCCAGAGCCAAGGCCAGTTATAATGTGTACCGGGCGGCAGTGAATGGTGAGCTCAAGACTACCTCAGCGCTAGAGACTTATCACAAGCATCTCAAGGCCAACTTTGGGCTTCACCTGAAATCTAATAAGTTCTTCTCCCTCCTGCAGCACAAGCAAGAGAAAACAATCTCCAAGCTCTGAGATCTCTCCAACCGCGTCCCCCCCCACCAAGCTAACCACCCGCTGTACCCTCTTCACCAAGGCCATTCAGGGTGCAGCCAAGCACAATACAAGGCTTCTGAGCTTAAGCAGAAGCTTGAGCTTATTGCCACTGCCCTCCTGGAAGGGGCTAAAATGAAAAAGGGGAAGAAGGGCAAAGAGTAAATTTGCTTCTATGATTTTAACTTTTAACTTTTTTAACTTTAATTTTTACTTATTAGTTTTGGTCATCTAGTTTTTAGTTTTAATTTTTAAATTTTTGATTTAATTAAATAGCACTGATTATTTTATGTGTATATGGTAAATTTGAGATGAATAGCTATAATTGAAAGTGATTGGAATATCTTAATTTTTGTCAATTTCCTAATAAAACATATGATATTCACAGTTGTGCTTAATGAACTATATTAAATAAATATTTATGTTTCTTAATATTTTGCGTTCCTTTTATTGTACTGCTTTTGTTTATTTTTGTTTCATTGGAATTTAATTTTTATGGTAATAAAAATATATTTTTTATAAAGAGTGTAAATTACATAGTAAAATGAGAAATAGTTGCTTATTTCTCCTTATTTAAATTAATTAAAGTATTACTTTTATTGCATTTTTGAGTTTTCTGGGGTTACTTTAGTATACCATAGCTGTATAGCTTAATTTTTATATTGAAAGTTTCCAGAACATCAAGATATGTTAATTTAAAAAGTGTCAATTTCCAGTTGTTGATCAGGGCAAAAGCTGAATTCTCACTTTACTATAGTGTCAAGCACCAGGGAGTCAATTTTACCACAGTTGCCAACCATTTTGCTCCTGTAGAAGAACGGCCCCCACAGCAACGTTGGAAGCATCACAGGCCACAATGAAGGGCTTGCTGGTATCTGCATGGCGCAGAACCAGGGTAGAGACAAAGACCTTCTTGATAGCCTTGAAAGCGTGCTGGCACTCAGGGGTCCAATTGAAGGTGGTGTTCTTACCTGCAAGGGGGTGCAATAAGGCTGCAAGCTCCAAAATGGCTGGGGAGAACTTCTTGAGAAAGACCACTGTGCCCAGGAAACAGCGCAACTCCTTCTGGTTCCAGGGAGTAGCTCATTCCTGGAGGGCTTTGGCTTTGTCAGGTGACGCAGTGTGACCATTCTTCAGGACTAGGTTGCCCAAGAACGTGACTTCAGACTTGAAGAACTTGCACTTTCTAGGCTTGATGAAGAGGCGGGCTTTGTGAAGAGAGGTCACCATAGACACCAGGTCCTTAGCATGTTGCTCAGGAGTAGGGGATTGGATCAAGATATCATCAATGTAGGCCACTGCGCAGGAGAAGCGCAGGTCACCCAGGGCCTCCTCAATAACTCTCTACAAAAGATGGCAGGAGTGTTCTTGAGACCAAAAGGCATCACCTTAAACTGAAAGCATTTACGTCTGGTCTTGATGACTGTCAGCCACTCATCACCTTCTGCAACATGAACCTGGTTAAAGGCATTGAACAGGTTCAGCTTGGAGAACACACGAGACTTAGCAATTTACTGAGCAATTGACACCTCTAAGGGGAGAGGGTAACAATCCAGGACGGTCACATTGTTAAGCAAGGTGTATTCCACACATGGGTGGAGGGAGCTGTTGGACTTCTTGGAAAAGACCACTGGAGAGCTGACTGAGGAGGCCTTCTTCACAATCCAACCCTTGGCAAGCATGTTGTCCAACCACGCGCCCAATGCCTTGTCCTCCAACTCACTAAGGGGATACATGGGGGTGTAAATCTTGAGAAGATCCACGGTGAGTTTAAATGTGAGGTCATGGTGGGAGTGGGGAGGAGGACATTTGAAAGGGTAATGTCAAAGGCGTCCTTGTAGGGAACCAGCATGCCGGGCAGAAAAAAGGGAGGAGGAGTTTCTGGTAAAGCCTTGAGTAATAGGCACAACTTGGGGGGATCCTCCCCCAACAGGAGCAGCAAGAAGAAGCCAGGAGCACCATTAAGCGAGAAATGCAACTCATTAGAGAGGACATCAATCTGGACAAGATGGCGCCTCCACCATCCCACCTCCACTATCACAGGGTATAGCAAATCTTCAACAGCAGAAAACTTGCTGACAAAGACGTGGTTGCCCATGCAGTAGCTAAGGGGATAACAGAGTATTGGTACCTTGCTAGCGGCCACAAGGGTCTGGGGGGAGCAAGAGACCCAGGGACTGGGCCAAGCCAAGATCCATGAAGTTACCGCCTGCACCAGTGTCTACTAGCTTTGTTGCCTTTGCTTTCCACAACTTTGTATAAAAGGTTGCATTGAAAAGAAAGTAAGACAAATCCTCTTTATTTTGGAGGGCCAGGATGGTGCTGGAGGGGTCAGAGGAGGTCACTTCAGGGATTTCAGCCAAAGTCACAAACTTGGGCAAAGACCTGGAGCTTGTGGGCCAGTTGGGTGCTTGGGTTGGGGGCATATCACATTGATGGAGGCCGTCTTGGGAGGCTTAGCCAACTTGGCAGGAGGAGCAGACTTGGTGACTGGTAGGGTAGCAAGAACTCCCTGCTTAGGAAGGTAGGCCGTTTTGGCACCCAAATTATGCGCCAAGGCAAACATCTTATTGAGGGAGGGGAGCAGGTTCCCACACACCCTTGTCCGCCAAGACAGAGTCAAACAAATGATGGAACATAGCCACTGCCACCTTGGCGGGGAGAACTAAGGAGGCAGCCTTCACTGCAAATCATTCCACATGAGTGGCAAGGTCCGGGGCCAGTCCCTTTGAATGCAGGGTTTCAAAGATAACTGAGGCTTTAGACCTAGGGCGGCCACCACAGAGGAGACCAAAGTGAGAAGAGAAGCAGTGTCACCAAGCTCCTGACTCTGGAAAAGGAGGGTGCAAACCCAGAGACAGGCATATCCATTGAGGGCGTCTAGCAGGGCAACAGAGCGTTGGGCATCTGAGATGGGAGCGTCGGTAGATGCCAAATCAGTTGCAAGGCGGAGCTGTAGCTCCCCCAAAGCATCCAAGACTTTCTCACAGACCTCCATTGTGGGGGGAGTGCAGGGGGATAACAAGGTAATGTCAACTGCCAAGGATACAGACAAAGCTGTGGATGTGGGGGAGGTCTTGCAATTATGCACTTCTTGAAGGAGGACAAAAGCAACCAGAGGGCCCATACAGATAGGAATCCCAAAAGGAGGGACCCAATGTTGGTACAGACCAGGGCTAGAACCAGTGACTACACCCAGTTTCAAAAGGCTTCAAAAGCTGAAGACATAGGCTTGCTCATTATGTGAGAAAGGGGGCTAAACTAACCAAGTTTGGCTCCCATCCTGGGGAAGAATCCACCAGGATACCATCCAGTGCAAGACTGGTATGGCCACTTGAAGTGGCGTCCAACGAGAGGACACGGCAGATAGTTGGGGGAAGTAAGAATCCAGACCCATCAGGATCATCCCACCAAGCAACCAGGAAGTGTGCTTGGAAGAATGCTCTTTGACCTCCAAACGGTCCTCTTGGGCCTGAACATCAGGAACCACAGGGAGGGGAGGCATTGGAGAGCCCAAACTAGGGGTCACTGAGGGAGCCAGATTGAGAGCAGAATACTCAAGCTTGTTGCAGGTGAGACTCTTTACCATGTTTTCATTGGTGGCCAGAATATTCTGAGCGTGCTCAGGGATATCCTCAAACATTTGCATGAATTGATTGGGGTTGGTCCTCACATGGTAAAATTAATGGGAAACACAGCTCTAAAGGTCCAGAGAAGTGGTCCAAATCATGAACAAGGCAGGAGCCAGGGTGAAGGCCACAAGTTTAAGAAGGAAACCAGCATTTTTGTACTGGTAGGAGAATTACAAGCAAAATAAATATTGTGCAGTTTTTCCTGAACAGAACAAAAGAAAAGGGAACCTCTGATAGCAGGGGACCCGCAGAACAAACCCAAAGTTGAGAGGTCAACAACTACAAGCTATATTCTTTTGGAGAGAGTGAAAAGAGCTGCTTTGAACATATATGTACAGAAAAAGACAATGAAGCAAACAGGGAACAAAACCAAACTTAAAGTAGATAATTATAAGATTTATACTAACTAGTTTAGAGTTCAAACTTGAGTTTTGAAAGCAGGAGATATAAGCATATAGGCTAATACTAACTTTAACTCTAGATGCTTTGAAACAGGCACTGTAAACCCAGGGACAACAGAAAAGGTAAAGAATGGTTACTACTTTTGCTAACAACTTCAGGAAATTAAAAGACCCTAAAAATAAAGGTCTAAAATAATCAAAATCAATAGTTTGAAAGTATAAACTTTATTTTTGAAAATGAGCAAGCAGGGGGCCAAAAGTCCCTTGTCTTGCTTTGAGGGAAACATAACTCACAATGAAAGGTCACCTGACCCAAGGCTGGAGTTTGATTGGCCATAGGATAAATTTTGCAGAGGAGAATCCAGTGAGTTGAGAGGCTTCCCAATAATTCCCGGCTTTGACTCTGATTGGCTGGCATTGCTGGAGTGATTTGAATCAGCATTCAATCCAGTTGGATTGGAATTTAAACATTTGGCAGTAGTGCGACCTGATTGCTTAGACTTAATTAATTTCAAGTGCAGACAAGCCCAAGCCAAAAAATAGTCTAAATTAACCAGAGATTCCTCCCAAGTGGGAACCAAGTTCAACACATCAGTATTTACCACCTGGGAAGGGTATGCTAACACAAATCTCTCATCAATTGTGTGAGCTAAATCCTCAAGGAAATTAAGGGGCTTAGCTGGCTTCTGAGCAGATTTTTTTGTGCAGCGCGAGAAGATTGTCCTATTCAAGGCTAAAGGGGGAAGTGACTTTACAGATCCCCCGTAGAGGAGAGTTCATGGGAACTGTTGTCCAACCTTACAAACTGTGCTGACCTTCTTGATTCCTATATCCAAGCTCATCCTGAGCTTGGATATAGACGGGGTAATGCTGTGCTCTGCCTCAAAGGGCAGGCTTTGATGCAACTAAGTTTGGATTCAAACTTAAATTTGAATTAAGAATTTTTTATTAGTTTTTAAATCAAATAGTTACCTGGGTTTTTGCTTCTTGCTTTTGGTTTTTCTCTTTGTTTTTGGGTTTGCTTTTGCTTTGTATGCTTATGCACTAATTTCAATTCAATTTTATTATAAATTCATATTTAAAAAATAGGTTTTTTTACTTTTATCCTCCTGCTTACACAACCATCATCTTCTTCCCCTGCAACATGAAGATCTTTGGCTTGCTATTGCCAGCAGTTTTCTCCACCACCATATGTGTAATACCCCAAAATGGTAGGTACTACTTGCAGTATATATGGCAGGAGGTTGAAAAATTGGAACCCAGTCAAGGCAGGGACAATTGGGTATATGGTCATTAACTAACAGAAGGCCTTAGTGTGGATGTTGTATCTTCCAAAGTTTCCAGTGAAGTAGGTTAAGATGTAGTACAGAGTGATGTACACCGCAATAGACAGCGTGGAATGCAGGGACACCAGGGGAGGCCAGGGACCAGTGTGTGAGGAGTTGAGTTGTCCTGGGTCAAAGTGAGGGTCATGACCTAGCCCTTCTGGTGAGGGCCCAAAGAACTCTGATCCCTTTTGGTAGCCCCCAATTCCAAGGCAAGCTGTGAGCACAGCTGTGAAGATGAGGTGGTTCATCTCCTTGAATTGGAGGGTGGTTGGCTGGGGCTTTTAACTATTAAAGTTGACTTAGGTTGTTTTAAGTAAGATTTCACTTTATTGAGGGTATTAATCTCAATAATAGCACAAGCTATTATTGAGGGGAGTTCCCCTATTTATAGTGCTTTCCACTTGCAAAGTTTTGCAAGTGGGAATGAAAGCAAGGGATTGGGGAGCCCAAAAGTTTGGACAAGGTGATTGGGAATTGGGCAGGTGGGCAAATTCTTGTTCCTTGGCAATTTGTTGGGGGTTTGGCCCTTCTTGACTGGAGCCAATGATTTTCCCTGGGAGGGGAGTCAGGTGATGCTGAAGGCTCATGGGATTTTCAAATTCTATTTTTAATTTGGGGGACTTAGGTTGACTGGGGTCTGGACTCAACCATGTGATTTGGTCCCCGGAATCCCATTGGCTTGGAGTTGAATTATTCTTAATTTTTAAAGCCTGATTTTCCCTATCTTCTGGAGAGTCAGAATATTTTGGAGAGTCTGAACCCTGGATTTTCCCTTCTTCTGAAGGGCAGGAATTAGTCAATATTTTTCCCTTTGTAAACAGGGACTTTTCCAATTAGCTGCAGGTAGTGGTGGCTTCTGATTGGTTGTGGGGTGGGTCCTGGGACCTGGGTGGGTGGCTGGCAGCCAACTGGGGCCCAGGGAGCAAGCGGGTGGGCAGGGGGCTGGCGGCGGGCTTGCAGGCGGCTGGGTGGGCAAGCAGGTGGCTGGCAAGGGCCTGGCTGGCGGATGGGAGGCTGGCAGACAGGCAGGGGGCTGGAGGCTGTAATACCCAGTTACGGTAGGTACCACTTGCAGGATGTAGGGCAGCAGGTTGGTGAACTGAAGCCCAGTCAAGGTGGTAACAATAGGATACACAGTCATTAGCCAGCAGAAGACCTTTGCATGCACATTGTATCTCCCAAAGCTCCCAGCAAAGTAGATTAAGATGTAGTACATGGATGTGTACATTGCAATAGAGAGTTTAGAATGTGGAGACACCAGGGGAGGCCAGGGTCCAGTTTGGGATGAGTTCAGTTGACCAGGGTCATAGTGGGGGTCTTGACCTAGTCCGTCAGGGGAGGACCCAAAGAACTCTGAACCTTGTTGGTAGCCTCCAATCCCAAGGCAAGCTGTGAGCACAGCTGTGAAGATGAGGTGGTTCATCTTCCTTGGATTTGAGGGTTGGCAGGGGCTGATTGATGGTTTAACTTTTAGTTGTAAGTTGAATTTTCACTTTATTGAGGGTATTAATCTCAATAATAGCACAAGCTATTACTGAGGTGGGATCCTTTATTTATAGTCCTCTCCCCTGTACAAAGATTTGCAATTAGGAGGGAAAAACAGGGGATGGGAGATCCCAGAAGTTTGGAAAGTAGGAATGGCAATTGGGGCTTGGGAAGATGGTCAAATTCCTGTTCTCCTGCTATCTGTGGCTGGTTGAGAAATTCTTGGGATGAACCAATAGTTTCATGTTGTCCTGGTGCTAGGTGAAGGTTGGGAGTCAAATCCTCTTCAGAAGTTATTTTGGTGCCAAGAACATTGTTTTTGGATGGAGTTTGGCCTTGTCCATGTGGCCAGTGAATTAGCACCTGATTGATTGGTGGCAAACTTATTTTTAAAATCTGAAATATTGTTCCTGCCCTCTTCTGGAGGGGGAATTTTATCCTTTGAGGTTTCCCCTGTTGTCAGGGACTTATTTGATTGGCTGTACCCCAGGGGAATTTTTGATTGGCTGCAGGGCGGGCCCTGGGACCTGGGTAGATGGTAGGCATCCGGCTGGGGGCTGGCGGCAGGCCCGCTGGCGCCTTCCTGGGTGGGCGGGGGGCTCTCAGGTGCCTGGCTGGGTGACAGGAGGCTGGCGAGTGGGCGGGCAGGCGGCTGGCAGAGGGCTCGCGGGTGGCTGGCTGGGTGCTGGCGGGCGTGGCGGGGGCCTGCCCAGATGATAAATTAGTTTGGCACCCTCCAAGTTCCGTTTTCTCTTTGATTTTAATTTTATTTTCCCCTAATAAGGGGAGAAAATCCCTATCAAATTTTCCCCCTAAAATTGGGACTTCAGCTATTTTTCCCCAAGTTTTCCTCTCAGTCAGTATTAGGTTTATCTCAGGAGTATTCCTGACAGTGGCAGGCAGCAGGCCTGCTGATGCCAGTCTGGACAAGCGGGTGGCTGGCTGGGCAGTGGGGGTTGGCAGGGGGCCCGCTGGTGGCTGGCTGTTTGCGGGGAAGCTGGCGGAGGGTGCTGGCAGGCGTGGCAGGCATCTGCATGGTTGCGGCAGGCGCCTGCCCGGATGATAAATTATTCCAACCCCTATTGAAATCCGGTTTTCCCTCTATTTGATTTTTATTTTCCCCAAATAAAGGGGGGAAATCCTCATCAAATTCTGCCTCTTTAATTGGGCATCCACCTATCTTTTCCCAATCTTTTCCTTCAGTCAGGATTTGATTTATGTCAGGAATATTCCTGAAAATATGTTCCTCTTTTGTTTATCAAACTCACCTGCCAAGAAACTCTCTCCTTACCAATGAAGATCTTCCCCAGGACTTGGCTTTTATGCCATATAAATAAAGACACCAGAAAAGTAAGTACTTAAGCTGAAATTCTAAGTGAGTTTCCCCAATCACTATCACAGGCTTTTTTACTTCAATTTTTATTTTACTTTTCTCAATCTTAAATTCTAGCTTCAAAATTTACTTAGGATCTCATCTTTATTAAGTTTAGGTTTACAGTGAATTACAAATTTTCTAGGTCTCAATTTTCTTCCAGATTTATTAGAGCTTTAAATATCTAGTATAATTTGGATGGGGATAGTTAGACAACAATCAATTAGCTTGTTGTCACCATTCTTTAATATTAGGGATAGTCTAACTAACTTTATGTTAAGATATTCTCATGGAGAATATCCCAATGTAGATATACTTTTAGTTACCAACAAATCTTTATTCAATACTTTGTTCCATGTAGTTTGTTTAGGTTTAGTTAACTTGATAACACCTTTTGTGTCAAACCATAAGTTTTTAGTAGGCCTCTTAAAGGCACTTTTACAAACTGTACCTACCTTTCTTTATCTATTAAACCTAAATCTGAATGATTTGCACAGTATCATATATAATCTTGCAACCTATTGGGCAAGACCTTACAGAAGACACTATCCCAAAAATAAATGGCAGATAACAGAAGTATGGTGATGGCTTTATTGGGAGGTGGTTGTTAATATCCAGTAAAAGGAAGCGGCTGATCCACAAGGGGTGACATATGGGCAACAGTGGCAAACTTGGCAGTAGTAATGAAAAGAGTGAGAGTTCAAAAGTGAGAATCTAAAAGTGGCTATGCCAAACTTTTTAAATTTAAAAATTAAGCTAAAACAACTCATCTGGAATCAGAAATCATTATGGTCCTATGGAATACTTTCTACATATTCTTTAACCTAAAAAAGGTCAGGAAGATTAGTTAATTTATTATAAAAAGCCATCTTGAAAATTTGAAAAGTGCTGACCTGGTCACTTTTACATTCTCACTTTTGAATTCTCACCTTTTCATTCCTACAGTCAAGTTTGCTACTGTTGCCACATTATGCCAGGGTCCAAGTATGGTGTGAGCGGCAAATAACAACTAATCAATGCTTGGAAATAGTTTTTATCCTGATTGAGAGATACTGCCCATATTTTGACACTGGGGGCAGGATGTCCTGTGTTGTCAGATAGGTCATGGGGTGGCTCTATGAGCGCCCCTGTGTTTCATAAGATATGTTGGTAGATGAGATATCAATCTTGGTTGCAACATGGTTCATCTTGCTTACCAATGGCTCAGTTTTTTATCTTTACAAGTTTGAGAACTGCTGTTTGATCTGGTGATAAGGAATATAGATGTGATGGGTTATATATCAGATATAGATTAACTTTGGTTCCAATGGTTATAAATGGGATTCTTTCCACTTGTTTATTATTATTGGAGGGGATGATTTAATCTGTTATAATATTGGCTGGAACATCTGGTACTAAACAGGTTTATGGGATCTGGTAGGATATTTGTTGTCGTGGAATGATTTTCTGAGAGTGTTGTTATAGTGGACAACAAATATTGAATATTCAGCACTGATAGAAAAGGGGAATACAAGGGCAGACCACAGCAGGAGGCAGAAGCACCTGCCTCTGAAGATCAGTTACAACAAGCAGCAAAAAGTATAGTGAAAGAGATAAAGATGGTTTATTGGGGGTCAAGGAAGTGAGAATATAGGTCAGTTACAAAACTTTGATTCGAGCTAGGGCTGCTTCGGCTAAGCCTGGGCAGCCGCAGTCAGTTTCTGGCTCTGGGTCCCTTCTTAAAGATATTTGCTTTAAAATGGTTAAATATGAAGAGATCCTGTCTTTTATTAGAGGCTCCTAGCTGGAAGTTAGATGGGGTTGAGCCAAAGCATCCCTAATTTGAGCTGACTGGGATGGATTATGAATATTTGTAGCCAATTAAAATTCATTATAAAATTGCTGTGCCAGCCATTAAAATATCTATTGAGGATATCTTACTAAATAAACCAAAGTATGCAAGGTGTGGCTCTACTTTTGAAGCTTTATTCAGTTACAATGATGATGCAGAAAATAGAGGGAAATGCCTCTATTTATACTGCTGTAAATTATGCCAAATCTTAATGACATAATGCATTAAAAGGCATGATGCACCACAGAGGTGCACAAGAGGTTCAGTTCTCAACCCACATAATTTAACAGCATAAATCATGATAGATTGGCATTGGCACTGCAAACCTCTTGAATTACATCACACTATGGCTTTGAATTAGATTTGTTGAGCCACATGTGTGGATAACTTTCCAGCAAGTTGGATAAGAGTCCCCTATTTAGGGATGTTCAGGATGCCTCTGAAACATATTTGCCAAACTCTTCTCTATAGACGAGTGAATAACATTTTGGGGATACAAGACATCTGCCAGCTACCCTTTTTTTAGAAAGAATCCGATCCGGTAGGCCGTTGGAATCGATGGGTTCTTGAATCCGATTTAGCCAGCTAGAATAGCCGGCCGTCAGCAACGGCCCATAGGGTCCGCCGTAACCTTGATTGGGTAGAAGCTACAGCGAACCAGTGTCGATTACGACCTTTGCCTTTGAGCCGCTTGTTTGGTTGATCTTCCCGTGGTTAACGGGGTTAAGTTAAATTGGGCTGCATTATATAAACTTTTCTTCAATGAGGTTAAATCGGATTTGAGTTGATCCGATATGTCGGTTAGTGTATCCGTGAGAAACCTTCCCAAACTCTTGAAGGGCGATCCTTGTTTAAAAATATTTATGGGTAGGCCATACCTTCCATTTAGAAGGAATGCCTCAGCCTCCTGTATCCTTAAAGGTTGGGCAGCTGCTACGTGTAAAAGAATCAAAGTGCTGGGTGGCCACCACCCATCCAGAGATAGCTATTTCAATTGAAAACGCATCCAAAAACCAGAGCTATCCCTGATCCATTGCCATGGCGTTACAAGGATGATTCTGTTCAGTTGAAAGGCACATTTGGGAGGGTGGATCTTCCGTACAATTATTTTTTAGAGGTAAGCTTACCATATTATAAATAGGTGTACTAGTTTGTAATTTAAATTAGTTTGATTTAAACCAAGAGATCAAGATATTGAGAATGATGTAATATTTGGAGAACAAGGGCCACACCAATCTACTTTGCGGAGAAATTGATTGTGACGGTAAAATTTGATTGGTTGTAGTATATATTCAGTCAAGGGTCTTTAGAGATTCCATGAGTCCTGGGTTCAAAAATTTCCTGGGAGTGGTTGTACTACTGGTGACGGCGTGCCTCGATGCCCTTGGCTACAACATTCAACGCCGCGACCATTGCAAAAATAACGCTTCATCAAAGCCCCGCCATGAATGTTGCAGGAAATACTGGCACCTGGGGCTTTACATCTACGTCGGTAGTCTAGTTATTGGGACTATTATCGGTCTCCAGCTGATTGATGCCCACTGCGTAGCCCCTCTCACGACTTCGTCTCTCATCTTCAATGTTGTGTTTGCCCGATACCTGGTGGGCTCGCGCATCACTCGTCGGGATCTTATTGGCACCACTATTATTATAATTGCGATCCTCACCCTACTTGCAGTATCCGCCTTCCCCATCCAACAAGACAATACAGATTTCGGGGTTAAAGAGCTTAAAATTCTTTTCAGCACTACAAAGTTTTTGGTGTGTATTGCGTTTCTCAACGCCACCCTTGTTGTAGGATTAACTGCTTACCTTTTTCTACTCCCCAAAGCCAACAATGAAGTTCGCAAGCGCAATCTCGCCATGTTCATTTCGGTACTCGGTGGTCTCTGTGCCTCTGAGACGCTTATATTTGCCAACTCAGGCGCAGCAATCCTGATGACAATATATCATGGGGAGTGGTCGTCCCTGGATGGGTTTTCTGTTCTGATAGTCTTTGGAGTGTTTCTTAGCGGGGTGTTCCAGCTGTTCTGTCTCAATGGAGGACTGAAGCTTGCGGACAGTGTATTGGTTAGTCCCATCTTCTCCAGCGTCTACAACGTGTTTGCTCTGTCAAATACACTTATCTTTTTGGAAAAGTACGAGCTTTATCATGTCTGGTCCATTTTCCTGATGGGCTTGGCTCTAATCGTCCTGGTGGTTGGCATTGTCATCCTCGCCAGGCAGGTGAAGCCGGAACCCAATAAGCTTCCTAAGCTTCCCAGAATGAAGATAACAAAGAAGAGCCGGCCACGTGATAATCCTCTCCCAGCTTCAGGAAGTGTCTACCATATCGATTCATCGCGAGAAAAATTTGTGGGGCGCCCAAGCCTTTCAACCCTTTAGAAATTTCCACTGTTATGCCGTACACGAGAAGGGTAAATTGCAATATTTGATTGGGCAGTTTTAGACAACTGCTTTGGATGCCTTTCATGTCTGATTTCCCTTTACCAGAATCTTCAGCAAGCAAAGACTTCAATTGATATTTTCAGAACGTTTGAAATGAATAATGAATTTTAATAAAGGTTAGTTTATCTTTAAACTTTACGTTCCATAAAATACTTTCCTTTAAATCGTTCTAAGAAAAGATCAATCGAATTCGCCTGTATAAGCTTAAGGTCCTAGCAAAGAAAACTGTTTCAATATCACACTATTATTTCCCACAAGTTCATACCGCCATAATGAACGTATCTTTCTATCCCAAACGAAGAAATTAAAACTAATATTAAAACGGCATAATCAACTAAGCCATGAAGAATGGTAAAGTAATCACTTTATCATCCCAATCGCTTGCACACCTACTCTTGAAATGCACTTCAACTAAACCTGCCCAATAAAATAATTCATTACAATTTTTAAAAATACCAATCTAAAATGGAACCACTACTAGCCATTATAATTAAGATGTCTATATATAGCTTTTTTCCACCCTCCACCTTTTGAAAAGACTGCTTTCATCCTTTGGCATCTATTAATCTACCACATTTTTTTAAAAAAGTCCTATACTCATCTCATCAACTTTGCCAAGCGGCCCAATCTCCATCTAACCATGTTGATGAAGCGGCTGAGCTATCCCTAAAAGATTTTTCAGCCAGCAAGGGAAATACCATCAGAATCAAACATCTAACCAAAATCCATTACACTGTAATTTCAAGGGGCTATTATTACTGCTTGTAAACCTTCCATATTTTTCTTAATCAAGTAAAAAAGTGATCTCGATCCTCAATTGGACATTTTCCTATTCCCAAGCGTTATAACTGTGCTGTTTTAGCAGAGTTACAAGGGAAAATGCCTAAAAACTAGATAATTACCTTTATTAAGATATCAGTAATTATATAGTTGTAGTTAGTTGATTGGGAGGAACAAGATTCCTGCTGATCAGTCACTTGTATGGGTAGGGGTGGATTGATGCTACTTATGAGTGGAGTGCTAAATTGAGTTTACATCTGGATTGAGATCACTATTGGTTCATGTTTCCTTGTTTGATCATTTGAGTTGACTTCCACATTTGGCTTCAAGTGCCAGGATGTTGAATTGAGAGGTACAGGGTCTTTTGTGCAGAACCTTGCTGATGGGTCAACCCCGCAGCTTTGACACAAGTACTATTTCCCACATTTCATCATGTGTGTGGCCTCTCATTTTACATATTTAAAAATGGCTAAATAACCCTTGATGTGGGTTTACCTTTAATATCTCAAGGTATTAACACCCTGCCAGCTCTTTTACTAAAAAACTCTATTCTGCTTCTACATAGCATTTTCCAGCATTCTCCATGGCAGGTAACCCTAGCACATCAAATCCTCTACCCCAAAGGGGATTCCAGTACCTTGGTTCCCAAAGGATCCATACCCCTTAAACCATCAACCATTCAGGTCTTATTGCTCATGCACCTAGATCAAATAAACTATCATTCTTATACAGATATAGCTATCTTTCTGGGTGTGGCTAGGCTTAAGCGCCACTGCCCAGAAAAATGGGCTCCAAAGCACAGCCTGATTGAGATAATCATAAATTAAATCTTACAATTAATCACAGTGGGTGGTGGTAAAAGGTTTGAGTTCAGGTGGGGCCTAGCTGCTCTATGCTCAATTTCCTTACCATATCTTGACTTTGAGAAGAAGAGATTTGATCAGTTTGCTTTAGGAAAGAGAGTATTGGTTCCTTGTTTGAAGACTAAGGATGTCAATAAACAGTTGCTAACTTCAAAATACTCTTTTCTTATCTAGGCAGATCAAAACACAGTCTTACTATCTATAAACACAGATAAACCTTAAAGAAAAGTATAATTGAAGAGAGCAAGAGTTGAATCTTTAGTATTATTAGAAAAATATCCTTTATAGGATTGTCATCACATGGGCAATTGACCCAGGAATCCTAGAGGCCAGACTGGCCTAAATTTTGGGATTTACTGAATAGTTTTTTTTCCCAAAAGGCGTCTTTCCCAATGCTCCAATGCAGAGTTGTTATTATTGCATCCTTTCTGCTCCTGACCTTATCCCAAGGCAAGTGTGATGCCAGCTCTGATGCTGAGCTGTTATTGTGGCATTCTTCCTGAAGCCAGTCCATCCATCCCTTGTCCTATGGATGAGATCAACTCCATCACAGAGTATAATAAAATAACATATGAAAATATATAAATGAGTTTTTAGGGTTCAATCCCAGCCAATGTGGACAGAACTGGGTTAAACCATAGACTAACAACTATTATAGTTATGATATTTGGAGTTAGCACCTAAAAGTGCATTACAAGCCAGGATTTCAGCTCCTATGGAGCACTTGGATATTTTAGGGTTGTGCCGCCGCACCGCTGGATTGATCAAAGGTGGATACTTGATCTGGATTGGATTAAGGGCAGATCAGTCTATTGATTTTGGGTCAGGAAAGATCATTCTTAATTGTAAGTGCGGTTTGGCCTTAGTGCCACCAAATATTGCTGGGGCATCAGAGTGCAAGCCAAACATCAATTTATTCTGTGTATACTTTCTGGATTCCAAGCAATAAGCTTGATGGCTGAATTGTCAAGTCCAAAAGCCAGGGATTTCACACCATAAATTGCTTGGGCTCCCAACCCAGACCTCCTGGGAGGTAAAGCAATTGCTTACAGCACCACCATTAGTGGTGTCTATAAAGTAAGTAAGCATCACCTGCAAGGAGGCCACTGCAGCAAATTGCACATGAAGCCTTTAAATGATAAGATAGTCCAACAAGATCCACTAGTAGATTGGTATTTACACTCCATTAAAATATCTTTCCTCATTATTCACCTAATTCAATACCTTTCAATAAGGTTTTTAATAACAAGGTTGCTAGGCTCTGTATTTTTTCTACTCTGGAGTCTTGAAAATCTGCCACTTCCCCCGGAACAATTCCCAAAACTTGGGAAATTGAGGGTGAACCCATCTATGCTGCTGACTCTGTGGTATCAAATCAAATAGGTGTCTTTTATTTTATCTGTGCACTGCAATATGCTTTACTTTGCAACAATCTATCTTCAAAGGATATCATTTTCAAGTAAATACACACCATCTCCTCCTCATTGGTAATTTCATCCTTATTTGGGGGTTCATTACACACTTGACTGGCTACAACAAGCTATCTCTAATTCATCATGCCACTCTCTAGCTCCACTTTTTTGATAGCCCAGCTTTTTATACTATTAAGAGTTTTTTTACTTCAATCCTTTATCCAAAGAGATCAGCCACTGCAGTACCCTCATTGATATGGCTACTAAATATTGCTGCTGTCTGATCCTTGGTTTAAACTCCCCCTTAATTGGGTGTATCTAGGATTAAACCATCTCCTTTGGTACTACTCATCTAGCGCCTGTACTTTATATATGGCTATCTGCAATTGAAACTACCAGGGATATCATAGACAATGCATGCCATGGCGCATCCCACCACCTATTTTAACCATAACCACTGCCAACTATATACTTCTTGGAAGTATGTGAACCAGGATGAGAAAATTAATCAGAACATGGCACCTTATTTGATATCAAGATATAAATTTATATAGTACCATGATCAGCCATATACTGTAATACCCAAGTATTCAGGGTAAAACTTTAGTAGCATAAGATGGCAGGTCAGGTGGCTCAAAGCCGTTCAAGGAGTAGACAATTGGATAGAGGTTTATTGCCTGACAGAAGGCTTTGGCAAGGTTGTTGCATTGTCTAAGGCTGCCAGCAAGGTACAGTAGCGTAACTGCGGGGATCACGGATTTAGCCAAGTTGGGAGTTGGTTGAGATGACGCCAGAGGTGTCCACGGGTTCAAATCCATTGAGTTGAGGTGAGTTGAATCATTGTACAATATACCTTTTGGTTTCTGTGGTTCAGGACCAAACTGAGCATAGATTGGATGGTTGCCCCCTATCCCAAGGTAAGCTTTCAAGACAGCTGTGAAGATGATATAGTTCATCTTCTGACTTGGGGGAGGGGTAATGGGTCTAGTAAGGTTACTTGCTTAGCCTAGTGGAGGAATGATTACTGTGATAATATTGAGAAGGATATTCACTCAATTATAGCACAAACTATCATTGAGGTTTTTGTCTTTATTTATACTAGTGTACCTGCAAGGCACAATTATTGAAAGACATAGCATCAGGAACCAAGAGTCTGAGTTGCATCTGTTATTCCCTTTTCTGGATTGGCTTGGGTGGCTGGCAATTGAGAAGGCTTGGCTGGATCCAAGTTTGCATTAGCATAGTGCAAGTTGGGCCTTCTTCATGCATCTGAATTCATTTACTGAATTTGGTGCATGTTTTTTTGTTGGAGAGCCTGTCAGTCCATCCCACATTTGGTAGACTCCCAACTTGGGCAACAGTTCCTCCTGTTGCGCTTTTTGCTTTACAGTGCCACAATTATTTAAGATTATAGGGTACAGGACATTTGCTTGAATATATTAATATGTGAGGATATTAGTAGTATTGTATCAGAAGAGCCAGGATTAAATGGAACCAGGATTATTTTCCAGCAATGGCTTCTGATCACGCAGAAGCACTTAAGGATTAGGATAAAGGTTAACCAGATTAAAGATATATCCAAGATGGTTCAAGATCAAAGATTATTTTTATTGCAAGTGATTAATTCTTCTTATACCTTATGCAAAGGTTAATCCCTGGGCTTCTAGCAATGTCTTCTAGGACATTCTAACATGTCCCTAATTTGGGTAATGATTAATCTAGGTTTGGCGCTTATTGCACATCAACCAATAGAATATCTTCATCTTCACCCAGCACAGGTGATCTTTGCTAAAATGGAATAATTTAGTTACTTCAGGATCACTTCCTACTTTCCTGACATACTCCAAGCTTAATGCTTATTAATGTGATAAATATGGGAATTTGAGATTATGGGGAATCAAACCTAGCGCCGTGGCGCTTGATGTAAAAGTAAAGCGGCGCCTTGGCACCTGCAATATTTGCCGGGCGGCGCTTGCAATAATTTTCAGTTGGCGCTGCGGCGCCTGTGCACTTTCCAAGGTGGCGTGGTGGCAAATCATGTATCACCTAAGTGCTGCAGCGGCGCTTATCATTGGCTAATTTAAAGTTCAGGTCAGCAGGCTACTGCTGATTCAATATGCATATGATTTATACTACCAATTTATGTTATTTGGTAGCTGCAATTCATATCTGTGAGCTCTATCATAATTGGAATCACTGTATTTTATACTGCTAATTTATGGATTCAGTTGTAGAAATCCAAATCCGCGTGCTCTGTCATAATTGCCATCATTTCTTGGTCAAAATTTCCAACACCTCCCAAGTTTGGATTTGGGGAAATTGCCTTTCCTGGTTTCCCAATTTGGCTATTTACCAAAGTAGTGGATGAGGACTGGCCTGCTGACATGATAGGGCAAAGGCTGGCAGGTGACAGGCTGGCTTATGGGTGCCTGGTTTGAGGATGGCTTTCAGGTGGAGCTGGCAAGAGTGGTGGGCACCTGTGAAATGGCGGTGGGAAATGGCTTGGTGGTGGTAGGCTTTTGTGTGATGGTGTTGTGTATCTGCTTGGCAGCAGTGTGTATCTGCTTGATGGCGGCAGATGTCTGCACATTGGTGGCAGACGTCTGCTTGGTGATGGTGGATGTCTGCACATTGGCAGCAGACGTCTGTTTGGTGACATCAGGCACCTTCACATTGACGGCAGGTGACAGCCTGTTGGTTACACAACTATAAGTGTCAGGAATATTCCTGACATATACTGTCCATGTACCTCATGAAAGCCATGGGGCTTGTCCAAGTAATTTTCCTTGGAGTATTTGGAATGGTTGATCCTGGTACAGTGTGGAGGGTGGCTGGAGTGCAGCTGACAGTTCCATAATTGAACCAACTCCCAGGGAAAAATTCCTGAGAGGGAATAACTGTAGATGCTGCAACATCCCCTAGGATTCTAGAAAGCAGAGCTTTTGGGATTTTCTTGAGATTCCCTGGGAGCTATGCCTAGTACTGGTCCAGTTGGGCATGGGAGACAGGTAATGTTGATTGTGTTGGGCATTCCTTGCCCTGCACAGACAGAGTCAGATTTAGCGCATAAGCTCCAATGCTGTGTGGATATCAATTTCTTTATGAGGTACATGTTTTTAGATCAGACTTTCATAGTAATTCCTGGTACCCTTAGTCCTGATTATAACCTGTTTAGATTACAGTTAACTACCTAGGCCTCATATTCTGTTTAAGATCTTTCTTCTTGGAATGAGATAGTGTGTGCTCCTGCTCTTGGGAGGTGGTCATTGTGTGTCTTGGGTCAAAGCCAGGGACCAACTGGGTTAGGTTAACATTTTTCAAGTGACTGAGTTTTACTCCCAGCACATTGTACCATGCCTGTGATCCTCTAAACTCCTCCAGGACTTTTCTTACAATCATCCTAGCATTTAAAATATGTATCATTAAATCTGCTTGGGTCTGTCTTTTTTTGGGGGTGTTCAGCTCTTGGAAGAGTTCTTAAAATCTTTGCTCAGGAAATCTCTCACTGTTGATTTTAGTGCCAGTCCTCTTGAAAGTACTTTTCATTCCTCTCCAGGGGCTTGGCTTCTTGTGATTATCCACATTTGAAACACTTTTTGCAGGTGTGGGCTGATGTTGTCCAAGTAAAGAACGGTTTCCTGAGAGAGGTAAATGTTTGTTGGTTTGTTTGATTGACCAGCTGTGATATCTGAGGATTTATTAACTGAGGTGGTTGGTGTTTAGATTTTGTATTAAGGGTTTTATTAAGGTGTTCCTTTGATAGTGCTTTAGAAGGATATAGAAGTTGTTTAATCTAGGATGGATGATCTTAGGTAGCACTAAAATCTTGATACCAACTGGGGTGAGGATACATCTGGGTTAGTTTACCTAGTAGGGGGTAAAACATCTCTTTTAAAGATTTTAGAATATCTTTAAAAGGGTCTTAAAGCTGCTGAACAAATCAGGGATATCTCAGAACCATCATTAGAGTGGCTGTTCAGAGAAAAAGATTCAGAACTTAATGATTTAAATGTTTCTGGGAAGTAAAGTTGGTTACTTCACACTTGGAAGCTCAAGCAAACCACTTGGGTGAGTAAGAACAGGGGTAGAACATGAAGGAATGCCTGCTTCTGATGATCTAGGTGTAGGTCACTAATGGGGGTCAAGTCTAAGTTGATTCCTTTTTGGAGATTTATTGCCTGAGACTGAGGTTTTGACTGATGGGTACTACCAGGGTAGAGAAGCCCAGATGGAGGACATCTGCAGTGGCTATAGCAAGAAGGCCAGATAGAGGAAATCTTCAGTAGCTATAGAAAGTAGGTCCAGATAGAGTTCATCTGTAATGACTAGAGTAGAGAAAACATAGAAGGTTTGATGAAAGTCATCTATAGTGGCCAAGAAAGAAATTAAGGAACAAAATAGTAAGATAAAGAGAAAAAGATTAAAAGAGATAAAGGAAATGAATAGAAAAATAAAATATACAAATAAATAAAGAGAAAAAATAAAGGTTTATTTATTTTAGGAATAGACCAGAAGAGGAAAGTTGATATGAGCTGGAACAAGGAACTGGTTAACACTTTAGTGTGTAAAGTGTTAATGTTTCAAGCAACTTGAGCGGTAGGAATTAATTTCCTAGTTAGATTATAGTGGAACTTCAGAAATGATGAAGTTTTGAGCGCTGCAATCATTGGTTGTTTTGAGGGAATGTTTACTGATGAACATCATTGGTTAGAAGACCAAAGGTTAAATTATGATTGAGAAAATAGTGAATCAATACTTTAAGCTTTTGAGAAAGTAATGCTGTAAGTTTATTTTATTATAGAAGAAAGAGAGCGCTGATAGTTTAAGCTTTTAATGAAAGCCATTCTGAAGGCAGAAACGTTGAGGAAAGGGCACTATAAGTATGAGGCTGGCTGGGAAGTTGAACAATCTTTTGGAAATTATTGGGTCATAAACAGAGTTGTTGTTGGGTGATTAATCTTCATCTTGATGGCTACATATATGAATTCTTTGAAATAACCAGATGGCTTCTGAAGTGTTCATAAATCTTTGCTTAAGGAGTAGCTGGTCAAAAGGACTCCAAAACAATATCAAATTAGAAGGGTTATAAGAAATCTTCCTTCTTTTAATAAAGATTATCTCAACTCCTGTTCTTCTTTTTTTGTTAAAGAGAAATTCCCTACTGATAGTAATTTTGGAGCTGGTCAAGAGAATCAGAAGAGGCAGAACTTTAATTTGTTCACTCATAGAAAACTCCTGGTGGAGTAATGAGTAAAGTGGTGCAAATAACCTTGAGATCCAGGATGATGTTGGGCTGAAGATCATCATGCAAACAGCCCCCTAGATGATGGATCTGCTTTGGTAGCCTATAAATTGCTATGAAATATGTTTTTCCATAGTTTTCTTTACTTATGATAATTAGGGAGTATGTTGAGTCCCTATTGGAGTTGTCAGATAATTCAAGGTTGTTCCTTTCCATAGAACAATTATTCTTGAGGATATCACCCCAACCCAGTTAATCTTTGGCTTTGACCCAGGACACACCTTGGTGACCTCATAGGAGCAAGAGCACCACACTTCTGGAGAAATTTCTGCACTGCTGCTTATAATTCTCCTCTTGCCCAGCATTTAGGTAGAAGATATGGAGGAAATTCTATGATTATACTGCTTATAAATACATGGGGGCTGTGAAAATATTTATTTACAGAAGAGATTTCATTAGAAACCTTCTGAAGTGCAGCTGTTTGTAGACTTTAAGGCCAGATAATTATTTGGGAATAACTTGGGGGTCATCAGCTATTGATCCACTGCTTTGAGGGCAAACTTCTGTTAATTTTAAAACCCAGGAAGTACTCAAACTTAAGATCTTCCATTAGTGTCTTGACTCTTGCTGCTGTTCAGTCAACTGCTCTTATATAACCCCCTTGTATTAGGCCAATTCTATTTTAGTTTAGTTTTTATAGGCTTTAAATATCTGCACTCTAACCTTCTGCCTGGATACCAATTATTGATTAGAACACTGTTTGACGCTGGAAGAGGGACTAACAGACAAGAGGGTAATTCCTACCATAGAATGGGATCCAACTTGATAACATAGGATAAGGATCAACCAAACAAGGACCAAGGGGCCAGAGTTTAGCACCATGGAATCCACTGAGCATTTAAGAGTAATATAGAGTACTTCAAAAATCTGGTTGGAAGTGGCTATAGCAGTTGTGGCAATTTTTAGTGGGAAGTTGGGCCCCAGGGTTGGAGGTGGAGTCATTGGTACCAGGTATGCAGGCAGATAATTGTACTCATTGCAGAATAGTCTGGGCAGAACTGTGTACCACTTTTCTTCCCAGATGATTGTTTCTGTGACTATAGTTCTTGCCAAGGGGTTGGAAAGAAGTATATTTTCCAGGTCAAACTTGAAATAGGCTGGGTTTGAAGGGTACTTAGTGAAATTTAGGGGTCCAAAGGGTGATCCAGGTGGACAGAATAACACAGGCAAAGGGTCTGTGGGCTTGTTGGTAGTGGCAGAAAGGACCTGTGAGCCTGTGAGACTGGAGTGAAGATGGTAAAATACTAAAACTAGATCAGGTAGGATTTTAGTGATCCAAAAGTTCATTTAAACTTTATTATAAGAATGATAATATTGACACTCCCAACATAGCAGGATTCTTATAATATTAAAATTCATGTCTTCAAAATTTTCAGGATTTAGGTCCAAAGGCATTCTTCCAACGGGACTTTGGTATTTGGGGGGCTTCATGAGTGGCTAATTCAGGGTTGGCTGGCATTAGTAGATAGAATTAGTGATGCTCTATTTCTCTGCCTCTATTCTCATTCTCACGTGGCTTAGCCAAATACATCATCATTTTGATGCTAGGGACTGATGTTAACAGGCACTTATTGGAGGGCTTATTTTTAAGTTTGGTCTTAACCTACTTTAGGCAAGCAGATAGCTCTGTATAGGTCTGGATCTTCAGTGGTGAAAATTTACTGGGGTCAATGCTCCTGTTGGGAAATACCCTTGGGTTAGTGGGCAGGCCATCAAACAGTCTTTGGATTTGAGCCCAAAAAACACAAGCAACCGGCCCCTTGGCCCTCTTGGTCTGTGGGCCGCGTTTCCTGAGGACCAAGGTTCAATTCTTGGTTTTGAATTGTGCTCAATACCAGAAAAGTTTCATTCATGACACCTTACAATAATAAAAATAAGCTTCTAAATTTACTCTGTTTAATCTCATTACATTTTACTACTGTTTCTGAGTATATTTATTAAGCTTTAGGTTATTATATCAATGAAAAATCACTAGCAAAATAAGCTTCAAATTCAACCGATCTCATCAATGTTTATCATTCCCAAACATCTTAAGAAGTTTTATTTGCTTCATAATTTTTCCAAAACCTAAATAGGAAACAAAAATTTCACCAAGCATGAAATTTTCAATTTGCACCTCACTTCCAAAAAATATTTGCAGTTTCTTTTAATATTTTTATGCATTCAAACTCAATTTTTCTCATAGGAAATCACTAGGGAAATTGCTTTGCTGCAAATTTTTAATGTTTCTCCTTTTATTTTGCCTCTTTAAAAAAGCAAAGCAAAATAGTTGCCAAAATATTTTCACCTCCTGCATCTCCAGCAGCTTGCTGCAGAGAAATTTTGAAGCACTCCCCTCAAAATTTCCCAAATTTTTCCAAATTTATACTAGTAGCCTAGCATCTAGCATATCTATTAAGTATATTCTTGAGCCCACATTGTTGTCTTTCACCTAGGCAATGTTTTGCAGGTCCTCATCAGTGAATACCACCTAGGTCATCAAAAGCAGATATTCCTTTATGCTCCATCCCTATTCTACTCAACCAAGTAGTTAATTTAAACTTTCAGGTACAAAATACTCTGCTTCACTTCCTAGATAACTCCAAATCATTAAGCTCACCAGCTGCTTCTCTAGACATCTATCCTAATAATGGGTTTAGGCCATCTATTCTTGCACAATGGCAGTAATATTTCTTTAAAGCTACTCATAAGCAATAGATAGAGAAAATTTTAACCCTTCCTAGGTAAAGTAACCCAGCTGTATCCTTACCCTAGCTGATATCAAGATTTTAATACCACCTAAGCACATCAATACCAGGGAAAACCATCTGGATTATCACCCAGATGGTCTAAGAATGCCTATATCATTTAATGTAAATATCCCAGGACAGTACTATAAATTTCCAAAACATTAATAAGGGCCACCTTACTAACACCTCAAGGCATAGCAGATCAACACCCACCACCAAGAAGATGTAGATCAATAAAAAGCAAAAAAAATCTTTCCCAGGCAATAAATATTTATTTAGCCAGTACTAGTACTTGCCTGCAAAACAGCTCTTAATGGGGATCATCACATATTGTCTCTCTTTTAAATTTTTATTTTCTTTGGTTTCTTTCTCTTGTCTTGCCTGTTTTACAATGGGATTATTGCCTTTGTGTAAGACTTCAGAATTTTCCAACAACAGCTGCAGTTGTATCAAATCCTGAGATTAAATATCATCAATGATTACTATTTCCCAAGGATAACTAAGATACAGCTAAGATTGTGAAAAATTAGTTTTCTGATGAGCCTAAACTGAATAATATTGAATTTTTTGAAATCATATAACTTCAAGGGCTTTATACCCAGTTCTATAAAAAGAAGATAACAATGAAGTTTTTTGAGCAATATTGACTCATAATTTAGAAAAAAAATAAGAGTAAAATTCTTCAAGCTGGAATTAAGGGCTTTTATCTGGTACAAGTTTTGGCTGAAATGATTCAGTGTTTGCAGAAATATAGGCAAAAAAGATGATAAAGGAGAAAAAACAATCAAAAAAGAAAAACCTGGAATAAACATCAACACAGTTATAAATATCAGTTGAGAATTAAGCTCAAAGTCCTGATAATATGGATAGCTTCTTAGGTAAAGGTAGATGTGGTTTCAGAATGGTACTAAAAATAGCTGGTTTATGTCCCTACACAATTTAACAAGTATTTTACATGTATTACAGCTTACAAAGATACAGAAGACTATGAGTTCTGTTGGTAGCATGTCAGCCAAGAGGCAATAGTTGCCAGCAGATAATTTTCTTAATGCTTCCGCCAGTGACCCATTCAGTCTTTCAACCATGTCATTTTCTTGAGGGTGATAGGGGCCAATGCAAGTGTGCTTAATTATATTATTGGCAAGCTAAAAATTGGTATCATTAGTGGTGAGTTATTCTCCTTCATCTGTGATCAAGAGATCTGGTTTCAAAAACCTGGAAATTGTTTTATTGCCTATGAATTTTTTCACATTATTTATTTTTGTGTTCTTTAGTAGCTTGGGCTACAGGGGATCTTGTTGCATAATCAATGGCTATGACACTGTATTTTTATTTTTGTTTTTCCTGGAATAAGTCCCACAATGTACATTGCTCCATACCTTGAATGTTTGTGCTAAAACAGGGATTGTAGACTTTAGGGTGCCTAAGAGCAAGCATACTTATCAAACCCTAATATTGATCAAGTGATTATTTAATGTTGTACTGAATATTTGGCCACCAATAACTAATTTTGAGGTACTCATATAGGTTCCTGATGAAGGGGTGTCCTAAGTCTCTGTGGTAAAAAAGGATGGTGTCAATCTTTTGTGTTAATGGGATTTAAGGTACACTGTTGTCACTTGGTAGAATGCAGTGGAGAGTATCATATAGTTTTTGAAAAAGCTTTTGTTCTGGTGGAATTTTTCTTGGACGTACATTGGATTACCAGATGGGAATCCCTCCCAGAGATTTTTGATTATTAACATGGGCTAATCAAGATCTTTGCTGTTAGTGAAGAGTAGATGTTTTTAGTACAATCTTGAAAGGGCGTTTACCATAAGTAACTATTAACCTGGTTTGTATTTCATGATCATAGGGTGCCTCTGGATAAGGTTCATCTGTTCAACTTGTCTCTATGAGAGATAATGTTGCGTTTTGAAGAGCACTAGTGACTTGTGGTTGTTTAAATCTATGAATATATGTGCTTCTTTCAGATATAAGTGCTACTTCATTATACAATAGAAAATTGCTATTAATTCTTTGTCATGAGTGGGGTATCTTTTCCCCCAACTAAAATTTATTTTTATATATGAAAAAGGGTTAAGTTACTTGTCTTTTTTTTATTCTGAGTAACCCACTAACAGTGTAGTCATAAGTGTCTACCTCTAGGCTGTAGATTTCCTCACAGTTGGGTATCAGAGTATGGATGTGGTGGCCATGTGATCCTTCAATTGATGAAAGTGTTGCTTAAGGGCTCCTATTCACCAGTCCCCAAAGTGTGTCCTGGGTCATAGCCAGGGACCAACTGGAAGGAGTTTTCTTTTTTAGTAAGGGGAGGCAGCTTGCTAGAAGTTTATACTTGGCCTGCATTACTGCAAACTCTTCAAAGACTTTTCCAATAACTAGGAAGGCATCCCCACCAACCACCTGTACTTCAGCTGGCGCCAACACCTCTGTGGGTCTGTAACAGTCTTTCAACAACCTAGTAAACTCATTTCCTATGAAATCACTTCCCCTATCTGTCATCTCAAGATGCCTAGTTAACCTATCCCACTCTTCCTGGGAGGTCTTACTGGTGGCAAATCTTCTACAACTTTGACAAAATGTATCTTCCTCCCCTTGAATAGGGTAAAAGATATGGGGTAGCTCACTCATAGGGCTTGTATCTGTATCACTAGAAAATTTAGGCAGGGGTCAAAATAGGCCTTTATTTACTTCAGAAGGAAGATCCCCTTAGAAAACTTCTGATATATTGCCTGGGTATGCAAAAAATATGGGTTTGCCAATAATTGGAGTCCTCTAAAAATCTCTTGGACTCCTTATGCTTGGTCTTTGACTCCTGCACTTTGTTTCAGCTCCATTTCCTTATTTCCAGCTCCAGCTCCTTTATCTTGGGCTTCTGCACCTTTATCTTGGTCTTCAGCTCCTTCTGTAATACTTGTGGCCTTTTTAATCCACTTTATCTAGTCCCTGAAAAGCCTCAGATAGCTTCTCCTTTTATAGCTCCTTGTTTCAGTTCAAATTCTTTCTAAGAACTCTTGTTTCCCAAAGCTTAAACTGTCCAGTTTTTCTTTCTCTAAAATATATTAAACCTTAGAGCTTACTTCAGCCAATGAAATCCCTGAATTTTCAGCTTCTGATCCTCATTTTTTAGGCTTTAACTCTTCAGTTAAAGCCCTCAAACACTGATCAAACAGGCTTTGACCTGTAGCCAATCAAACACTTGAATTCAAAAGTTTTGCCAAAAAGTTCACCCAGATGAATTGCTCTTGACTATGGTTTGAACCCAGCGCTTTCTTGCTCCAGATAAACAACAGCTCTGCGTTTTGAACAGGTTTGCTGTAATTCCTGTCATTTTTCTCTAGCAAAACTCAAGCACTTTTGCCTATGTTTTACATAGGGGATTTTTGAACCCTCAATTCTTCAACTTTTCTCCAAGTTTCCCCGCATTTTCTTCATCATTTTACAACTTTAAACTTGCCTGTTGCTTGCCTTTTGCCTCTCCTAGTTGTTCTTGGAAAAATTCCAACACTCTTCCTTACAGTTTCTCCATCCTGTTTCTGGCCTTTTCCTGGCTTCATTCTACTCAATCAGATATTAATAAATTACAGTTTAATTCCTGTAAAATATTTCTTCTTTTTTACTCTATATGATAATTAATACAATCTTTATATCATATTTTTGGCAGCAATAAATCATTATTTAACTGGTTCTTTCTTATCATTTTCTCTCTCAAGAAACAAAAAACAGCAGTATAACTCCTGTATTCATTCCAGCTAGTCTTTCTAAGCCATTTTCCAGTTCCTCAGCTAGTCCTGCATCATGATCTCTTAGTCCTTTAGCTAGTCTTCCACCATCATCTTCTGGTCCTTCAGCTAGTCTTCACAATGATCTTTAGGTCCTTTCTTGTCCATCAACAGTTCTTTTCAGTCTAGTAAACAACCCTTTCCAGTCATCAAAAAGTCCTTTCTAGTCAACAATCAACCTTTTCCTTCCAGTCAGCACATATTACAGTCCTCACCATGAACTACTTAAGTTTTAATAATCATCATGAACCATCTTGGTTCTAATCCTCACAATGAAACCACAGTCCCTCAACTAGTCTTCACTGTGATTATACAGTCCCTCTTAATAGTCTTCACTGTAGATCCTGAGCTGCCTCAATCCTATGATTAGCCTCCAATATCAATACCTCAGACTCAGGCAATAAGTCTACGGAGCTCCTGGCGCTTGGCTGGGCTCCTTACAAGTGTCCTCTACCTGGGCCATTCAGCCAAAGACAATCCTCATGTCTGTGCAGTTGTCTTTACTCACTCAGGTGACTAAGTCTGAGCTTTCAGTTGCAAAGTAATCAGCTTTACTTCCCAGAGGCCTGACCACATCAAGTTCTGCAGCTGCTTCCCCAAGCAACCACCCTGGTGACACTCCTGAGCATATCCATGCCCTTCAATGATCACTTTGGGACCTCCCAAAAGCTCCCACAGAAACACAGACAAGGACATCCTACCAGTCTGTTAGGTAGAGTGCTTGCTTACAGGCCTTCTGTAAGTGCACAAGGGCACATAGAGCTATCTTAGCTCCTCCCTTCCCTGGCAGCTTGTGTTATCTGCCAGGGTCACATCATCAACCAGCCCTAGTAGCTTGCATTACCCAACAGACTGCTACACTCCCCACCCCAGCAGCCAACATTCCCTGCTGGGTGGAGACACCTAACTAGCCCACAGCAGTCAATGTTCCCTGCTGGGCTATCACATTCCTCACCCCTAGCAGCCAACATTCACTGCTGGGTGAGCACAACTAACCAGCCCCCTAGCAGCCAACAATCCTTGCTGATGTTGAAACTGAACCAATGAGGATTCAGTACTTGGAATTGGGGAAGACAACAGTCCAATAGAAAGGACAGAATAATAAGAATAAAGTATCATTTATTGTAGGAGATTGTAATTAATATACTATATGGGGAAAGCCACAAGGCCATAAGGGGGGTAGCATAGTGGGGAGTTCCATGTAAGGTTTGAAGCCAAGGAATAAATTGTGCAGGGATCAGCAAGTTGAATTGGTAGCGCTCCTAATTAGGATGAAGTACCTGCCATTTGATATTACCATCAGATTAATCCATAACATAAGATACGTCAAGGGGCAGCTCATTGAGAACCCCCTGTGTATTGTAAGATATGTTAGCAGGCAATTCTGGAAACTCAGTTGCAACACCCCTCCCCTGCTTATCATCAGACACCAAGACCAGAGTCTGCGGAAGGTCTGGGAAGGTCTGCATAAACAACTTTTGTGTGGGGATGGCGCAGCAGGGGCGCAAGCAATCATGGTGAAGCTTCTTGGTGTTTTCTTGGGAATCTTCAAGTTGATAAGTATGATTGTCATAGACTGAAGCTATCTTGAAGCGCCCTAGGTGGTTGGGTTCCAACTTGGCAGAATTGGGATTGAGGGTGTAGACAGGGTCACCTACAGCATATCTAGCTTTGAGGTGCTTTGTCCCTCCTGCAATCTTCTTGTGTTTGATTTCCCAGGCTTTGGCACGCCATTGGTCTAGGGATGGAGTTGTTACTAGGGGAGGCTTGTCAGGAACCTTGGACTGTAGCTTTCCCTGTTCAATCCCTGTCAGACTATCAGGTGTTCCAAAGGCCAGGGTACTGGGGCTGAACCCTGTGCTCCTGTTAATTCTTGCTCAAAGGATAAGTAGAGCGGTGGGCAGGTGTTCAGTCCATGCAGTGTTAGGGTGTTCTTGTGAGAGCTTGGCAATCAATTGAACTAGTGAGCCATTTAACTGTTCCACGCGTCCATTGGCTTGAGGATGGTAGGGGGTTGTAACTATACATTGGAGCGCGTTCTTAGCACAGTATTCCTTCATGACATGCCCAACAAGTTCAGGGCTGCCATCTGTGATGAGACGTTTGGGCCGCCCAAAGCGGGCCACAATTTCCTTGTCAATAAAGCGGGTAATGGCGGTGGCAGTGTGGTTGGTTGTTGCCCAGGCCACTGGCTAGCAAGTGAAGTAGTCAATGGCAGTGATAATGTACTTCTTTCCCAGTCTGTCTTTGGGGAGTGGCCCCACAATATTGAGGGCCCACTGCTCAAAGGGTTCCATGGATTTGATGGGCAGGACAGACTTGGGGGTGCAGGTTTGGACGTGTTTTTTTGCACAACATGCACATTTCAAGGAGGTCCAAGATGTCTTGACGCATGCGCGGCCACCAGACCTTCTGTTTCATGATCTCAAAGAGATTACACCCTCTGATGTGACCCAGGGTTTGGTGGTAGTGCAATATTGTGTCCCCTTGTTGCGTGGTGGGAATGTAAGGCATCTTCTCACCTGTCTCTGCCTGGCGGCAGACATTATCAGCATCAGTGGTGAACTGAATTTTGTTGTCCTTTGATTTGGAGATGGTGACCAAGTTAAGGCCCTTGTAGTGAGTTGCCTCAGGGCGGAGGTAGAGCATGGGCTAATCTGGGTCCAAGCCATTGTCCCCAGTGATGGACGCTACATAGAGTTGCAAGAGAGTGTCAGCTGTGACAAGTTCCTTCCCAGGCTTGTACTTGATGCGTAACTGGTAGGGGGATAGACACTCAACCCATCCTGCTTGGTGGCGTGTCAAGTGGGACTGCGTGTTGAAGTACTGAAGCAACTTGTGGTCTGTCAGAACGTGAGGTGGGAAGGTAGCTCCTTCCAGGTATCAGCGCCGCTTCTCAACACAGTGTACAATGGCTGCCAATTCTTTATCATGGATGGTATAGCGTTCTTCCAAGTCAGTAAGTTTCCTGGACTCATATGCCACGGGAAGGAAGACGCCATTGCCAGTTTCTACCCTTAGCACACCCCCTATGGCCCTGTTGGAGGCATTGGTCTCAAGTTTGTACTGTCAGTTTTGATTGGGGAACTGCAGTACTGGTGCTGTTGTGAGCCTTTGCTTCAACGTCTCAAAGGCTTGATCTCTGATGGGGGTCCAATGAAAGCGCTGTTTGGTATTGAGGAGCTCAGTGAGAGGTGCAATTAGTTCCTCATAGTTGGGAATGAACTTGCGTACGTAGGCAACCATGCCTAGGAATGTCTGCACCTGGCCCACATCAGTGGGGGGCACATGCTGGTAATTTCCTTGACTTTGGCAGGGTTGGGCTTTATCCCTTGGGAAGAGATGATGTGCCCAAGGAATAACAGCTCCAACTTGAGAAACTTGCATTTGGAGGGTTTAGCTTTTAGCTGATTTTTCTGAAGGGTTTCAAGGACAGCACAAAGGTGTTGGAGGTGCGTGGTTTGATCTTGAATGAAGACAATGATGTTGTCAAGGTACACAACCACACATTTCCCAATCAGTTCCTCAAATGCTTTGTTCATCAACATGGCAAAGGTGGAGGGAGTGTTGGTCATTCCAAAGTTCATGACACAACACTCAAACAACCCGTAGAGTGTGCGGAAGGCAGTTTTTGCCTCATCCCCTGGTGCAATGCGGACCTGGTTGTACCCTGCAGTGAGATCAATCTTGCTGAAGACCTTCACACCTGTAAGTGTATCAAACAGGTCATTAATCAGTGGCAGGGGGTACTTGTTCTTAACAGTCACCTCATTTAGGGCGCGGTAGTCTGTGACCAGGCAAAGGGACCTGTTCTTCTTAGCTATGAAGAAGACAGCCACCCCGTATAGAGAGAGCAAGGGGCAAATGAAGCCCTTATCAAGAGCGTCCACAAGGTGCTGGGGGAGGGCCTCATCTTCCTTTGGTGTAAGACAGTATAATGGTTGTGCTTTAGGTAACAATCCTTGAAGTTGTACAGCGTGCTGGATCTCCCGGGGAGGAGATAGTTGTTCAAGTGTCTCACTGAACACGTCCTTGTACTTCTTGAGGAGTAAAGCAATTGCTGGTGGTGGTGAAGAGGTCAAGGGAGGGACCACAGATGGTTCAGCACAGATAACTTTGACTGAGCATTGGTTAAAGTCTAGTTCCCCCCCTTGAAATTGTATGAGCCTGTCTCTGTTATTCTGATAAACACAGTATCATGAAGTAACTTGCTCATTTCCACAGGGTAAATCTGGAATACCACCCCATTTCAGTTGAGGGTGATGACAGAGGTATCCCAATTGATGTAGGGACAGTTGTGCCAAAGCCAGTTGAGCCCAGCAATTACGTTGTGGCTGAGTCCTGCCATGATTGGCCCAGAGACTTAACCTGAATGTTCTGCATTCTCACAGAGAAGGGTACCATCTCATGGGTGATGGCCACTCTGCGGGAGTCAGCTACTTGTAATGCTTTGAGCCTGCTGGGCACTTGGTCTAATTGATGAGAGTTGGCAAACGCCTGGTGCACCATAGTGTGGTTGGCCCTGGTATCTACCAGTAATTTGTGGGTGTTCCCACAGAAACAGAAGGGATAGGACAAGTGTGTTAATTTATTTGAGGAGTGGCTTGCTTGTAATACGGGGTTGTCACTGTGGACTTGAAAGACGTCCAGGGCTTTGACTTCATGAATGTTGTAGTTGCAGGGATTTTTTGCAAGCAGGGATTGAGAGGATGGGTCAGGTGGGGTTGAAAGGCCTCTTGTTGCTACAACCCCCAGGCTTTTTCCTGATCCTCAATATGTGCTAGATGAAGCTACCCCTTGCAGGGGCGTTTAGTCCCATTATCCTGCTGACGGGGCTGACAGCAACCCACTTGATTGTGGCCACTGCCAGGTGTGGTACGTGGTTGGGATGGAGCGTCACTGGTACAGCAGAAGCCCATTGAGGCCTGGTTATTTGCCTTCACAATGGCCTTATAGAAGTCATTGATGGATGTGCAGCAGCCTATGAGAACCCACTTGCAGATATGGGGTTTTAATCCATTGATAATGAGAGTGAGTAGCATTGCATTTCCATTGGTCACAGCTTTGAGGGTGGTAGCAAGAGCTTGTTGCCAGGCAGCAAGGTACTCAGGAACGGAACCAGTTTGTTTGATTGCTAGAAGAGGAGTTCCAACAACAATGGGGGAGAAGGTTTCACTGTAGCAAGATTTGGCGGCGTCTTGGAATGCCGCCCAGGTAATGTTGAGTTCCTGGCTGGCCCAGTTAGTGAACAACATAGCAGTAGGCCCCGTGAGGCAACCAGATGCAGTGGCAACCAACATGGGCTCAGGAACCTGGCAGATACGGAGGCGGGTTTTGGTAGATTGGAGCCATTTGACAATGTTGGCCCCTTTGACGCCACCAGCAAATAATTCTAGCTAAAGGTTGAGCATGCGCTGGGACAGATCTGACTGGGGCGGGGTGACGCTGGCGTCACGCTGACCAAGGAGGAGCCAATTGTACACGCTGGTGAGAACTAGCTGGTCTTGATAGATGATGTACCTGTTGGGGATGTCCCCCTTGGGGATTGGCAGGAAGGTCTCTTGTTGGGGAGTAGCCATACGGCCCGTACTCTGTCCTTTCTTGGGGGGAATTTTGTTTTAGGTAGGTTGTAAACCTACTGCTGCTACCACTATTACAACTGAACCAATGAGGATTCAGTACTTGGAATTGGGGAAGACAAAAGTCCAATAGAAAGAACAGAATAATAAGAATAAGGTATTGTTTATTGTAGAATATTGTGATTAATATACTATATGGGGAAAGCCACAAGGCCACAAGGGGGGTGGCATAGTGGGGAGTTCCATGTAAGGTTTGAAGCCAAGGAATAACTTGTGCAGGGATCAGCAAGTTGAATTGGTAGCGCTCCTAATTAGGATGAAGTATCTGCCATTTGATATTGCCATCAGATTAATCCATAACGTTAGATACGTCAAGGGGCAGCTCATTGAGCGCCCCCTGTGTATTGTAAGATACGTTAGCAGGCAAGTCTGTAAACTTGGTTGCAAGACTGGGCTGGTTCATTATTTGCCTCTAGTAGTCCCTTGTTACTTACTAGGCAGGTATTACCTTCCTTAGTTGCTAATTCTCCCTAATAGGCCTATACCTGTCTCAAAACCACAGCACACTATCAATTATCAGCATTGTGTCTTCATTTGAAGCCAAATCAACCCTCACCTGCAAAAACTGCTCCAATGTGAATTGTCACAGTTGCTCTTGTAGCAGTTTCCAGAAAAACTTGGTTGTCTTGCCAGTGGTTGCATATATAACAGGATGATCAAAACTCCCCAGCCTAAGATGAATCTTCTGACATATGTGATTGTTCAAGGAAGGTCCAGATTTCACTATTGTTACAGGCAGTGGCATGTCTTTGATTGCTCTTATTTTTCCAGGGTCTAGTTTTATTATGTCATTACTGATAATTTGACCCAGGAACCATAACTTGTTATATAAGAACTCACACTTAGATAGCTTAGTGATCAGTTTGTTGTCTTGTGATGTTGTGAGTACCGCAAAGAAATCTTTACAGTTTGTTCTTTGTTTGAGTTGTAGATAATTATACCATCTAGATAGACTATAGTACACTTTCTAATATATTATTTTGACTCTTCAATAATTAATGTAACAAAGGTGCTGGGAGAATTGATTGTGAAAAAGTTTAGGACTGCAAATCTAAAGGGACCATGTTTAGTTTGGAATGTAGTTCTTGGGATATACTTGGTGTTGACTCAGATTTGATTATATCTTACAGTCAGATAAATATCAGCTTAGATTTTTTACCCTCTAAGGCACTAAAGAGGTCATTAATCAGGGCAGAGAATAATTGCGCTTAATTGTGGCTTTGTTAAGTACTTAGTAGTTAGTGACAAGTCAAATACCATCATTTTTCTTGGCCCCAAAGAAGATGACTGCACTAAATGAAGGCTTAGAAGGCCTTATAAGTCCTTTTTCTAACAACCCATTCATATACTCTTTCAGGGTGTTGTTTTCTTGTGGTCTTGGTTAGTAGATAATTTTTGCCTTGAGTATTCTTCCTTTGAGGTCTATTTTATGTTGTATGCCTTTGTCAAGAGGTAGCCCTGGAAACTGCTCTTGAAAGACAGAATAAAACTCATGGACCAGCTGTCAACAGATGGGATTATGATCTTGTGAGGTTTCTATAATATTGAAATAAATGATCTTGTAGGTGCAAGTGTTCCAACTAATTTCTTTTAGTCTTTCCCCTCCTTAGTTCCAGTGATATTAACAGATATGTGGTCTCACATGAGGGCGTCAAAATGGGTAGGGTAGATATGTGATGAGCCTCTCCCTGTTTTATAGTGATTGTAGAGCTTCCCCAACCAATGTTTAGCCTTGCTTTTCTCATCCAATTGAGTCCTAGTACCACATACATTTATGTATTAGTATAATTAGTCCTCCAAAGGTAGTTTAATGTCTTTTATCTGTGATTGGAATGATTTAACTTCTATGATAACCAGAGAACTTACATTGTCTGCCATGCTCACATGTTTTACACTGCTCTTGGTTGTAGGTAACTTCATAGGATTGATATACCTTTTTCTAACAAGGGACTGATATGTTTCCTTTCAAAAAAATGCTGTGCCCTGACATTATCAAAAAAATAAATGATGAGTGTGCTATTTATCTTCATTATGGGAGGGAAAAAGTATATGATTTCTAGATAATACTTTTATCATGGTAATTGACTTCAAATCTTTCTCCCTGTTGTAAAATGCACCATTCACGCTATTTTGTAAATACTTTCAAATTGTGATACTGTAAAAACAGAGGGGTCAAACCCCACAAAATTTTTGTGCAAGAGACCATGTGTCACCCAAAATAACTTCCTCATAACCTAAAGCCAAATGTGAAAGATAACTCAAATTTCCAAACAAAGCGACAGATACCAGTGACAATCCCTAATTAGTGAACAGCTCAATTTGGTGCTTGATTCACTACAAGGATCAAGCCACCCCCTGTTCAATCCAATTGATTGATTGTCACAATAGTGTTCCTCTTAAAATTATTCACTCAAAATATATAAGTCATATCTCTCAACAAAGATAAGTATCTAGCTTCTCATTGTTTTCACCTTGTAACTTGCTAATACAACAAAGTTATGACAATACCTTCAAAAATGTAACTGGCTTTTCATTTGACGTCAACAGCAACCCATTTCCTTAAGCCAGGCTTTATCAATGTCCACACATTCTGGGTTAAATCACAATATTGTTTTGATCCTGTTACTGTGACAGGACATTTCAGCCCATCTGTCTTCCTAAAAGGTGATTGTTGCTCTAACTAGCTTATACAGTAGTTTTAAAAGCTATGCAAGCAACCAAAAAAAACATCAGATTTAAACAAAATGATTTCATATTTAAAAAAACCCAAAGTTGCATGAGATTCAGGATTCAAATAATTTAAATATTTTTGGTGAACAAATTAATTTTCAAACAATAAACAAAATTTCACTAACACCTTATATAAAATAATATCAAACATCAAGCAGCGTAGTCCAAGCCACAAACAAAATAGACTGGTAAACCAAGTAAAATAAATGGATGATGTTCCAGAATATATTATAATCCAATCAGGTTTCATATAAGGCACCAACAGAAGGACTAAAATAAAGCAGAATTAGAGCAATATAAAAGCAATATTTCACAAACAAAACAGAATAAAGTCACACAAGATTTATAGTATAAGCAGCCTAAAATAGAAAATTAACAGTTTAACAGCCAATCAACAGTTATTCAATTTAGGAACATAGTCATTTTATTCTTTTTCATGGCTCCTTATTTGTTTAAGATTCTTTTGAGAAATTTGCAAATATGGACTCAAGATTATAATAATAAAACATAAAATCTTAAGCTTCTACTTTTAGTGATTTTATCCTCAGTTTTTTACAATGGTTTTCAACAACAACAACATTTTCAATGGCGCCAGCAAACAAGGAAGCAGCCAAAAAACTTCAGTGAAGGTGTGGCTCAGTATGCGGAGGCACCTGTTTACACCCAAGCCTTTGATGCAGGTAACAAGGAAGCTGACCTGTACTTGACCCCTAACCCCTATGGCTTTGACTTGTTTGAGAGTCACTAGGCGTCTAGCTCTGCCCCTGTCCCCTTACCCACCCCCGCACAACCTGCCAACTAACCAGCTAATCAGAATGGCAACTCTGATTTGGAACAAATTCCTGCCAACACCCAACCTGCTCCCCCCTCAGCCAATCAGGCTTCAGCTCCTGTGGCCCAGCGCCCTAAATGCAGAATAAACACTGCCCAAATTCTTCAGGAAATTATGGCACTGAACCTGTGTGGGTTGACATGGGACCAAATTGCTGACCAATTGCAATTTACCAAAGCCACCATAATGTGAGAATTTAATAGCTTAATCAATAAGGAAAACCTGATTGGGACAGCCAAAAAGACCCCAAAGTCCCAGATTAATGATGTATATCTGATGGCAACCTCCATAATTAACTCATACAGCATGGAACATCCTCCATGTTGACAATTTCAAAAATTGTTTTTCTTATTTTCAATATTAAAGGTTATTTTTTCTTGATTAAATAATTGACGCTGATAATAGAAGCAATGTTTGATTTTTATTTTGAGCTTTTAATTGAAATTATAAAAGATAAACAAAAACAATTTTTGAAATTGTCAACATGGAGGATGTTCCAGTCTGTATGAGTTAATTCTGGAGGTTGCCTATCTGTTGTAAATTAGACGGCATGTGTATAATGGTCAAGGCTATCAGTGGAATTAATCCTGATAGTCAAGACTAAACTGGTTTGCACTCAAATCTGTCAGATCCAACAGATTTTTATTCCTAATTGTATCTTGGATGTTACAATATGACAGCTGAACTGTTACATCCAGATTAGATTGGGGTTGGGAACTACAAGTAGCTTCTGTAATGGGCAGCTGCAAGCTGCAGCCACTCTGGGGTAATGTGTATCCACTCTTCCTTGCTGGATTGTCCGGATCATCCCAAGATAGAAAGAACATAGATGCAAGAGCCTGATAGACACCAGAAGATCCTGTAATGTTCCTGACAATGGTGCAGGTGTTAATAACACTCCTGAATCCCTTGTGCAGCCAGTATAGTATATAAACTTCCCTTCTTTCTAAATAAAAGATATACTTTCACATATCAAATCTTGCCTTTTTACTCAACTTAGTTGTTACCTAGTATTAAAAGGTAAAGACTACAGAGTCTATAGACCTGTATTAATTCATGTTTAGGCCTGCTACTGTACTCTACCACAAGTGACACTACAGACGTTAAACCATAATACATCAACCAGGCCCAATTCATGACACTATCTGATTATGCTTGATCTTCTGAAGCAGGACCCCAAGCTACCTTGAACCAGGTCCAGAAACAACTTGAACATCACAGGATCTGGGTTCTGATCACATGGTGCAGCTCTGGATGCACAGGAAAGTGGCTTCAACACAGGTTCTTACCAATTTTGATGGCAACCAATGGGATGGCGGTGAGAATTCCCCATATGATCCTGTCATTGAGTCCACTCTGGTCCAATGCTTGACTAGTCTAACAGATGACATCATGTTCATTGCCTACTATAAGCTATCAGTAGCTTTTGACAATTACAGTGAGCAAGGAAAGCTGTCTCCCAGAAAGGAAGGAAAAGGTCAAGGGGGACTTTCATGGTGCGTTTCAGGCTGTTTTGGCTAAAGGGTTTGTCTATTATCAGAAAAACCCTGATTTAACCAATGGATAAAAGTACAGCCATATTCTTGGTGAATGAATGGACCCCTGTGATAGCTCAAATTCCACCTACTAGGTTTTCTTGAGCCACCAGATGGAGGGTGGCTCCACCGCCCTTGAGGCCATCCAAGGACTGGGCATCAGGCCTCAGTCTAACACACCAGCTACACTGAAATCCATCTGGCTGATGTTGTGTTCTTCAACATTGGAGACACAGTCCAGGAGCGCTCCACAGGCATTTAAAAATCTCTATCTTGGGGCCCTTGACCATGATTCTCTCTTTGGTTGCCAGATGGTGGTTGACTTCCTTGTGCAAATAATTTTCCATGTGAACATAGCAATCAATCACAGAAGAACAAGCGCCTCCAACCCCATGCCACAACCACCTATCAGCCAATTCAACCAATGACAGACAAGGAATACCATCAGCAGTATGTGGCAGCCATTACGCGCAATCCTCCTACCTTTACCCCTGCCACCAACACCCACCCACCCAATCCCAGACCCCCCAGACAAGCACCAGCTCTACGATTTCCCTCCTGCACTATTTTGCCTAGTAGGCATCACTCCTCCCATCCCAAAATAAACTCCCTCTTTGAAAATCATTTTCTCTTAATATTATCTTTATCTTGAATTTCAATTGTTTAATTTCTCTTTGTTCAAAGTTGGTTTTACTCTTTATATTCATTTTATTTCTATAAAATTGTATGTTTAATATGTTGTGTGTTGTATTTACAAGTATGAGTGTGGTTGGTATATCTATTTTCTTAACTCAATCTACAACCTATTGCTTTATCAAAGACTAAGCTAAGATGTTTCTTTGACTTAGTGTGTATAATAAAAGTATAATAAATGTAAATATTGATACTTTATTTGTTATCAAGAAAGAGAGTTATATAGATGTTAGATATTGACAGCAGCTGCTGAGCGCCAGGATCTTCTGCTTCACAACTGGATCCCTCTGCAGGCTTTGCCCACTATTAATCTTTAGATTGTACAATCATAATTTAATATAGGTTAGAGATACAACTGAGTTGATTGGTAGGACTACCTTTCATCCAGAGCAAGAGTAATATCACCCTCTTGTTCACCAATTTTAATGGATTAATGACTGTTACAGTGAAGGATAGTTTAAGCAATCACTTTGCAATGTTTCCACCCACTAAAACTAGAAATTACTGTAAAAGGTACACAACCTTTCTCAGCATGGTGAATTGCCAAAAAATAAATAGAAAGCCAGTAGTTTGCTATACTGATGTTCCTGAATGGATAATTGGTAAAGTCCAACGGGAAAAATACAATACCCCCTTAGCAACACACCTAGCTACTTGCCTGTTCTTGCACCAGAAGATGATTTCACTGAAATACTGGGTGGTGAAATAGCTGCAACATTGTATAACTCTTCTAGCACAGTATCATATAAATCAAATACTCTATCTAGCAGTTCTATAGCAGCAGACTCCAGAACGTCCACTTCTTCACAACTATCAGCAATTGCTAAGAAAAGAAGTACTACTTGCAAGACCAAGACTCCTTTTCATATATCTGCCAACAGATCTGACAAACATGTGCCTAGTTTGACTGAGCTTCTTAAAGAGCTAAACAAGGGCAAGGTAGAGCCAGCTTCTAGAGAGGTTCAAGAAGACAGTCAGGGTTTCTTCCTTGACATGATTGCCTTTCTTCATTAGGAGGAGATCCCTAGTTAAAGCTTCTGTGGGCCAGTAGTCATGTGGTCAAAACTGATGCTGGCCTTGGAAAGTCCCTATGTGATCTCTACCAAAAACTTGAAATAGAGAATACAGTGCACTGATGTATCTCTAGAGTAAAGCTATTACATTGTGCAAAGCTGTGCCTTCAGGATTTCTCCTATGATTCAATTTTATTGAGGACAATCAGATATCTCACGCTCTCAAACTTCTTGAGCTAGTTTTCACTGTGTGGGCCAATCCTTGTTCTGCGTCAGGTCCTGTGCCCTTGTGGCATGGTTTAGATAGCCACAAGTATTGGCTGCAGAGGACTATGGGGCATACCTTGGAGGGTCTCAGTTACAGTAGGGCAAGAAGTTGCCAGTCAATGATGTTGATTGGAAATCTGGTGCTTAGCGGCTCTAAAGTTGTCAATCATCTGAGACTATACCATATGCCTGAGTATCTTGAGTGGCTCCTAGGGGTTATGTATTCCATTGGTGGTAAAACACCAGAGGAGTATACACAGTGCAAGAGTCTTCTATGGGAATGCATCTTTCTTGGAATTGCCTTTTTTACTCCATTAGCATTGATTGTGTAAACTTCCTTCCCATTGACAAGTCTCCTTTCCTTCCCTTTTCATTTTGCTGGCTGCCTCAAGTATGGCTTATTTACACAGCAGTAGCAAAAGTCCTCATCCAGTTTCTTCTGGGCTTAGAGACAATAGCATCTTAATAAAGTACTTTTTGAATAAGCCATCATATAGTTTTCCTTTCTATAAGCTTTATCTCATTTTTGATGCAAATAGGATAAAAACTCATGGGTTCTTTATATTAGCTTTTTTTTTCTGAGTTGGTACCCTTAATGGGGTTTAGTCTTGATCACCAGGAGCCTTGCACATGTATTGCACATGTACTTGGGTAATCAAATTTCCAGTCTCCAGGTACTTCAAGGTATAACTTTCTACATCTACCTTCTGGGCTACTTTCACAGGTCCTTACCATAGCAACACAAGCTTACTTTTGCGGCCATATCTTTGATTGCTGTAGAAATACACCTTAATGCCTATCTTGTATACTGAAAGTGCTAGGCAGTGCTATTCTGATCAATCAATGTCCTTGGTTTTGGCATCAGGGTTGGTCAAATATGCTTCTGATTGTAGTTTAATCAGTGTCTGGGATAACCTTTGGATGTATGTGTCTGGAGATATAGATTCACTGGTATTCACTAAACTATATAAATGTGGTAGCAGGCTAGGTTGCCAGCCGTATAGCAACTGATAAGGGATTTTCCCAGTTGCACTATGGAGGTCAATGTTGTAAGCAAAGACTACAGCTGGAATATAGGTATCCCATTCCGGTTTGTGCTGATGGCTTAGCTTTTGCAAGATTTGGACCAGGCTTTCATTAGTTTGTTCCACCATACCATTAGTTTGAGGATGGTATGGTGTTGACAGAGTACCACATATACTCATAAGCTTGTTTAGCCTAGGTAATATGTAACTTTTAAATTTTTTTCTGTTATCTTCCAGAATTGTTTGCGGACAGCCGTGCTTATAGAGGATATTCTCTAAAACAAACTTGGCTGTGATAAGTGCCAACTGATTTGGGATTGCCTTTGCTTCTACTCATTTGGTAAGTTGATCTGCTGCTACAATCACATACTTGTTTTTGCCAGTGGTCAGTGGAAGGGTCCTGACTACATCTATTTCAATGGTATGGAAGGCAAAACCAGGTTGTATTAGGCAATGCTGGTAGCACAAGACTTTTGGTCACTCTGTGTTGCAATCATGGCAGGCAGCCAGTGTTTCTGCTACATCTAAATGAATCTCTTCCAAGTAGCAGTGTTGCTGCAGAAGATTAAATGTCTTCTGAATGCCTCCATGACCTACAGTCTTATAAGCTAATACAATTGTATTTGTACATAGTAACAGTCTGATGTAGGGTAATAATTTGTCTTTTTGAAGCTTGAGCAGCTGTTTGTTTTTGACCTTGGTATCCAGAGCAAAATTTTTCAGATTTTTCTGAATCTCAGTTGGCTCCTCCCCCCACAAAGACTGGTCCAAAGTAGCTTGTCATAGAGCTTGTCTGCCACTGGTGAAACCAGTGCTACAGTTGGAAGACAAGATAAGCATTATGCATTCTGATGGAACGCCCTGGCACAATGCACAATCTCATAGTCAAAGGCTTGGAGCTTGATAGCCCAACGTGCTAAGAGGCCTTCATAATCCTTCAGAGTCTTGAGCCATTTAAGAGACGTGTGGTCAGTAACCACTGTGAACTAAACACCATGCAGATAGACTCTGAACTGTTGATAGGTGTATATAACTACCAGGCATTCTTTTTCAGTAACTGTGGAGTTGCGCTCATGGCAATTAAGGGTTCTTGAACAATAGCCCACATGATGTTCCTGGTATTCATCATCCATCTGGGATAAAACTGCACCTATTGCAGTGAGACTAGTGTCCATATGGATAACAAAAGTTCAATCAAAATCAGGGTACACAAGACAGGCTCAGTGACCAGAATGGCTTTTTAAATTGTCAAAAGCTTGTTGACAACCCAGAGTCCATGAAAATTCAACCTCATTTTTCAAGAGATGGAAGAGAGGGCCTCCCAAACTAGCAAAGTTAGGAATGAAACGTCTATAGTATCCTATCATCCCCAAGAATACCTGGACTTTCTGTTTGATCTTTGGTTGCTGCATATAGGTGATTGCCTCTATTTTTCAGGTACAGTTTGAAGTCATCCTTACTTATTATGTAACCTAGGAATTCCAGATGTTCTTTAAAGAAATTTCATTTCCTAGGCTTCAGTTTAAGATTAGCTGCAATCAACTGTTGGAATACAGCCTCCAGGTTTTCCAAATGTTGCCCAAAAGTTCTCAACAAGACATCAATGTAATCTAAATAAATCAGGACACAGGAAAACTTCATATTGCCCATCACCAAGTCCATAGTGCACTGAAATGCTGGTGGAGCATTAGCCAGGCCTTGCAGCATGAGTGAAGGCTGGAAGAGGCCTTGCTCTGTAATAATTGCACATTTTTCCTGGTTGGCCTCTGGGAGGTCTATCTGCCAGTATCCACTGATTAAGTCCATTGTGCTGAAGTATTGGGCGCCACCCAGCTTATCCAGGGTGTTGTCTATATGCAGTAGTGGGTAAGGATTCTTTTTTGTAACAGAATTCAATTTGCGGTAATCTATTACCACCCTGTTAGATCTGTCTTTCTTCTTTACTATTAGAAGAGGAGAGAACCAAGGGCTTTTGCTGGGAACCATGAGTCTAGATGATAGGAGCTTCTGTAGTTCCTTGTTGACAACCACTTGGTTAAATTGACTTCTCTGAATTAGAAAGGAGTGTATGGGAGCTGTGCCTTGCATAGACAGAACATTTTCTACTCCTAGCGCTTTTCCAAGGTTGTGATCATGTTCTGCAAAGACAAACTTGTATTTCCCAAAAAGAATTAAAGCCTGATCTTTCTGTGACTCTGATAATCCTTGAAGTGACTTGTGTGGAATTAGCAGTAGGACTTCAGGGCTATTGCAAGGGAGCTTGAATTAGCTGAATTCACCAAAGGGAATGACCTCAATCAGAGAGGAATTCTCTTCAAGTTGAAGATGACCCAATAGTTGTTTCTTAACCTTAATGGATCTATAAGAAAGATTTCCCAGAAGGACTAATATTTCTTTGCTTTAGGGCATCACAATACCAGAAGATATCCAAGGTTCAAGGCGGGATCTATTGTGAAGGCCATGGACTTTATTGTGTAGTCCTTTTGGAAAACCTAAGCTAAGGCCAGTATTGTGAATTACTTGCAATTCTCTTGGGATCACAGAGCCTTGGGCCAAATAAAGAGATATCCCCTTGTATTCCTTAGTAGCCATGGAGAGTGTCTTTAGTTTCTGCTGGTGTAGGGTATAGATTACAGGAAAATTGTCATTAGAATATTCCATATTAATGTGATGGATCTTTTTGGCTTGTAAGTCTTTAGGTCCATCTCTGTGATAGAAAATCAGAACTTAGTGGCCCAAAATACTGAAAGTTCTGTCCTTATGGTTTATAATTGTACCATATGTAGCCATAAAACTTGTTCCAATGAGTATATCATAGCTATTATTACAGAGAACTATAGCCAGAGCAGTCACTACCAGCTTACCAAACCTAAGCAGAAGAGAAGAATAATCACCCAAGGCTTTGGTTTTGACAGGGCCAGAAGTGCTGAATTCCTCTTTGTTGTCCAGGTTAGGGGCCATTTTGAATTTTTCTTCATCAACCTAGTGGAAACTATATTCTGCGGGACTCCTGAGTCTAGGATTGCCTGAACTCTGAGCTTGTGGACTACAGGTGCAATATAGATGCAGTCATGTCAGTTTTCATACTCCAGAGAGGAGATTTTTATGACCTTGTGTATATCTAGGCCCTTGAACTGCAAAATTAATGCTTCTAAAGCAGAATTAAGCTCAGGTTTCAGAGTCTTTAGGGTCTCCAAGGAAGTCAAGACTTGTACTGAACGTAATATATGTACCAATTTTTTGATGCTATCACTTTCATGTGTTACTTTTCTAGAAGGATTCAACAGCTGTTCAGTGTAAGGGATTGACACAGTCTCTATTGCTCCACAAGAAGGCAGTGCTTTGGTATGTATAGCTTTTCTTCTTGTGATAGCATTCACAGCCAGGACTCAGTGAGGCAGGTCCTTGATCACCTCCTCTTCATCAGGCAGGTAGCGTTCAGGGCTAGTGTCCGGGTCTATCAGACTGGCTTCCTCATCAGGCAGTTCTTCAGCAGCAGGATCTGGATAAATGATGGAAGAGGGGCTATTACTACTAGCAGGCAGGGTTTCTCTGTAACCTGCCTGCTTAGCAGTTTTTTTACTCCTCCTTGTCTTCATCCTTATTGTCTTCTGCAAGCTTGTTGTCATCTTTACTGTCTTTGTGGCCCACATGGTGTATATTGGCCTTGGGTTGCTTACATTCCTGTGAGAGATGGCCAGGCTGGACACACTTGAAGCAGTTCCAGGTATTGTTAGCACTATTGGTAAGAGGAGTTGAGCCAGTCACCGTCTTTTTTGTAGCATCTTTGTCCAAAGTCCTGCCTTTGGAGTCAGTTGTGTTGGAGGTAGTAGTCTTCTTGTAGTCAGGAAAGGGAATATCAAATTGTTCATTTAAAGAGCCTAGATGTCTTATAAGTTATGGAACAGTCTTTGCACCATAAATTTCTGACTTCAGTGCAATGGAAAGCTCTTGGTTAGTACATACATAGTTGAGAAGGGCTCTTTTCACATCAACAAAGTTAGCTGCCTCCATAGAGACTAAAGTTTGTGCCTCCAAGTAAAAGCGCTTGGAGAAATCCATTATACTTTCTCCCTTCTGTGAACTCTATCTTGCAACAGAACAAAGCTTCCTTGCTGCCAAACTCAGTAATAAGTGCTCTGGACACGTTCTTGTAAGTCCATCCTTATCACAGGTAATTTGGGCACAATAATGTTTTGGTTTTTACTGTCCAAGAAATTGAAGATTGCTGCGTTCTTCATGGCATTCTCTGTGCTATACATAGAGTTGTTGTAGAGACGGATGAACATATGGAGGTTTGATTTTTTGTCAAACTTAGAAAGATTTGTGGGTTTGAAATTCTGGATCACTTAAGAATTACTAAAGTTGTAACTTTATCTAGGAGGTGGAGAAAAAGCTCTCAAGTTCAAGGCGTGGAATTTTGCTTCTAATGCAGAGTCTCTTTGGTTAATACCAGCTCTGAAAGTAGAAGCAGCAGCTCCAGGTAAAGGAATCTTGCTGCTATATAGAACAGACTTGGCAACATAGACCTTTCTGGTGATACAGCCTAAATTTTCCTTGTTGCTCCTGTAGCTATGGAAGGAGCAGCAATCCTTAGTAAGAGCCTGGCTGTTGCTAGAGAAGACACTAGGGATTCTCCTTGTGGTATCCTTGGCTTATGTTTCCAACCCTGGGTGGCAAATGTTTGCTGAAAGAAGTAGTTTTATCTGTTCTTTTAGCAATTGAATGTTGCTATGTTGCAATTGCACTTCTTGTGCTAGATCCTTCATGGTTCAATTGGCAGCATGTAATTCTTCTGTCAGATTCTCTATTCTGGCTTCCTGAAAGCTGAAAAGCATACTGGTCTTTTCCTGTGCAGTATGGTGGCTGTTGCTCAGTCTTTTAAAGCCTTTGTGGTTCTTATTGATAAGTGCATGATTCTGGTCAATTAGCTTCATGAGTTTAGCCAACTCAGCATAAAAGTGGCAGCAGTCTGCCAGAGATTGGTTTAAGCCCTTGTTAATTTTGCTCATGTGTCCAGAGAGCTCCTCCATGTCCCTCTGTATAATGGATATGTCTTCCCTGTTATTTACTGGGGCAGGACTATCTTTGATTGACCCAACAGAACAATGGAGTGACTCAACCTCCTTAAAGAGGTGGCAAAAGGTAGCTTTGGCTCCTTTCACGTGGTGGGTAAATTTACAGAGCCAGTTATTATTGAACCTTGTTATAAATTGCACTATTAATACCATTTTGATATGGCCTTCAAATATTGATATGTGCAAAGATTTAGTTGGTTTTTCTTTTGATTTTGGGAATTCCTTGCCTTCTGCAAATGGGTCTGGTTCAATTTCCACCCATTCCAAAATATCATACCTGTCCTTGACTGATCCTGTATGACCTCATCCCAATGTGACCCCCTCTGCCACTCTATCTACTTAATGAGTGATCATTGAGCCTTGTCTACTATATAAGTAGAACTAATTCTCCTAATAAAGACAAGTTTATCCACATTTGCGTTGGCTTTAATATTCTTCAAGCTTTTTCCTTTCCTTTTTACCAAAAGAAATTTCACATATTTTATTCCAGGAAATTAAGGTATGTGCCCTTAATTTTGCCCTGAAGGATAACCCAAGGATAACTTCAAACCTCAAATATTTTGTTATAAAGATTATCTGCCGTGTCCTCCTGGATGTTGTCCTCAGGAGCCAAACACAACAAAATGGTGCTCACTATAGGGGCTGCAAGCCCCTTGGTTACACTGTTTTCAGGTGCATTCTCTGATCCTTCTCCATTTATTTCTGAAGTACCCAAACAGCCTAAAGTTTCTAGTCCTCCTCTAGAAGAAGACATCACTGATGCCCCCTCAACTCCCATGGTACTGGTGCTGTCTCCCAGGCCTGCGTGTGGCCCCCTTCCAGCTTTCTCTCTCAATTACAAGCAAGCTCATGCTACTGCCTGCTCTCTCCTTCACTCAGGCACTGTGACAATGCACACTATCCCTGGTCTCTGTCCCAGGTACGCTTCTGAAGACCTGTACTCCTTCCTCTTGGACTTTGGTCTCCCCCTGCGCTGATAGAGTCTATGGATACTATTAGCGTGTTGGTCAACCAGTTTATCCAACCCGCCCTGGTTCATTATCAACTTGTATAAGGATCCCAGAACCAGCTCCTAAATGCTGTAGCAACCACTGTCTCAAACAATCATGCTCAAAATAGGGCATATCAAGAATGGTCCCACAGTCTCTTTACGTGTATTTTGGACAGCCAGTGTGACTCTCTGGCATCCCAGAAGTGCCTAATCTCATCACTGAATTCCCTTTGCTCCTTGCTTCCTGGATATATCAAGGGCCAATTGTGTGAATTAGATGAGCACCAAGCAACATGGCGTGGCCAAATTGGGACCTCTCTTCTAAAGCATTGTCCAGACTTTGAGACTTTGGTTACCAAACTCAACCAGTTTTGGGAGCATGTTAATTCCCAGCTTGAATTGATTGGGGCTCATGTCAATACCTGGGGCTGCCACCTACACACCAATATGGTCTGGATAAGGCTGCACTAGGCAATACTCTGTATCAAGTGTTGAGGATCTGGATGTATAGCATTCTGGCTACCGCCAACCTACTTAACATCCAGCCATTGCCCAATTTAGTGCCCCTTCAATTTACAGTTTGACATGCCAGAATTGGTAACCAAACAATATCACATGACCTTCCAAGTATCCAATAACTTGAACCCATTCTGCACATGACCAACCCCTAAGTTTAATCCCACTCAATCTCTGCCACAGCCAAATATATACAAGTCTAAAGTAATATCCAATAAAAGATACTTATATTCTTTCTTAATTCCATATGTAAAGCTTCCCCAAAGGCGCTTCTCATCACAAGTACAAAATTACGTGGATGATAGAGTAGTGTCCATCAAGGTGACACCTCCCACTCCCCCTAATGAGACCCCGTCTGACTTTGAAGCCAAGGTATGGGAAGCCATAGCAGAGCTCAAGGCTACCACTTGGCGTCAATCTTCTGTTCAAACCCCTCTTTCAGTCAAACCTATGCCCAATCCTTGCATTGCTTTGCTCACTGATCAAGTAGCTACCTTGAAAGGAGAAATTGAGTACTTGAGACAACACCTCTCTAATCCTGATGACTTGTCCTCCAAGTCTGAAGGTGAAGAGGAAACTGAAGTTGCTAGTACTCCTGCTCATGATAATCATGGTTATTGCCCCGGCTTGGAAGGCCAACCCCAGGTCAACTGTGCCCTTGCACTGGATCAGCTAGTGGAAGTAACAAATGGGTCATTATTTGTTAGATTAATCTGTTTCCTATTAACTGTGCTACTTAAAACTTTAAAATTTTGTTTTAATTTTCTTATCAATAAACTTAAATAATTACAACAATTTTATCAAAATAAATCTTATTTAATCCTTATAATATAAAAACCTATATTAAATTAATCATTTTATACTTACAGCTAAATTAAACTGTATTAAAAGCTAGTAACAATCTTATTTCATATACCATTATTTCTTGAAAGCTGATTAGTACAAAATGACATCATTTTAAAAAGAGCAACATAAAATACAATAAAAACTGATATGATGCTTTTTGTTGGAGATTAAATTGTTGCCTAAAATCTTAGCTTTTTAAAATATTTAATTTAAAATATAATAATTTTTGAATCCCTCTTTTTAAAAAGAGGGCAGATAGCTTTTTGCATATTTAATAAATAAATATTAAATAATTTTGGATTTTTTTAAAAAAAATCTAGTAAAAAGTTAAAAAAACTAAAATTAAAACTGAACTTTTATTGAAATTTCAGTGATCTCATTTAGCATAAGTAATTTATTCTTAAGTTAGATTTTATAGAAAATATATAATAAGAACTTATAAGAGAGTAAAAGTTTTTCTTTTCAAAATTTTAAGTATTTAATATTAATAAAATAGCTTTATACAACTATTTAATAAAATTATATTTTTATACTGTATGCTAGAGATAATATGTATAAAAAATTCAAACATAAAAAAGAATGTATCAAAATCTTGCTTTATTTAATTAAATTTTATAAAGGTTAAAATTTATTTAAACGAAATGGAAAACGATCTTAGTCATTGTATCTATAAAAATAAGATACAAATTTAATTATACAAGCAAATATTTATATGTGATTAAAAATAACATTTTTGTTTTGACAGATTTAAGATATATAAAGTTCATTTTTTAAGAACTGTTAAAGGTTAAAATAAACTTAAGTTTATTTAAAAAAAGGTTTTTGAGTTGGTTACTAAAAGTAAGCTAAATAATTATTTATACTTTAAATTTAGTTTACTGATTAAAATATCATACTTTAGGAGTTAATTAGCATATTTTATTTCAAATAATAATTTTAAAAGCTTACATTTAAAGCCACTTCAAGATACTAAATTGGTATTGAAATATAAAGTTGCAGCACAATTCCAAAAGCTGAGATTAAGGGCTTTCTAATGATACTAGTTTGAGCGAGATTGAAGTACTATTTGCGGAAATATCAACAGTTAACCAGAATATAAAAAGGGGTAAATAAACAATGATATCAGACTTCAGGGGTGATATTGATAAATTGAGGAGATCAGTTGGGGGTCAGTTGGGGATTTATGCCTGTAGTGCGAAAGCTCAGCTAACATGGATTTAAACAGCTCAACTTTACAGAAATTTACTTTAAAATCCACACCTTTACTCCTCTCTGATAACTGCACATCTATTTCCAAGCAAGAACTTCCTGAACCAAGCCAAGGAACCCAACTACTATCATTATGAAACCTATCAAGTTTGCACCTCAGATGACACCCTTCTTCTCACTGGGGGCTTCTACTAAGAGAGAAAGAATCTCTATGCTTAAACAAGCATTCCTTTTTACTGCTGGCAGTGATCTTAACAGCTTTGTTGAGCATTTCTTATTAAAAACAAAGTTTGGAAAAAGTACCTTCTTACCTGTCATACAAAATTCTAAGACAGATGATTTCCTTAACAACCTAAAGGAATTGATGTCAGAGTCCCCTGCCAAGAACCTTCCTTCCCTAAGAGCATTGGTTACATCAAGCTACAGTCTGAAAGAGCTTTGGGATTGTGGATTTAAAATGACAAAAAATGAGTATTCATATTCTAAAAAAATAAAAAATGCTAAAAAAGCATCATTAAATTCAAAAAATAAAAAAGGAAAAAATGATTCAGTAAAGAAAGAAAACATAAAAAATATTTTAAAACATATATTAAAAAATTCATTTCCAACTAGCCAATTCACTAAAAAATCCCCTGGATTGATTTATGAAGAATTACAAAAAGAGTTGAGTGAATACTCAACTAAAATAAAATACTCATTATTGAAAACAAAAAAAGAAATTTACGAAGATATGAAAATAAAAAACAATATTTATATTTCACTTTCCACTTTTTATAAGCTTATTCCTAATAATATAATTAAAAGCAAAAAGCAAACTGATATGTGTAACATTTGCAACTTAAAAAAGTCATTAGAAATGAAGAAAAAGGATTTGAGTTTAAAGAAGTTGCCATTGCCTAAATCTATTAAAGAAAATTTGGAATCTATTGACCTACATGAAAAGTTTTATAAGCATCAAAATAAAGAATATATTAGTGATATAAATAATCTTGATAATAATTCATGTGTTATAGTAATAGACTATAAAGAAAACTTTAAAATAGGTGGGGGTCCTATAGAGACAAATAATTGTTTTTATGAGAAAATACCTATTTCTTTATTAGGATTTGCAATTGCTTTTAAAGAAAATGAGAAAATTAAATATGAGTATCATGACTTTTTATCTGAAATTTTATCTCATGACTCTTTGTTTTCAGGTCAGTGTTTGATAAGTCTGCTTAAAAATAATAAATTTAAGAATATTAAAAATATTAAAGTTTGGACTGATAATGGTAATCATTTCAGATCTTATGAATTCTTATATTATCTTTTTAAAGAGGTACCTAAAATTATAAAAGGAACAATTAAGTTTAATAGATTTGTTGAGTGTCATGGCAAAAGTATTGTTGATGGTCATTTTGGTGTATTATCTAAAATATTTAAACAAAAGGAAAATGAGATGTATATAAAAAATATAAATGATCTCAAAATGGTTTTTGAGAGAGAGGTAGAAAGAAAGGGTCTATATGAGATACTTGTAAATAGTTCAGATGTTTCCCAAAAAATCTTTTTTCACATCTATGATAGAAAATCTAGGCCTAAAAAAGCTGGCTTGAAGTCAAAGCATCTTATATTAATCTTTCATATTTAATGAAAGATGGTGAGCTGCATGTTTCACCTTTGACATTTGAGGATGTTAAGGAGTACTCCAAAATAAATTATTGTGCAAAGTTCTGCACAGATTACAGAGAAACAAAGAGAGCTGATATTACTAAAGGATTAGTAGGACATGTTCATGAAGTTGGACGCATAACAAAAACTTATATTTCACATAGGGTAAATAGTCTTTTAAATACAACAACTTTTTTTTCTAAAAATAACTAAGAAATTAATTATATGAGCCAAAGATAGGGTAATAGCAATTATATATTTGGGGCTGCTATTACTCTCCCATGCAACTCATATATTTAATTCTTGGCTTATTAAAATAGAAAAAAGGGGTTTAGCAAAAAATACAGTTAATAGAAATAAGATTTATTTCTATTATTTGTATATTTTACACTCTTAAACTTTTCTTCAGTAAACTAAGCATTATACTAATGTTCAAAAAGCATAAGTTTATGACTTAAATGATACCAAAGAATTCAAAAGGCTTTGAAATTCTTAAGCTGGTGCCTTAGCTTAATCTAACAAATAATGACCCAAATGATGTTGCTGATAGGCAGGACACATTGGAGAGAGAGGTACAAAACCTCTCTTATTTTACCAAGACAATGAATGGAAAGGTTATCCCTTTGGTTGTCAGACCACTTCCCTGTCTACTTGCCTAAATGGGATTACCAGCACTTTATTGGTGCAACAGATTATGATTGATGAATTTGAAGCTGCTGCTAATACTACTAAAGATATTAGTGGGCAAAACAGCTCTACCTTGGATACCCTAGAGGAGAGCCTTTCACTCCTCTGGGCTAGACAACCTTCTGCTGAATATGAGTTTGAGGGCAATCCCCACATTAACGTCCTCAATCCAGGCAACAACAGCCAGTCCACCTCCTTGTCTATTGACCCCAATTATAAGCCTTCTTTCAAACAGATATTTGACTCTAAAGCCTCTACCATTGCTGCCTTTTTGACAATTTACAAGACTGCAATGTGTAGGGCCACCAATGAACTCAAGAAGGAACATATTCTTACCTGCCTGCACCCCATGTACCAAGAAGTTGTGGTCCCCAAACTCCCTTCCATTGTCACTTGGGAGGACAAGAAGCAACTCTTAATTGAAGAATTTGGAGGAGGCCTCAGCCTGGAAGTCAAAAAGGATGTGTTTATTCATATCACATTTAAACCCAAAGAAACCTTGGCTGAGTTTGCCAATTGTTTCTACATTGAAGGGCAACAGTTAATCACCAGTAGGCAGCTAACCCCCAGGAAGCGTACACGGCATGTTCAAACGCTTTGAAAGTGAACCAACTCCTATGTCTACACTTCAAGGCCCAAAAAATTTCCCTTACTTCAATGAAGAGTATCAAGACCCTCCTGAAGAATATGCACTTGACCCATGGGGGTACCATTGTATGTAAAATAAGGCCAACAATGCTGGAACCACCTCCTGTACCCCACACATTATGACCCTGGGCTCAAGTGGGCAGTCTAAGAGACAAGGATGCCACAACTGTGGTCAAATAAGACATCACTTACGTACCTGCACCAACCCTCAGGTAGAGGGTTGTGATTCAAAAGAGAAGGCGGGGAAAGAGAGGTCAACTTAGAGGCAGAGATGCTCTCTGGTGACCAATCCACCTGTCTCCTCCTGATCCCCCTTCTGATAAGGAATCTTCCCCCTTGGCTAGTCCAACTATCCTTCACTTGTTCCATAACCTCTCCAGTGATTCTGAACCCAAAGATTCTGACTGAAATGAGTTGGATGGTTATGGCTACTGTCAGGAACCCATCTACTTAGAAACATACCACCCAAATGGTGTATGGCTGCGGATAGATTCAACCCTGTGATTAGAGAACCAATCTGAATGGAGATCATCCCCATATGAAACAATTCTCCAATAAGACAGGATTGATCCAAAAGGGGATTGAACCTTCCCAACATGAAGTAAGCTCCAAGATAACTTAGAAGGAAAACAGAAGCCAAGGTATGAAATAAGAAAGGAGTGGGAAGACTGGCCCCCATGACCTGTGGTTCCTCTGTGATGGGGGGATTATGTGACAATGGAGTGGCAGTGTACCATACACCTGGTACCACTTGGCGCCACAACTTGTCCAGGTAATTGAGAGGAGATGAAACAGAATCTGCTCTGGTTCCAAAAGATATGCTTGCAGTAAGGGACTGGACAAGGAGCAACCAAACCAATCATTTATACCCAAATGGTCCCCATTGGGATGACTTGGGTAGCATCATGGTGTTTGATTTCAGGACTGAAGAGCAGGCAAAAGAATAAATCAAGTAGGTAAGGAAATCAACTTTATTGATTGAACAAGTAATAGATCATAGCTTACCAGCCTTATATAGCATGGTAGCAAAATGATAAACTGGAGGAAACATAAAGAAGATCAAACTCATATAGAAGAAGTTGGAGATATTTTGGGGGATTTGGAGATCCTGGGGAGTTTGGTATTAAAACTAGGATTAATTGTCTTAATGGAGCCATTATACTGACCTCAAGGTGGTTTAAAACAATATTTGATTTAAATTAACAACCCACAGGAAAAGGCAGAAGCAGAAGATGAGCAACTATTCCCCAGTCAAAACTGGGGAAGGAGAACAGGGTCAAACAGCAGAAACAGTGGGCAATGGGCAAGTTGTGACTAATTCAAAGTCAAAAATGTTGTAAACGTCATTGGAATGCTTTAGAGCATCTAGCAAAACAATTGCCATAACAGCTGATTGGCTGGATTTGTTAATTGAAGATAACAATTCAAGTTTAACTAAACTAACATTTTCATCAATTCAAAAGTTGACACAAACAGGGGGGAGACCCGGGTTTGAAACTCAGTGTTGAATTTCCTTTGTCCAGGACTGTATTGAACCCATCAATTTCAGGTAAAACAGAACAGTAGCTAAAGACTAACCCAACCATTTTAGGAGACCCAAATAACCCCAGAGAAGGGGTTATTTCTGCTGATATCCCAAGAGGTAAATTGTTGTCAGTAGGGTCTGAAAGGGCATTCCTGACACTACCCCCACCTAAGGAAAGACCCCTTTAGCAAGGAATTCCGCAAGAACCTCCAGGCAGTGCAGCAAGTTCTCTTCAGGCTCTCAAGAGTTGGACTCCTCTCTATAATCCTTCCATTTGACCAGGAACTGTGACTTCCCCTTCACTTGACAAGAATTGATGATGTCCTCCACTTCCCATTAAAAGGTGTTGGAGACAATTTGTGGATCAGGATTTCTTCCTTCAAGATTATTAGGATTGCCATCATAAGGAGTCAGAAGATCCACATGGAAAAAATCATCTACGCTAGATCCAGTTGGAAACTTAAGTCTATAATTCAAGCTAGAAAGTTTCTCAAGAGCCTTGAGTGGACCAATTTTCTTGGGTCCTAACTTCTTGCTAGGTATCTTTAACTTAAGATTGTGGGCGTTTAAGTAGACATAGGAGCCCAGTACATAGTCCTTCTCTGGCAAGTGATGGCAGTTGGTGTATTTCTTGTATTCATTGCAGGCCTTGGTCAGGAACAAGATCAGATCCAAGTGTATTTTCTTCATTTGGTTTGCTAGCTTGTCTGCCTGGGGGCACATTGATTCCAAGACTGTGGTTGGAAAACTCTTGAGATCAAATCCAAAGTTAGCAAAGAAGGGTGACATTCCAATAGAACTGTGATAAGCGGTATTGTAGCATAGCTGAGCCAAGTAACAGAAGGGACTCCAGTTATCTTGTTGAGAATTAACGTAGTGACAAAGATAAACCTCCAGAACCTGATTGACTTGCTTGGTTTGTCCATCCGTCTGTGGGTGAAAGGACATGGATAATTTAACCTTGACTTTCATTTGTTCCATAAGGGCCTTCCAGAAACAGGATGTAAATTGGACCCCTCTGTCTGACATGATGTCTGTGGGCAACCCATGATTGCATACTACTCTTGCAAAGAACATGTTGGCCACTTCCTTGGCAGTGCAGGACAAAAACAGAATAAATATGGCATACTTGGTGAAACGTTTGACTACTACCATCACCCCAGTATTCCCACTGCTGACTGGTAGATCAACTATAAAATCCATATATATGGAGGACCAGGGGCGTGTTGGAATTGGGAGTAGACGGAGAAGACCTTGAGGCTTGGAATTTCCTGGCTTGTTCCTTCCACAATTCACACAAGAGCAGACAAATTCACAAATGTCTTTTTTCATGCCAGGCCACCAGTATTGTCTGCTAAGTCTCTTCAAGGTTTTTATTAGGCCTCTATGTCCTGCCATTTGCCCTTTGTGCATATGGCTGACTGCTTGGGTTTGCAGGTTGCCTTCAGGGATGACTACTGAGCCATTAACATAAGAAATTCCCTGATTATTAACCATTACTACCTTGGGAGTTTTCTTCAACATGCTAGTGAGCTCTTCCTGGAAGGAAAACAACATCTGGGCTTCCATAATCTCTTGGCCAAGGGTAGTGAAGGCAGATATCTCAATGATGCGGGAGAGAAACTGGGAGAAAGATAACACCGCTTGATTATTGTGATCAAGATCTGCAGCTGGATTGTCCTTAAGGTTTTCCTGTCTGCTAATTGCGTCTGGGACTATGTTTAATTTATTGGGTGTATATTCTATTACAAAGTCATAGGCTAAAAGATTGATGGCCCATCTGGCCAGGCGAGGAACAATTTTCTGTTTCTTGGTGAAGTACAAAAGATTCTTGTGGTCAGTGCAAATGATTGTAGGGTATTTGCTCCCCTCAAGGTATCTTCTCCAGTGCTTCAAGGAATTCACAATAGCGTATAAATCCTTCTTGTACATGTGGTAATTGCGTTCCCAATCCAATAGCTTGTAAGAGTAGAAGGCCACAGGGTGGAATTCATCTTCCTCCCCTTGCTGGAGGAGTACCACACCCAATGCGTAGTCAGACGCGTCAGTCTCTAAAAAATTGGCAGTCTGGGTCAGGATGCAACAGTACAGGAGCCAAAGTGAAGGCGTGCTTAAGAGTATTAAAGGCTTCCTGATCCTGAGCCAACCAGTCAAAAGGAACCTTGCTAGAAGTGAGAGCGGTCAGAGGAAGAGCAATAACCAAAAAGTCCTTAATGAACTTTTGACAAAAGTTGGCAAGACCCAAAAAGCCACGTAACTTGGTGCAAGAAGTTGGTACTGGCCAATTCAATACAGCCTCAACTTTGGACAAACCAATTAAAAAACCACCTGGTTTGATAGAGTACCCCAAGAACTCAATTTCTGACGCAAAGAACTTGCACTTTGAAAGCTTATAATAGATGTTAGCCTTGCTAAGGGCTTCCGTGACTTCCTTAAGGTGCCTCATGTGACTTTCTTCATCCAGGGAGTAAATCAGTATGTTGTTCAAGTAAACCACCACACTAGTGTCCAAGAATGGGAACAGAACCTTGTTCATTAGTCCCTGGAAGGTAGCTGGGGCGTTACTAAGACCAAAGGGCATACCTAGGTACTTGTAAAGTCCAAATGATGTTCAAAATGCCATCTTCCATTTGTTGCCTTTGGTAATGCATATCTGATTGTAGGCATTTTGCAGGTTCAACTTGGAAAAGACATAGCACCCGTGAGTTTATCTGTAAGGGTTTTGGCAGCCAGAAGTGGGTTTTGATTTTGATAGTAATTGAGTTGAGCTTGGCATAATCCACTACAGGCCAAAGAGTCCCATCTGGCTTCTTGACAAAGAAGATGGGCAAAGAGCATAATGAGTTGGAGCGGCGTATGAAACCCTTCTTCAGATTCTTGTCCAAGTATTCCTTCAGGGCTATGCCCTGTGCTTGATTTGTTGGGTAGAGTTTGCCCCAAGAAAGTACGCTTCCAGGGATCAGCTCAATTCTGAGATCTGAGGTCTTGTGAGAAGGTAATTCATTGCAGCTGGACTCACTAAACAGGCTCTAATAACAGTGCAGTTCCTTGGGAAGTGACCCCTTATGGTAGGTGTTGTTCTGTCTCAAACTAGAGATGAGTTCTAACTTTGTGTGACCGTGTATATTGTATTGACCAATTGGAACCAAAAAGTTGCTTCCTTGATTAGAGAACTCAATTTGGTGTGAGTTCCAATTGATATTCATCTGGGCTTGCTTGCACCATGGGTAGCCAATGATGACAGGGCAGGCAAGTCCTTGGATGGTGAAATAATTCAGAGTGAATGGCAAGCCAGCAATGCATGTTTTAATAGGGCAAGAGATTTGGTTGACATGGATGGCAGACTTGTTAGCCAACAGAACAGATGAGGGGGTATAGTCTTTAATATGTAGTAGCTTCAAGATATAATGGTCAAGGAAGTTTCCCATGGCACTAGTATCCAGAAGGGTAAAGGTGTCAATGCTTCCTTGACTAGTCTTGATGGTAACAGGAAAGGAAGCATAAGACTTATTGGCAGATTTATTTGGGTTGGCGGCCTCCAAAACGGTTGATGGGGTCTGCTGGACGCGGTTGAGGGCAAAGAAATCTTTAGCCTGATGACCCTTCTTACCACAATACAGCAACTACGTTTGGTGTCGGAAAATCTGGTATCAACCGCCTTCCTTAGGTACAAGACCCACAGAAAGCGTATCAGGTTTGATCTTCTTGGTAGGCAGCATCTGGCGTGAGGAGGGTTTCCAGGAAGGAAGTTGTTTAGCCCAAGGGGCCTAGCGGAGGATTTCTTAAACAAGGTTGTTGTAGTCAGTAGGGAGAATGTGGTGGGCAAAAAATCCTTTTAGTTCTGGGGAAAGTCTCTTCTGTAAGAGATAACAGGCTTCTTCATTACCCATCCCAATGGCATTCTTGATTTGCGTGAATTCCTCAATGAATTCTGAAGTGGCCATCCTGCCCTGATAGAAGCTAGATATTTGGTCACAGAGCTCTTCAGTTGAGAGTTTGGGCAAAATAGTGGACAGAAGGTGTTTGCAGAAATTAGGGTAGTCATGGAGCAACCTGTCTCCCTTGAGAATTCTTTTTGCGTACCACTGGCATGCCTTGCCTTTAAGCTGTTCAGCAATGTGGTGAACCTTCTGCACATCTGTGTGAAATTGTTTGGAGGCAGTCTCAAAGAGTGATTGAGAAAAGGCGAGTAGCATCAGGATTTTGTTGGAGGCTTTGTCCTCCGGTTGAGCAACTGAGATGCTGTTCAACACCACAGTCTGAACCTGGCTGTTTTCACGGGTTTTAGACAAGGAGGATTGTTTGCGTAGTGCTGCCACTAGGTAGACAGTGAGACATAAAATGGTAATGATAAATACCAGCACCATTGTTTTAACTATTCCTAGCTGATAATTGAGCTCTAAGGTCTTGGTTTGGCTTGAGGTACCAAAGAAGGCCTCAAAAATGGGTTCAATAAAACTGTCAGGAACCCATCTGCTTGGAAAGATACCACCCAAAAGGTGTATGGCCGCAGATGGATTCAACCCTGTGATTAGAGAACCAATTAGAATGGAGACCATCCCCATATGGAACAATTCTCCAACAAGACAGTATCAACCCAAAAGGGGATTGAACCTTCCCAACATGAAGTAAGCTCCAAGATAACTTAGAAGGAAAACAGAAGCCAAGGGATGAAATAAGGAAGGAGTGGGCAGACTGGCCCCCATGACCTGTGGTTCCTCTGTGATGGGGGGATTATGTGACAATGGAGTGGCAGTGTACCATACACCTGGTACCACTTGGCGCCACAACTTGTCCAGGTAATTGGGAGGAGATGAAACAGAATCTGCTCTGGTTCCAAAAGATATGCTTGTAGTAAGGGACTGGACAAGGAGCAACCAAACCAACCATTTATACCCAAATTGTCCCCATTGGGATGACTTGGGTAGCATCATGGTGTTTGATTTCAGGACTGAAGAGCAGGCAAAAGAACAAATCAAGTAGGTAAGGAAATTGACTTTATTGATTGAACAAGTAATAGATCATAGCTTACCAGCCTTATATAGCATGGTAGCAAAATGATAAACTGGAGGAAACATAAAGAAGATCAAACTCATAGAGAAGAAGTTGGAGATATTTTGGGGGATTTGGAGATCCTGGGGAGTTTGGTATTAAAACTAGGATTAATTGTCTTAATAGAGCCATTACACTGACCTCAAAGTGGTTTAAAACAATATTTGATTTAAATTAACAACCCACAGGAAAAGGCAGAAGCAGAAGATGAGCAACTATTCCCCAGTCAAAACTGGGGAAGGAGAACAAGACAAACAGCAGAAACAGCGGGCAATGGGCAAGTTGTGACTAATTCAAAGTCAAAAATGTTGTAAACATCATTGGAATGCTTAAGAGCATCTAGAAAAACAATTGCCCAACAGCTGATTGGCTGGATTTGTTAATTGAAGGTAACAATTCAAGTTTAACTAAACTAATGTTTTCATCAATTCAAAAGTTGACACAAACAGCGGGAGACCTGGGTTCAAAACCCGGTGTTGAATTTCCTTTGTCCAGGACTGTATTGAACCCATCAATTTCAGGTAAAATAGAACAGTAGCTACTAACTAACCAACCATTTTAGGAGACCCAAATAACCCCAGAGAAGGGGTTATTTCTGCTGATGCCCCAAGAGGTAAATTGCTGTCAGTAGGGTCTGAAAGGGCATTCCTGACAGCTACTCTGTGCTGGAAGTCCCAGAGACAGTCTCTGTCTCTTACAAGCTACGTTAAGGAAAAACTACAACTACAACTTGCCCATCTACAAATGAAGCTAAGGCTGTAGTGGCTTGCCCTTAACTAGCTCAGGCTCATTGTCCCCCTGTTCTGGTAGATTCCTCCAAAGAGACTGCTGAACTAGCAGAAGCTCTCTTTTAGAATGTGACCGTATCTCTCTCCTAACAGACTGTGTATAAGGAAATTCCTGCCTAACAATACATGCTGGCCAAATGAGAGAAATAATTGGAAGCTGCTCAATATGTCCTAGCTGTCTTGCCCCCCTTTGGGAAAGATACTACCCATGTTGAAGTATTGATCCAGAAGGTTAAAATCAAGGCTATATTGGATATGGGCTCTCCAGTCAATGTGGTATCATCCAAGATAATGAAGAAGCTTAAACTGGCTTCTGACCTCAACTACACTCAGTTGTATGATACAGCTGGCTTGGCCCAAACCTGAGCCATTGATGCCTATTTCTCCCTGACAATGAGGTTTGGGAAGCTTCTTATTGCCTCTCCTGATGTTTTCCTCAAAAAAAGTTACAATATCCTGGTTGGTACACAATTACTTTGAGAGTACAATGGAATTGTGAACCTTTGAGATGGATACCTATTGCTCTTAGGGTATGAGATTCCCCTAATCTTTTAAGAACCCCCACGTCTCCCAGGTAAACATCTTAAGACTTGTGTGCTCAAGTACCCCACTAATATCTTCTCACTCAAGTACAGGACTCATTCTTCTAATATGTACCCTCCTCCTTCATGTCCTGAAGAGAAAGATGTGCCTCTCCTTGCCTCCCCCTGCAGCCATCATCATCCCATCAGGCTCCCAAGTGATTTTAGACTCTCAGATATCCTACAAACTACCTTAAAAATCATTTCTGGAGCTATATTCACCCAATTCCTTAAGCCATAAAGAGCTTCAGTTATGCCCAGGGATTTTGGACTGGACTCATAAGGAGCATGTGCAGCTGATGTTGGCTAACCTGACTGCTCTGCCTATGCAGGTGACTAAAGGCCAGGTTTTCAGGCATGGTCACATATTAGGGTCAGAGCAAGTGGTGTCCCTCTACCCCTTTGGAACGTTTAGTGATTTCAACTTGCCTGAAGGGGACCCTCAGGTTCTCTCCCTGTTCACTGCCGCAGACTTCCCACAACTGTCACCCATTCAACAAAAAGATGTTCTGGAACTGCTAGACCAGTTTAAGGATATCTTTGCCTCTGGACCCACTGACTATGGTCTAGCAAAGGTGGGTATCCACCAGATAGATATGGGTGATGCCCTGCCTTTTTGTGCCAAACCTTACCACCGCAGCAGAGTAGAAGATGCTCAGGTCTCTAAGGAGCTTAAACAGCTCCTAGATGCTGGACTACTAGCTCTCTCTCAGAGCTCTTGGGCCTCCCTGTTATTGATCCTAAAGAAGAAGGATGGAGGCCATCACATTGTGATGGATTACTGCCACCTGAACTTGCTCACCAAAAAGGATTCCTACCCTCTGCCTAGAATTGATGGTGCTCTTAGAAAAATAGGGTGATCAAAGTTTTTCTCTGCTATAGATCTAGCGTCAGGATACTGGCAGGTCAACTTGTCCCCTGGAGATAAAGACTTCTGAAGTGATAAGTGCAGATTTTTCTCTATGAACTCACTTGTATGCCCCAAGGACTTTGCAATGCCCTGGCTACATTTCAACAGGCTAGGACTCCATCTTACAAGATCTGAAACTCTCATGTGTCCTTGTATACCTTGATGATATTATTGTGTTCAGCTCCACCTTTACCAACCATTTGGACCACATCAAAGCTATCTTCATCAAAAGTTGGGAGGAAGGCTTAAAACTCAAACCCTCTAAATGCTCCTTTTTCAAGGAACAGCTTGAATTCTTGGGCCACCAGGTCACCCAAACTGGAATACACCCTATGAATAATAAGATGGAAGCATCTGAAAAGATTCTGCCTCCCACAAACCTACAAGAGGTCCAAGTCTTTTGTGGTATGATGGGGTACTATCAACAGTTCATCCCTGATTTTGCTGAATTAAGCAAAACCCTTGCCCAACTCCTTTGCAATGTACCCTTTGAGTAGACTGACAGTCAACAACAATCCTTCAAAGCACTGAAAGTCAAACTCAAAGAGGCTCCCATCTTAGTATAACCTGATTACAATAAGAAGTTCATCTTGTACACCAACGCTAGTGGAGTAGCTGTGGGAGCCATCTTAGCCCAGCTTGAAAACAAAGGCGTGGATTGACCTGTAGCATATTCCTTGCGGGTCCTTAATAAACACAAGAAGAACTACAGCATCACTGAAAAGGAATGCCTGGCAGTATTACACGCAGTGAAGCAATTCAGACACTACATTTACTGAACATAATTCACTGTGGTCACCAACCACTCCTCCCTTAAATGGCTATAACAACTAAAAGAACCTGAAGGTCAATTGGCACGTTGGGCCTTACGCCTGCAAGGATATGATTTCACCGTAGTACATTGTCCTGGTGCACAACATCAGAATGCTGATGGTTTGTTGAGGATGCCCATACTAGCCATCCATTCTGCTGACATCAATTGCCTATACAAGTTGATAGCGTATCCTGACTCTTGGACCACTGAGCCAGAAGACATTAGTCTGGCACTGCAAGCCCTATCCAAGGATAACGTGATTTGAGATAGATAACTCTTCAAGAAAGTCAATCACACTTATCTATCCTACGTTTGTCCTATCATGAGGGTTGCCATCATCCTCCAAGCCCACATTGACACAGGACATGGAGGCATAGCAAATACTCATGATTGGTTGTGCAAAAACTTCTATTGGGAAAATATGTGCCTCTTAATTCCTGACATCCTTGCCTCCTGTCATCATTGTCAGCTCCAATGCCCACAACCTTCCCAGCATCAGTTCAAGCTCATTCCCCCTAAGAACGCATTCCACACAATGAGCATTGATGCTTTTGGGCCTCTCCTGTGTTCTAGGTCTGGGTGTCAATTCATCTTGGTAGCCGTAGACCACTTTAGCAAATAAGTTGAATCCAGAGCAACCAAGGATATAACTGCCAAGACCACTGCTAATTTCTTACTGCAAGATATATTCTACTGCCATGGTTGCTCTCAAGTCCTACTTTCTGACAACAGGCCCAACTTTCATGCTTGCCTCATAACGTCCATTGTAGAAGCTATGGGTACACATCAATTCTTCTCTGCACCGTATAACCCGCCAAACAACAGGACCGTGGAGCAAGCAAATTCCACCCTTGTGTCCATTATGAGGAAGCTTAAACTCTCTGATGCTGCTAACTGGGACATGTTCCTCCCTGCTGCTCTCTTTGCGTATAGACTCAGCAGACATTGAGTGACTGGCCAGTCTCCTTTTGCCATACTGTATGGGCGTGAAGCTGCCACCCCTTCAATCTTGGGACCCCCCTTAATTAAAGTTGATGCATCTGCAAATCCTGAGGCCCATGTTTAAGACTTACCAATTGTATCATTGACATCCAAGCTACTGCCTATTCTACTGCTTCCAAGGTCAAAACCCTAGAACTCTTGCCCTCCAATGCTTCCAGAGCCTCCCTTCCTGAGTACCAAGTAGGCAATTTGGTCCTCTACTACTAGAATTGTACAGGTGGTAGAGCTCATAATCTGGTTTTCCTCTGGGTTGGGCCCTGTGAGGTCACCTTTAAAAAGGGTGTCAAGTATACCGTGAAACTACTGTCTTCTGGACGTCCTTTTGCCTGCATTCACTCCAAATTTCTCTTCAAATATCAACTGCCTGTGTCCAAGCTTAAGGGGGGAGATGTTGTAAATTGCGCCATCAATGCTATTTTGATATGGCCTTTGAATATTGATAGCTGCAAAGATTTGGCTGAGTTTGCTTTTGATTTTGGAAATTCCTTGCCTTTTGCAAATGAGTCTGGTTTAATATCCACCCATTCAGGACTATTGTACCTGTCTGTGGTTGATCCTGGTATGACCTCATCCCAGCGTGACCCCCTCAGCCACTCTGTCTTCCTATTGAGTGATCACTGCCTCTTGTCAACTATTTAAAGTAGAATCATTCCTCCCAATAAAGAAAATTTTATCCACATTTGTGTTGGCTTTAGTATTCTTCAAGCTTTTTCCTTTCCTTTTTGCCAAAAGGACTTTCACATCTTTTATTCCAGGAAATTAAGGTATGTGCCCTTAATTTTGCCCTGAAGGCTAACCCAAGGCTAGCTTCAAACCTCAAATCTTTTGTTATAAAGATTTCCTGCTGTGTCCTTCTGGATGTTGTCCCCAGGAGCCAAACACAACAACCCATTTATGCTCAAGCATAGCTCCAATAATAGTGGCAATATAATTGGTAAGGTGTTTTTTGATTTGAGCAGACCAAGCAGCAGTGTGGTTCTGGTGGTAGAACACGCCATTTTGAAAACAGCATCTCAAAAAACGCCATCTCAAATTTCTGCTATCTCAATTTACTAGTAAAAACGCCATTTTGATTTACAGCACTTCACTTAGAAAAAACAGTTTTAAAATTTTAGATTTTTTGAACTCCAAAAATTACCCAAAAATTCCCAAAAATAAAAATTAAAAAAACATTTCTAGGCTTAAAAAAGCCTCGGGATTCTAAATCTGCAATAAAAAAGGGGCAATTTAGTAGCAACATAGTTGCGTAAAGCCCAAAAGTTAAAATATACCCAAAAACAACCATTTTAAGCTATTTTAACTATAAACTATACTTTTAAAATAAGCATACAATTGTACCAAATACTAAATAAAACTAAAAGTATGATAAAATTAAAGGAAATGAGAGAGAAGATAAAGAAGACTTTATTAGGAAAGGGCTCAAATATTAGTAGAAAGAGCAACTGAGATAGCTTGGAGATGCTCAAGCTTGCTATCCTTGGGATAGTAGGCAAGGACCACCTTGCTAATCTCTGTATAATTTTTAACTGCTTTAGTCATCTTGGGGGGATCACCCTTGGTCTTCATGCCTGTTTCAAAGAGGCAGGCAGAGATGGCCTGCTGGGTTTTGAGATGCACCATGATTTTGTTGAACTTGGGCTTCTGAACCTGGACCCTTGTGGCAAATTGACTATGCCACCCTTCAAGAGAAGAGGTGGTCTTAATTAGGCCATCCTTTACCTGATTAAAGCAGTTCCATGTGATTGAGCCACTGCCTTTTCTAATGTGGTGTTCTCCCTGAAAAATACCAACCCATTGAGTTTCAAAATACTCAATAAAGGGCGCAAAAGCTGCCTAGTTGGCAATAATGTAAGGATGGCGGAGGAGGGTGTCATAGAAGGCATTTGTCTCCTCCTTTTAAACAAGGGCAAGGGAAGCAAAGCAGTTGAACACGTCCTTTGCTTACTTTTTGCCTTCAGTTTAGACCAGCTCATGAAGTGCAGAGCACTTTTGGAGGCAGCGGCAGAGTGCCTGATGGAAGTGAAAATAGCATCCCTGAGGGGAGCTCTTGAAGACTCTAATAAAAGCATTGGCCTGAGCCTGCTCAAAATCTACTACCAGATATTCATGGTAGGGAAGGCTTTTGGGCTTTTTCTTGATTGGGGTGGTTTCCTCTGACTGGGCCTTATTCTTGCGCCCTCTAGTCTCCTTTGGCTCCTCTTCAATAGTTGGGAGGATCTCATCCAAATTGGCCTTTAATATTGTTAGAGCCCGGACATAAGTTTCCTGCTTCTTATTTGGGAGGAAAAAGAAGACCAGAAGAAGAACTAGATTGCAAACCTGCCCATGGATATTCCAAAGCTGGCTGAAGAGCTTTGTGCAGGTGGAGAATGTTCCATCTGCAAGCCAGGTCTTACACTTTTAAAAGGTTGCAAAGATCCTGGCTTGTTGCAAAGCAGATGATCTGCTCTGGGGCATTTTGCCCATCATTGTGAAGGAGAAATCTCTCTTAATGCTGTGAAAGCTTTTGCTCCTCAGTTAGAATCAACTGGTCAATTGATGTAGCACTGAAGCCTTCAGTGCTCAGAGCATATCTCTGGTCAGTGAGATATCTCTGTAGTTTTGAGATTCCATCAACAGTTGCCAGTTGGGTATAATTTAGATTAATGATCACATTGTTTATGACCTCAGTTACAGTTTGGTCCTTTGTGGTTGGGATCACCTGGCAAAGAAACTAGCGGATCAGTTAATATAGAGGATCAAAAGGCTTGGCACAGCCATGCCCAATAGTCAGAGCTTTAAACCAAGTGAACCCATAGGTGGTAAGTCTAGCTGGACAGCCAACGTTATCACATTTGAAGTGATGTTGCCAGATGGGCTTCTTCTCATTGTTGCATCTGAAGCTGTAGCCCTTGTGAACAAAGCCAGCACCACCTTTCTTTGTCATAATTGGATAGCTGACAGGGTTGTTGTTGGCACAGCAAAGGTGCCATTTTGGTTGCATACATTGTGAATTGAGTTAAGATCCCAGAGCTCAATTGGCTCATCTGCAGGAGCACCAGGCTCCTGCTCATCTTCATCCTCAGGCTCTGAAGTGGGGTCAGAATGGCAATTGAAGTTGAACAACTTCTCTTGAGGGTCTGACAGGGAGTAAACAAAGGAGAATGGGGAGGGGTTGGGCTTGTTTCCTCAGGCTCTGGTGAGGGCGTAGGTGTCTTTGGAGGAGCTTTACCCTTAGCAGGCTGCTTTTTAGGGGTAGTTTTGGCCTTCTTGGCCTTGGGAGGAGTGGTTTTGTCTTTGGAGGCCTTAGATGCAGCTTTGTTGATGGACTTGGGAGGCATCTAAAAGTGAATTAGTATCAAAATATGAGCAATTTGGGGGTTGTTTTTAAAGAGAAAAATGAGAATGTTTTTAAGTATAAAAGTATCAAATCTTTTTTACATAGAATTGTAGAGAGGATAAAAAAACCTATCATAATTTCAATGTTTTTTATTTTTTAAAAATAATTTTTTATTAGTAACGCAAGTAGGCAAAACTTTGAGTTTTGACTGAAAAGTTGCTCTCAAGATGGCGTTTTTGAAGTGACGTAATTGAGGTGCTGTAGCTCAAAAACATAGTGTTTTTGACCATTTTTTATATTAAATTAACAAATTTACAGTGGAGCTACCTCAACTGGGCCAAAGAGTAAACCTTGAATTTCTCAAAAACTAGCTTATACAACTGGGGTTAAAAAGTACCCAGTTGTTTAGAGGAGATTAAAAAATATATATTTTCAAAGTTTCATATGTTTTCTTACATTTTTTATTAATATTGTTTTTGACGTGAAACTATACTTTTGAAAAGTGGAAAGCAGGAATCACAGTGGGGGAATCAATTAAGCGTAGCCTGGCGTCATAGGTAATTTCCCCTTATTTTCCCCTATCCATTGTGCGCCTTGAATCAATTGGGGGATATGAAACTTGGTGGAATTTGAAGTGACGTAAATTGAAATGGCGTAATAACCCCCTTCCATATTAAAATCACTATTAAAATATTTTATTGATGAAACCTTTGTCAACATATCCATGTATAATAAAGCTATAAATTAGATATAAAAACTGGTTTTTTATCCAGCAATGACAATCACTAGAAGGACTATCATAGTGGCGTCTATTTAGGTTGTTCTTAGTATAAGTGTCTTAGATTAATACTATAGGAACATCTTCTGGCACTATACAACATGCTTTATTTTAGTTTGGGTATAAGCTTATTTTAGTTTAAGGTAAATGGTGTAATTTGAAATGACGTAAAGTCAAGATGGCGTAAACACGCCCCACACTAAGTGTTTTCATATGTAAATAAAGTTAGCAAAATAAGATTTAATTAATCTGACTCAAAGTGACAAAATCAAGATGGCGTAAATTTGAGATGTCACATTATAAAGGTATATGTAAATTTTAACTATTTTATTGTTTATTTTTTTGTGATTCAAAGTCACTAACACAAAAAACGCCATCTCAAATTAAATTTGAGATGGCATTTTTTGAGATGGCGTTTTTGAAATGGTGTGTCCTACTGTTCTGGTAACTTGCAAGGCTGGTAATCTGGTGACATATGTTAGTCATGGACCCTGATAGGTTGTTGTACAGGTGACAGACAAAAGCCTGTTGGCTATTGATGAGGCTTCCTTGATGGGAAATTGATGATAGCTGGTATCCTAGAGGATTCAGTTGTGACAAATTGTGGGATTAACAAAGCTGTGGAGATACTCCTTGGCCTTCTCAATTGTCTTCATCTACAGAAAGAGTTGGTTTGGGGTGATTCCATTAAAGTTGCGGAATTTCTCTCTGGCTGTTGCGCCATAGGAAGGGAGTACGCAAGCTTCTCATGGGCCCCCCATTCTGATAGGCTACCCAATCTATGCTACCTATTGCCAGCTCCAGCTAATGCTGGGTGGGCTCCTTGTTGCCATTCACTTTGAGCAGGATGAGGACGTCCAGGTAGAGTACCAATTGATCCTCAATCTGCTGAGAATGTTGGAGCACAGCTATGAACTGACTGAAAGCAATTATGTTACTAGGAAGACTATCTCTTGTGCCAGCAAGGCAAGTTATCTCTGTAAAGAGGCCATAAGGGTGATCCCATAGATGAAAAAGGAAATCCTGGAGAATTTCATCTCCAAACTCTCCCTGGGACAAAGACAAGTCCCTAGCAGGGCAACAAGCATAATCCAAATGCTGCATTTCACAGAGTGAGCACCAAAAGTTGTATTTACAAGTATGGGTGTGGTTGGTATAGCTATTTGATTAACTCAATATACAACCTATTGCTTTATCTAAGACTAAGTTAAGATGTTTCTTTGAATTAGTGTGTATAATAAAAGTATAATAAATGTAAATATTGATCCTTTATTTGTTATCAAGAAAGAGAGTTATATAGATGTTGGATATTGAGAGCAGCTGCTGAGCGCCAGGATCTTCTGCTTCACAGCTGGATCCCTCTGCAGGCTTTGCCCACTATTAACCTTTAGATTGGAAAATTGTAAGTTAATATGGTTTGGAGGTACAACTGAGTTGATTGGTTAGACTACCTTTAATCCAGAGCAAGAGAACATGCCCTCTTGTTCACTGATCTTCATAAATCAATGACTGTTACAGTGAAGGCTAGTTTAATCAATCACTTTGAAACACTATGTATATAGATCTAGAACACAGTTACTTTTAGCTCTTTATATAACCCCTTGTGAAAATATCAACAACAATCTGATGATCATCCAAATTTAAATTAGAAATTTTTAAGTTTTTTGTGCTTAGATAAAGTGTTGCTGATCCTTTTTTGAAACCTAAATGATAAACTTTAAGCCAATCAGGAGCCAAATGAGAAAGTTATTGTTGTTATATAAAGGGTCATTTAATAATTCTTCAATGCATGTGCACTAATTAATTGGATTGGCTGAATTTTGCCATTGTGCGTCATTACTGCTATGGAAAGTTGATTTTGGACTAGTGCTAACTCAGCAGCTGATTGGGCACTAGTCCACCAACAACTTGCCACAGCAGCAATGGTTCACAATGGCAAAGCAACCAGTCAATCAGATTAAGTAGCACACATGCATCAAAGAATTATTTAATGACCCTTTATATAACAACAATCACTTTCTCACTTGGCTCCTGATTGGCTTAAAGTTTATCATTAAGGTTTTGAATTTGGATCAGTAACAACTTTCTTTAAACACAATAAAATTATAATTTTCTAATTTAAATTTAGCTGATCACCAAATTGTTGTTAATATTTATTAAGGGGCTGTGTCTGGGTACTAAAACTTAATATGCCAATTATGGAAGCAATGTCAACACAAAGCAAACAACACATATTGATATAGGCATAAAAATATACACAATGGGTAAAAAGATGGCATATTGTAGTAAATGAAAGAACAAGCAGGGATAAACAAAGAGGCAATAATATCATAATAGAACAGAGTTTATTGGGGTAGAAGCTATTGATATATATGGAAAGGTATGTAAAAAAATCACATGAAAAAATCAGAGAAGATTTTGAAGGATATCAACTTGGCAATTGCCAAGATTAAGGAAATTGACCACAAGGCCAAAGAAAAAGTGAAGTCTGCCGTCTTTACAGGGGACAAAATAAACAAAGTGTTTGCCAAGGCACTTATGGCCAAGATACCAAACATCTCCAAAAAACAATCAAGCTTCTTCTAAACATTCAAAAAACTGTGGTTGAGGGCCTCTAATTAAGTTCTTTGCCCTCTCTGCGCTGCCTGTATGGGTAGATGACCCTTAGATGTATGAATATCTCAAACCTATCTAGTGCACAAGAGTGGTGAATACCAAATTGCCCACACAAAGGCTTGCGTCAAGAATGGCAAAGCCTGCCAAAGCCACCTGAAAAGAGGAAACAGAAGAAGGTAATATAGGAATTAGTATAATTATTTAAATTCTTAACCTTGTTTTTTAGAAGTAATTGATGGGGTATTACTGCAGGTCCTGGTCCCCTTTGTCCCTGCCACGTTTTACAGCAACTATTCAATCACATGGCTAGGCAGCTGGCTCTATCTCCCCTGTTTTGCAGGAGCTCAAAGATAGAATCCATGGTTCATTCTTAATGTTGCAGGATGCACTCCAGGAGCTAACACATAGCAAATGGGCATCCATGTGGGTAGTTTTTGCCTACAAGGATGCCCAATTGGACTGCCTGGACCTGGTGGCCCTCAGTAGAGTTTACTGAGTAAACTCATTGAGCTTGTTTGGGACGTCCCAGAGACTCTCTCAATCAAGAATATACTGAAGATGGGCCAGGCCTATGCAGCTGCTTGCTTTTGCTTCCCAGTGGAGCATACACTCTCTTACCTGCTGGAAAACGTAAGGTGCACAGTGAGAAAATTGACTGTTGCAGATGCCAGCTGTAAAGATGACCAGAATCCTCCTGACAGACTTTGGGCTGACCTGGAGTGCTAATGAGACAGGCCTGCCTCAGACCATGGAGCTTACCTTCTACAAGAAAAAGCACAAAAAATTAGTTACATTTACAATAAACTCTGCAAGTTTACTGAGCCTTTGCTAGGCAAAGGCTTCTCTTGGTGGTTTACCTGGGGTTCCTTTTTTTCTTTGGGATGATTGTGTCCATAGAGGACCTAGACAGGGTCCTTCTTGGGATCAACAAGGCCAGGATTTCCCTGGATGGGAATAAGGTCCCTCTGGGATATGACTCAGTGGACCACTTTATCCAGAATGCCTTGGTCCTGGCTGGGATCTATGGGTCTCAGCCCCACCCAAAAAGCTGCTGCTCCATTCCCACCTCACTATCCTCCTTTTTACCAGCAGACAGGAGTATTTAAATCAATATGTATCCATCATATACAGCGTGGCAGTGGAGGTTATGCACCACCTCCATTGTAGGGTGAGTACATACAGAAGAACTCACTACAGGCAGCCACAATAAAAATATTTCTCCTCAATATAATTCTACACTTTTAAGGTTTACTTTTAAGCTCAAATGATTTTTTAAATCTCTTTTATTTTAGTGAACTATTACCCGGAAAAAAAATCTTATAGAAGTTCTTTATAAATTTGTAACAATATCTGTTAATAAAAATCACAAAAACCTTGAGAGCTTTACCTTTACCTTTACCTTTTTTAATTTACTTTTTATATGCATTTGACAAAAAGTGAGATTTCTTTATTACTATCATATTGTATTTTAAATAGTTGAGATAGCCACCACAAAATACAAAAGAAAAATAAATTGCAAAACAAAAATTAAGCATCTGCATCAGTGGTGTGTTCTATATGATTGCGGGCTTGGAAGCTTCAAAATATAAAATAATAATCAATTAATCCAAAATATTAAATTATAGAATACAAAAAATAGTCAGAATTATTAAGCCTTTAGTTTATTGGCTGTTGAGCAAGGCACACAGGGATGAAAAATTAGTGTGGCCATAGAATTTGGCCACAGTTTCAGCTGGGAGGGTGTGGATCCCAGCCTGGAGAAAATCAAACAGGTCCTTAGTTCCAGTTGGGGCCCCTTGCTTGAAAACTTTTTTGAGCCACCCAAAGACCTCTTCAATGGGATTTAGGGAGGGAAAATAAGCTGGGAGGAAGAGAAGGGCAAATTGAACGCGGCCAATTGCTGGGGGCCCACTGCAATGCTAGTGTCAATCATTGGAAATTCCTCAAGAATATCTTCCACCTTATGGAGGCCAACATTATCCAGCACAATTACATTGGTGTAGCCCAGGCTTGTGCGCCTCAGGTGCTCCTGGACCAATAAGAGGAATGGCAAGAAGGTCAGGCTATTGTGAGATCCCAATATAATTTGGTACATCTCAATCCCTTTTGGGCCAAGGAGAGCCACCATAGAATATGCTGTGGCACAGACAGCAGCACACCAAGCCACCCCCTCATTTGAGCCTTTGGGGACATACCCATACACATTACATATAGCTAAGGCAAATTCTGATTTGTCAATGTAATAGAATTCCACTATCCCCTTGACTTTGAGCGCAGTGTACGCCTCTGTGTATATTTTCTGGAACTCAATGTTATCTTGGCTATTTCTATTGTAGGGGGATACCACAAGTTTTTTCCACAAAAAAGTACAGAATCTTCACCAAATGATAATAAAAGGAAAATGAAGCCTCAACCCCAAAAGCAGACTTGACCATTGCCAGTATATTTGCCAGTTCACAATGGAAGCCTTGGGTTAATTACTGGAAGATTGACCATTTGTGCTCCTTGGTGAGCATAGTGGAAACACACAAGGATTTTTCTGTGGCAAGAACTCAGCCAGTATTAATAAACTTGTTGAAGGTGTCAAGGAGCCTAATGTACAAGTATTCTGGCTACTGCCAACATACATAACATCCAATCATCTCCTGATTTGGTGCCCTTCTAATATACAGTTTAACATACCATAAATAGCAACAAAGCAATATCACATGACTGTCCAAGTATCCAGAAACTCAAACCCATCCTGCACATGGCCAACCCCTATGATTGATCTGATTAAATCCCCGCCACAGCAAAAACTATGGAAGTCTAAAGTATTAACCAACAAAATATACTTCTCTTCTTCTTAATTTCATATTCAAAGCTTCCCAAAAAGCGCCCCTTATCACTGGTAGCAGCTACGGCTTTTTGACCACACCCATGAAAGAGAAAATGACTGAACAGAACCCACCCACCTTTGCCCATGTAATAAACCAGGCCACATTGCAGGAGACCTGGAAGACGTACGTTGACGCCCACAACATTGACAAAGACATACCTAGTGGATGCACCATATTCAAAGGACTTGTCATGCCCAAAGCATGCACCAAGATAATTCAATACAGTTGCTCTCTTCAACCACAAATCAACACACAACCACCTATCACAGGTGAGGTTACCAATACCAAATACATTGGTATCAACAAGTTATTTGGGAAAAACAAAGAAAACATAATTAACTGCCTAGATCACTCAGCCGCTAAACTCTGCACCAGCTGCATTCCCCTCAAAAAGTGGGTCCAGGAAGCCAGCAAGCGTGTGTATAAGGACATAGCTAACTGGTTTGCCGCTTGGGTTGGCTCACAAACTGATGACCAGCTTTACAACTGGGAAGAGTTCAAAGCAGACATCACTCACAGCTTCTAAGTCACTAAATCCCTCCAAGACATTATAATACAGCTCAGCAATCTTCCTCAAAAAGACCACTATCACAGCTTATGCCAATAGATTCAAAGAAATATGTTGAAAAATCCAAAAACCAGAACAAGCTGACAATGTACACATTAGAGCTTCATTCATCAACAGAATAAAACCCTCAGTTGCTGCCCTCATCTTTCCATAGGATAACACCTCCATGCCCACACTCATTGCAGAAGCCAAGCACACAGAGAAAAACACGTAAATATGGAATATGCTGCACGCAACAGCAACTGCTCCTCAAACAACAATGGCAGAGAGAATGCCAATGGCAGCAAATGCCAAAACACCAATAATAGCAATGGCAACTCCAATCAAAACAACAGCAATTGCAGCCAGAGCACAAATGGCTCCTGTCCCAAGAAAGAGGACACTGCCAAAGTTAAAAATGCTGAAACAGCAACCCACTATTAATATGCCCCTACATTCTATGACTTTGAAGATCTCAAAACAGAGGAAAAGGGAAAAGAGAAGGGTGAACAGGCTTAAGTGCCCCTGTCTCCCCCCAAACTGACAAGAAGCTGTACCAAGGCACAAACTTTGCTGCTTGCATCCCATGTGTCCTGCAATCCTCCATTTTATGAACATAGAAATTAAAGATTGCTCACAACTTCTTTTCTACCCATGCACTTATAAATCTCATAAAAATAAAATTTTATTTGACTCTGGCGCACAACACACTATGGTTAACAAACCTTTTGTAACCAAATACAAAATACCAGTTGTTAAATCCAACTTTAATTACACCAGAATGGCAGATAAATCAAAGGTTCTACTCAAAGGCAAAACAACTCCCTTCTGATTTGACCTCCAAGGCATGCAAACGTCCATTAAAAGACTTGTTATGAACAGCATGAACTATGACATTGTGGCAGGCATGGACTGGTTTACCCAAGTGAACCCCATTGTATGCTGGAAAACAGAGACTGTGACCATCAAACACAATGAAGTCAATTTTAACATCTTCAAAGAACCCAACAATCTCATCCTAAGAGACACAGTATTTGTCCAGGTTATAATCCAAGATGACTCAGAACAACTAACTAAAGACAGTAACCTCATCATAATGAGGTACATCAAATTTAATAACATACAAACAACCAAAATTCAATGCCCAGAACTCACGGCACTCCTAAATGAATACGCCCATGTATTCAAGGAATAACTCACCAAGCTACCCCCCAAACAGGAGGTCAAACATTGCATCAACCTATGTAAAGCCAAGCCCAAACCTGAACCCCTCTACAGAATCTCTCCCATGGAGACCCAAACCCTCAAAAAACACATTGAGGACAATCTAGCAAAAGGATTCATTTGCCCTTCTGAATCCCCATGGGGGGCAGCAGTGTTCTTTGTAAAGAAAAAAGGCACTCTGCGCCTGAAAACTGACTACAGAGCATTGAATGCAAGCACAGTAAAGAATGAATACCCTCTTTCACTTATAGAGGATCTGTTTGCAAGACTCTCAGGAGCCAAATTTTTCTCTAAAATTGACCTCACCTCAGGTTACAACCAAGTTGAAGTAAAAGAAAAAGACATACCAAAAACTGTGTTCTGTACACAATTTAGATCTTTTGAATTTAGGGTAATGAACTTTGAGATGACCAATGCTCCTGCAACGTTTGTCACCATGATGAACCAAGCGCTAAATGGCCTCTCAAACACATTATGCTACCTCAACAATATCATCATATTCTCAAAAACAAAAGAAAAATACCTCACGCATGTCTGCAATACACTCAATTGACTCACAAAGCACAAACTTTATGCAAAACCAGGTAAGTGCCAATTTATAGAAATTAACTCCTGTTCTTGGGCCACATTGTTTCTGATGGTGACATCAAAGCAGATCCAGACAAAATAAAAGCCATAAATAACATGCAACGCCCCACTTCTGTTAAACAAGTTAGATGCTTTCTTGGTATGATAGCTTACCTAAGGAAATACATCAAAGACTGCAGGAAACTAACAACACCAATCAATGACTTAACAAAGGGTAATGCCAAAAAGAAATTCATCTGGAGACCAGAATGTGACAAGAATTACCAATTATTAAAACAAGCTTTGATTATAGCATCAATCTTGCAATACCCTAATAATAACGGGTGCTACAAGCTCAAGTCAGATGCCAGTGACACCACCATTGGCACAGTCCTGCGCATCTGCCAGACAGGGCAGCAAGACTTCCTACCAGTATGTTACAAAAGTAGAAAACTAACAAACACTGAGCAGAGATACCCAATACACAATAAGGAACTGCAAGCAATAAATCGCACATGCAAGAAATGGAGATGTTATCTAGAAGGACATTTAAACGTCCAAGTACTAACTGACCATAAATCCTTAATATATTTAAGAATTCAGAACACACTTGCACAGCAGCAAGCCAAATGGATGTCCCTGCTGGAACAGCTTAAATTAGACATCCAATACAAAAAGGGACAGAGCTGGTCACAGCCAATGCTATCTCTAGGCTATGCCAACCAAGAGAGGATCACCCTGACCACCTGGACTCTGACTGGCCAAACCTGTACAACACTGAGTATATAACCAAAGGGAGAGACCCCTCAACACACCAACTGACCCATGATACATTAGTAAGGAACAAAAAGCCCTTCCATTATTAAATGGCACTGTATACCAAATCATTAACAACAAATATGTCCTGTACATCCCACTTGCATAAAGGGTTGACACCATATCAAGACATCACCACCTACTAGGACATGCAAAGGCTAACAACCTATAACTCACATTAAAAGAGATAGTATGGTGGCCCAACCTCAAACAGAATAAAGTTGATGTTCTGAGAAAGTGCACAGTGTGCAAGAAATACACCAGTACAAAGGCTCCTCAGCCAATGGTCAACCCAGTACTGGACCCTGAACCATTCAAGGTTTGGGGGCTAGACGTAGTGGGCCCCTTCCCAGAAACAAAAACAAACCAACTGTTTTAATTGTAGCTATCAACTTTGCCAAAGTCTGGCCCATCTTCTGGGCAACAGAGGAGCATAAAGCATAATCCATCAACCAAATCATTAACAAAGCAATCATAGCCAACTACAGCACTCCAAACTACATCATAACTGATGGAGCAACCAAGTTATCAGATCACATAGTAAATGACAACTTAAAATCCAAAAACATTAAACACTCCACAACCTCTCCATACAGGCCACAGGCCAACGGCAGAGTGGAACGCCTCAACAGCAACCTTATCAGGACCCCAGAGAAAATAATGGATGGCAAAGCTAAAGACACATGGCCACTATATGTGTACATGCATTACTAATATCCTGAGTCTGCACCAATCAAGGAACAGGCTATTCACTGTTTGAGCTAACCTACGGGTACAAACCAGAAATAATTACCTGTAACAAGCAGCCATACATAAAGATCTCCCCAGGGAAACCTCCCTCAGTAGAGCAAGCACCAAACCTAAAACACATCCGCCTCAAAGCTAAAATAGCAGAAATAAAGAGGCTCAAAACACAAAAGGTAACCTTCATAGAGGAACCACTTCCCATCAACTCCCCTGTCTGGGTTCTAGCTGAAAACAGAAAGAAACTAGACTCAGTACACCAGGGACAAGGAAGAATCATCAAGTACAGACCATATCACAACACCTAGTAAAATTCTAAGGTGTCATAACCCAATTGTCAAGACATACCACAGAACCTGTCTCCGCCTCAGTAAAGGAGAACACTCAAACAGACTGGTTCCAACTAGTAAACAGCTCCAGGAGCATCAGGTGGCAGCTATGAAAACAAAGCCCCCTCCTGATGCACCAGAGTAACCCCTTAAGGGGGGTGTCAAGGGTCTAGATGTACAAGCATTCTGGCTACCGCCAACCTACATAACATCCAGCCATTGCCCAATTTGATGCCCTTCTAATATACTGTTTGACATACCAAGAATGGTAACCAAGCAATATCATATGACAATCCAAGTATCCAGTGGCTTGACCCCATCCTGCACATGACTAACCCCTAGGTTTGATCCAACTAAATCTCTGCCAAAGTTAAGTCTATATAAGTCTTAAGTATTATCCAATAAAATATACTTCTCTTTCCTAATTCTATTTTTGAAGCTTCACCAAAAGGCGCTCCTTATCATTTTTTTACTTCTGATTGATTTTGTTTAAATCCAAAGTATTTTTGCTTGTTGCCATAGCTTTTAAAACTACTGTACCAGGGTATCTGAAATAAGGCGCATAATCTGAAACACAAATTTTAAAAAAATTGTGATGGGTGTTTAAATTTGGAAGTAAAATCTGGGGAAAAGGGCGCAATTCTTTTGGGTGTTATAAAATGGGTGTTGTAAAACCAAAAACAACTAATTAAGAAATAAAAAATCTGTAATTGAGAAATTGGGTGGGGAAAACTCTAATTAAATATCCATATTCAGATAAAAGCAAAAATTAAAATTAGGGAGCAATTCAATTGAAATTCATTTAATATTTTATTGAATTCTTAAAATGGAAGGAACACAACAACAGAGTAATGATGCACTCATTGTGCGCCGCAGTTGAAGTTGCCCTGCAGGTCAAAGAACAGAGTTAGTACAATGTAAGTGCCTACTTAGGAAGAAAATGTGAGTATAGCGTTCAATAGTGAGGTTGCACTGACACAAACAGTTCAAGTAGCACAAACTGCTAGGATGCAGAGCATCAACCCTTGTGTCCCCAAGCTGATCCAGGCGTCCACCAAGGTCATTACTACCAAGAAAGTTAAAAACAATAAGATCAAACTTACTTCTTTTGTGTTTACCCTGTGTGGAGTTCCTGGTCACCAGTCCCCAAAGTGTGTCCTGGGTCATAGCCAGGGACCAGCTTGGAGGATTCATCGTTCTCCAACAGTGTTGAGTGGTTGGTTAAGAGCTTATACTTGGCCTGCATAAGAGCAAACTCTTCCAGTACCTTCCCAATTACCAGGCAAGCGTCTCCACCATACACTAGTACTTCAGCAGGCACCAGCCCTTCTGTAGGCCAATACCAATCCTGTAATAGTCTAGCAAACTCTCCCCCAATAAACACCCTTCCTCTATCTGTCATTTCAAGATGTCTATCACCTTTTTACACTCCTCCTGGGCAGACTTACTAGAGGCAAACTTTCTGCAACCTAGGCAATAAGATTCTTTGTCCCCTAGGCTAGGGTAGAAAATGTGGGGTAATTGACTCATAGAGCTTATATCCTTTTATCATGGGAAATTTGGGTAGGGGTTGTAATAGGATTTTATTCACAGTCAGAAGGAAGATCCCCTTAGAAACCTTCTGATATATGGCCTTGGTATTGGGAAAAATGAGAGTTTGTGCCAGTACTTGGAGTCCTTCAACAATTTCTTGGACTCCTTGTACTTGGTCTTTGGCTTCTGCTCCTTTGTCTTGGGCTCCTGCACCTTGGTCTTGAGCTCCTGCGCTCTGGTCTTGGGCTTCTGTGGTCTGTTCCAGCTCTGGCTTCCTACTCTTGGTCTTTGGCTCCTTCTGTAGCTTTTGTGGCCTTTGTAATCTACTTCTCTCAGTCCCTGAAGAGTCTCAGATAGCTCTCCCTTTTATAGCCCCTTGTTTCAGACCAAAAATCTCTCTTAGAACCTTGGTCTTCAAAAGCTTAAACTATCCAGTTTATCTCCTTCTATAATATATTAAACTTTAAAACTTACTTCAGCCAATGAAAGCCCTAAATTTTCTGCTTCTGCTCCTCATTTTTTGGGCTTTAATTCTTAAGTTAAAGCCCTTAAAACACTGATCAAATAGACACTAACTCACAGCCAATCATACGCCTCAATTCAATGGTTTCTCAGAACAGTTTACCCAAATGACTTGCTCTTGACTATGGTTCAAACCCGAGGTTGTCTTGCTCCAGGTAAACAACTACTCTGCGTTTCAAACTGTTTCACTGTAATTCCTATCATGTTTCTCTGGAAAATCTTGAGTGTTTTTGTATATGTTTTTCTTAAGCAAATTATGAACCCTTGATTTTACAACGTTTCTCTGTGTTTTCTTCAACTTTCTGCACCTTTGAAACACCTGTTGCTTGCCCTTTTGCCTCTCCTAGTCATCCTTGGCAAAATTGCTCTTTCTCTCTCACAGTTTCCTTATACTGTTTCTGACCTCTTTCTGGCTCCTTTCTGACTCCATTCTGGCTTAATAAATTTACAGTTTTAACACTCTGTCAATTATTCTTCCTCCTCTTTCTTTTAGTTTTTATGATATCTAATTTTTTCCCTATCATATCTAGGCAACATTTAATTGTTATTTAACTGCTTATTAGTATCAATCTTCTCTCTCTTAAGACACTCAAGATCAGTTGTTCCAACCTCTTCATCCAATATGGCTAGTCCTCCTACTTTATCTTCTGGTCCTTCACCAATATCTTCTGATCCTTCAACCAGATCTTCAGCTACATCTCTCAGCTCTTTAGCTTTACTAGCAATCAGTCCATCCTAGCTCACCAATTAGTTCATCCTAGTCTTTCCCGAGCTTTTTCCAATCTTCAAACAGCTTATTTTAGTCTTCAAACCAGCTTATCCATCTTCTGGTTATTCCTTTATCATGACCAGCCACTCCTGCATCATGCTCTTGGAGCCCTTCAACTTATCCTCACTAAGAATCATCTTGGTTCCACCTGCACAATGAACCACTTTGGTTCCTAACTTCAAAATGAACCAACAGTCCCTCAACTAGTCTTAACTATGACCAAAAAGTCCTTCTTACTAGCCTTCTCTGCTGATTCCATGAACCAACTTGGTCCTTTATCTCAGTCCCTGTTACCAGAACCTGTAGACCCAGGCATGAGTCTACATTGAACTGGCGTTCAACTGGGCCCTTTCAAGTGACAACTACTTAGGCCATCCAACCATAGGTCATTAAAGTCTATGCAGTTGTCTTTACTCACTTAGGTGATTAAGTCTGGGCTTTCAGTTACAAATTAATCAGCTTTAATTCCAAGAGGCCTGATCACATCAAGTTCTGCAGCTGCTTTCCCAAGAAAACCGCCTTAGTGACACCTCTGAGCAAATCTATGACCTCCAATGCTCATCTTGGGATCTCCCCAAAGCTCCCATGAGGACATAAATGAGGACACCCTACCAGTCATTTAGGTAGGATGCTTGCTCACAGACCTCATGTAAGTGTATCAGGGTACATAGAGCCCTCAGAGCTCTTCCCCTCCCTTGCAGCCTGTGCTACTCACCAGGGGTCCAAAACTTACAGCCCTGGTAGGCAAGTCCCTTACCATGCTGGCACAAACTTCTACCCTGGCAGCCTGTGTTACCCGCCAGGGTCTAAACATCTTCCAGCCTGAGTAGCACACACTACACATCAGACTGGATTACTCCCCAAACCCAAAAAGACAAAGTTCCCTGCTGAGCTATCTCATTCTTCACCCCAAGCAGCCACAATTCCCTGCTGGCTGAAGACCTCTAGCCCACAGCAGCCAATATCTTCTGCTGGGTGGAGATAACATCTGCCTCTAGTAGTCTTTACAACTACTAGCTAGGCCTTACCTTCCCTAGTAGCCATCATTCCCTACTAGGCCTCTACCTTCAATAATCAACCAAATATTTTACTTGGCCAACATTTGCCCCACCTGCAAACCACCAAACATGTGGACCATCACACCTATGCTTAATATTAGTGTTGAGTCAAGTAATTACCTGCACCTACTCTACAAAAATTGTACTCAAACTTGATTTTCAGTCATAAATCCATATAACCTCCTACTTTAAATTTAAAAAACATTGTTTTTGCTTACTTTCAAACCTGAACTCATATATAATATAATTTAAAGCTTCCCCTTATACCTGGTGTCCTCCCTCAAGCCCACCAAGGTTACCAAAGGCCCCAAATTTTGCTTTAAGTACCCCAGATCCCCTGGTTTGCTTCTGTTTGACCCTCTCTACCTGTGCCAAAGGCTCTCTGATTTGTTGAAGTTCCCAAAAAAATTTCTCCCAGTAATCAAATTTGTTGTTTTTACCCTGGCTCCTGCATAGCTCCTTATCTGGTCTACTTTCCCAGAGCTATGGGTGCATATTTCTTCCTCTGTCCACCTGGTGAGAGAGAACCTAACCAGACTCCTGTATCTTCTTGGTGATCTCACTGTTAGGGCCAACAATCTTCTCTCCACTGGAGAGAGTCTGATCAAAAGCCTCACTTGCAGCAATGTGGAGCTTTATCTTCCTGGTCCTGTCCCTGAAAGCTACCCTAGTGAGGAGAATATGTTGCCATTACCCCTTGAGGTGGAAAAGCCACCCCCTCCCCAGGTCTTGCTGGTGTTTCCCAAGTGCACTCCCAAGTGCACCCCCTGGTTACTCACTGACATGTTACTGATGGAGTTGAATGCCTAATTTTCATATCTTTCCCCTGCCTCATCCCTCTGGACCCCTGTTTGTGCAACTATCCCAGTCCTTTGCTGGATGGCATCCCAGTGGGTTTATTACCCAGGATGAGACCCAAGCTTAGTAATTTTAGCTCCCCTCTATCACACTTTAGGTGAGGTTGCTTTCAAACCACATACTCACAGATTGAGAGCCATATCCTTAACTCAAAGGGAAATCTGCTTGCTGGATCTTCTATGGGTAGCCATCCAGTGTAAATATGTTCTGGGTACTTTGAATTTTGTGGTGTTGTTCTCCTGGCGTAGTAATTCAGACATGCCAGCTTCAGCCAAGCAGAGGCACTGAAACACAATGTTTGATCCCTCAGGGATGGCTGGCGCAGTAGGCAAGTTCAGTACTCCATGGATGCTGAGGAAGTTGAACTCTTCATTGGCTACCAGGAAGGTATTGAAGACAGCGTACCCTGTGATAATGTCTTCTCTCTTGTTGTATCTTCTCTAGCTGGTAGGGAGTGCCATCTGATGATTTATTTTCTTTGGAGGGATTTTTTCTTGGGGTGTGTAGGTGTGGATACCTACCTGTGCTATCACTGTTGAGCATATAATTCTTGGAAGCATACAAAACAATATAAAGGGGAAAATTAAGAAGAGAATGATACTTTATTTGATACAAAGATAGGATATAAAATAGTACAGTAGTTTTCAAACCTGTTGAGATAAACATATATTTATCAGTTTAGAATGCATAAACTCAGTCTAAAAACAAAATCAAAGTGGATCCAAATCTATTGTAATTTAATATAAATTATTTGCTTTTGATTTTGTTTTTAGACTGAGTTCATGTGTTCTAAACTGAATAATATATGTTTATCTAAACAGGTTTGAATACTAGTGTATCATGGGAATTCACATGTTATTCATGTACTCCATGTTAGTCATGAGGCTTTTATGGGTAGTGTTACTTATAGGATTTGAAATGTCTGATTATATAGCATGGGTTGTGTGGCAATAGTGGTGCCAACTATTTGGTAGTTTGACCATTTTCAGGAGAATGATTTTTCTGATGTGAATATCAAAGCTGTTGCAACAGTATGTTTCTCTAATCCTATTATTTCTCATCTTGTCTGTTGGTGCCTTGTTGGTACATTAGTTTTCAAATCTATGGCACTAAGCAAAAATTTCATCTATAAGCAAAATCTACTCTAAGTAAATGTATAAGCTTGGTTTCAAAAAATATAAATGGATCCAAATCAAAGTTGAGTATATACTTATTATGAAGTATAATAAATGAGGTTAAGGGGAAATTAAGAAGAGAATGATACTTTATTGGATATGAATATAGGATAATATATAGTATCATGGAAAGCCACATACTGTCCATGGATGTCATGAATGTCATGAGGCTTATCTGAGTAATGTTCCTCGTGGAGAATTGCTGACCAGGGATTGTGGAAAGCTTAATTCATTAGGCAACTATTAACAATTAACCAGGGCCAATCAATTACCCTTTCATAAATTAGTGTCATTTATAACATAATTAAATGCATGATCAGTGATCTATGACGTTGTTGCCAAGAATTAATCACACCATGTTGCCGCCACCCAAATACTAAGTGCTGTGACTGTCACAAATGACATTTCAATACCTATATTGAAAACTAGGAATCAAACACTGGGCCTCAGGAAAAGCCTATGGTTGACCAGGGTAGACAGGAGTCTGCCCAAATGCCAGTTGGGCCAAACCCTGAACTGCCAGAGGTGGCTGACCCCAACCAGGAGAAACAGAAACCTGCCAACCTGCTGAGTGCCAATACAAAAAGTTTGAAATCAACATTAGAGACCCCAGAATTGAACCCTGACACTCCAAGGATGACTCAAGCCACACAAAGTGGACTGGTACCCGCCAACTTGTTGAATTGCAGACCTGAGTTGTTGAATTACTCCAAGACCCGCCAGACTCTTAAAGATGATTCCCCAGATAGACATAAGATTGCTATTGACCACGTGCCACCAAAGACCCAGACCTATGCTGAAGTTGTAGATTGCCTAAAGGAGGATAAAACAAGGCCTCCTGCTAACTCTTCCAATGACTGCCAGCAGCTGCCAGTCTTCTGTCCAGAATGGGTAGTACAATTGAACTACTCAGGTGTTGTAGTGAATAGTAGCGGCAGAACAAAGAATTGCCACTTCTGTTCACCAGAGCAGGCACAACCTGGATCTGCCGCCCTCAAGAATCTAAGCCAAGATCCATGCCCTGCCAGTGCCTTGCCTGCAAACCTGAACCCTACAAAAATTGAAGAAGCAAAAACCCATGGTATAAAAACCCTGGCGGTATGGTGATGACCATATTGTCATTTTTGATAATAAAGTTTTATGAACCTTTGGTTTGAACAAATCTTACCTTATATAGTCTTAGTGATCTTCCATCTTAACTCCAACCAAGTAAACCATCAGGCAACTGCCCCCTCTGGAGACCAACCTGCTGACCCTCTCCAGGTACTATACTGTCCCCCAGGAGCCCCCTTTAGACCTGTGTATTTTACCAAATACCTGCCCAACCCCACCTATGCGGAGTACAACTTGGAGACCATCCTCATTGCTAATCTCTTGGCAAAGGCTAGAGAAACTGAATACATAGGACACAAAGGAAAGAGTATTGAGGCGCCGCCCTTATTGTTCAAAGACAAGTACAATTATCTACAGGCCTACTTTGTCCCCATGACTCTGCCTTTAACCCCGCAACCCAACTGCCCAGTGGATCCCCCCACTGCCACAGAGACCACATCCACCCAACATTTTGGAGTACTCTACATTACTTTAACAGGAATGGTAGACACTATGGTGCCCAACTCAGGGCCCTTGTCTTTTCTTGGGCAATCTGTATTCTATATTATTAAGTTAGCACCCATCCTATGATGGGAATTACCTGTCAGCCTGGATGTACCCCGCCCAGAGTTGTCTAATACCTCTCTTTATGCCTGGCTTCCTAAAAGTGACACCAGCATTAATTATTCTTGGCGCCAGAGCGCTGCTTTAGTTTATATCAAGCGCCAGGACACCAGCACAATTAATTGCAAGCGCCAGAGCACCGCAATAATTAACATCAAGTGCCAAGACGCCAGCTTAAAGAGGGAATAACGCTAAGGCGCCAGGGTTGATTTGAATGGTTGATTTAACTCTTAGTTAGAACTGGATATAGAAGTGATTGTATATCTTAAAAAGAATCACTGATTAATATGCTATCAGAGGGTTTCCTTGTGTTAGGCATTGCGGGATTATGCCCTAAAATAGAAGGTTACCCCTTTTTCCGCCAACCCAACCAAGACTCTACAGTGCACTGGAATGTCCTAGAAGACATTACCAGTGACTGATGATTAATAATATGAGAATGCCCCTATATAAGATGTTGGCAGTAAACGCCAAGGGGCAGATTTTTGGAACCTACTTGTATAGGATTAAATAAAAGTATTCATTATAAATAAATTGGTCAAATGTCTTTCAAATCCTCACATTCAAAGGCATGCAGTGAGTGTGTGCCTCTGTCTTCCAATCCTTCTGTTGAATCTGCTGGTGAACGCCAATTTTCAACAAGTGGTGCTCACTAAGGGGCACCACACACTCTGCCCAACTATTGTCCTCTGAGTCTGACACGCCTCCCTCCATCCCCAAAGACCTAACTGGATTTAGGGAACATTACTTGGCAATAGAAACCAGAAACATCAAAAAAGACCAGCTTTTCTGTCAACAAGAGGATGTAATCAATGTAGAAGATTTACCCATACTTCCCTCCCACCAGTACACAGAAGTTCCTGTGGTACTGCTGGCACCCTCTGTCAAGATTGACAATTCTCTCCCCTTGGAAAACCAGGCCCAAGAGCAGGATTCAACCCTGAACTTAAAACCCTGTGGGCTGCTGGCCCTGTGGACCCTGGGACCACCTGGCCGCGTTTTCTTGAGACCAAACCCCCCAATCTGAAGCTCCCGCCAAGTCTCAAAGTCAGAATACCAGCACAGGTCAAACCACAGGATGCCTAAAGAGGAACCTCTTGAATTGTCTAATGGAGGCAGAGGAATCTCTTCTGTTAATTTCATGAAATTAAAGTCCTCTTGGGTAGCCAATCAAACCCAGTTACCACCAGAAACCACAGGCTTTAGGCCCGGCCTTGTGACCTCAGCAAAAAATCAAGAAGATTGAGCAACCAATTTGGACGTACCAACCAATTAGAGAACAATCAGCCAAGATGCCATTTTGATGTCCCTGCACCTGGGACTCTGAACCACCTGCCTGCATTTTTCCTGATATTCCAATGAAGCCCTTTTGGAAAATACTAAGTTTGGAGGCAGGATGCTATATATGCCTATAGACCCCATGCTCAAACCTTATTGCCATTTTTAAATAAAGGCCATGATATTTTGGCTCATGCAGCTGTTATTGTTTATTGTATTTACCATCCACCAAATCAGCTCCAGATCTTCCGGACCCCCTGTCCCACCACCTGTCAATTTCTGTCCTCCAGGTGTTCCCTTTGGCCCAGTTCATTTTTCGGAATATCCTATGAAGCCCAATTACAAGGACTATACCCTGGAAAGAATACTCAAAATTGACCCCCTGGCCCAGATACAATCAGCTGACAGATACAACTTCCAAGGCCTGTGGATTTTCTCAGCACCCAAGCTGTTTAGAGGAAGCTTTAACTACCTTCCTGCTTACAACGTCCACATGGAGCCACCCTTGACCCCAAAACCTCTGCCTGCTTCCTCCCCAGATCTACCTACTGACCACACAGGTAAGCTGTTTGGGATTGTGTACATCACCCTCACCAGGGTAATTGCCACTATAATCCTGGCTGTTGGCCCGTGGTCTTGGATGGGGAAGTCCTTCTCCTACCTTTTCAATTTATCACCCCTCTTGTGGTGGGCTCTGCCCGCAAAACAAACCAGCCCAAGTTATCCCTGAAAACAACAGGCTGGCTGCCATCAATTGGTTCCCTGACAGCCTCACCCAGGTTAATTGTCAAGACCTGGCATTGGTGGCCTCTGGACTTTTCCTTGGGTATCAGCTTAGCCAGGAGCCCACCAATATTCAGTTGTCTCTCTTCCACAAAATTCCAAAGATCAATGCCTCATGACTATATTTTGCAGTTATCTGGTAACTGATGGAGGAAACCTCAAACACTTTCTCACCCTCAAGAAGGCAACCAACTACCTTCAAGGATTTTTTTGCCTGTGTTACATCAGCTACTGGGAGTTCAAGCCCAACAACACCTGGAGCTTTGAGACTTGGTTATATATGTGGAGCGCCAGCATCATTACAAGGAATGGCTAGTACAGCAATTGGACTCCGGGTTTGAGGAAATCTGAGCTTACGCCCAAGCCAACTAGGACAATCAAGCCACTCTGGATTGCCATCTAGAGGATCTTACCCACCAGTTAAATAATTGCTTAGTCCATGTAATAGAGTCAAATCTGAAAAATCTTGGGTTAGGGCCTGTCTGGGCACAAGACGTTAACCGTCATGCCATAGCCATCAAACAATACATAGTAGGTGCCAATGTAACCAAGTCAACATGGATGATCTTCTTGCCAAACATGGCGCCTCCTTGGAGCAACATGGTAGTTGTCTGCGTGACCTGGATGAGAAGGCTGCCAACAATAAAGATAATATCAATGAGGTACAACACCTTTCCTGGCAGGAGAGCGAGGAGTCCAGCAACATTGCTAATGCCGCCAAAGCCGAGGTTCTGGCACTTTAAGACAACTTTGTCCAATACAATGACTATATCAAGGAAACCATTTGCAAAGAGGTCTCTCAGCTATGTCATGAATTCTTGTCACAGTTCACCAATGACTCAACCACTGCAGGTCATGGCTGCTCTGAACTTAATGAAGTACACCAACAAGTAGAGGATATTTCAACCGCAAATAACAAAATGTTCCTGGAAAAGAAGCAGGTACATGACAAAGGAGAGCAGAATATTGCCTCCCTCAAGGCCAAGCTCAAGGAGTTACAAGATGAAATGAAGGGACATGACAAGCAATCTGCCTCCCAGCATGCCGTCATAGAAGACTTTTGCAAGGGAATGGTCCAGTGTGCCAGGCTGATTGAGCGCCTTTGCTCTTCCCTCCAAAATGTGGAGATAGAGATAGCAGATGCTTGGGCCAAGCTGATGGATTCTAGATGCTGCTGCACTGGTCAAGACTTGGGAGGACCTGGCCTTTTTGCTATGCCTTCTGGAGAAAGCGCCACACCACAACCCACTTCCAGTTTGGTATATGACAATGGCGCTACCTTGTCCTCTTCAGGTTGCCAAAGCCTTCTGAAAGACTTTGCTATCCCCCCTACGCCTGTCAAACTCCAGAAGCATCCAGGGAGACTAGCCCAGCCTGGAGCTCTTGTACCAACTTCTTTGACCACAGTTGCCACAAGGAGTCCCCTCCTTGCTGCTGCCCTCAAGACAAAACTCCTTCCCATTTCAAGCCAATAAACCTGCATAAGCTCTACCACAAAGGTAATGTACACACATTCATCTTCCTTTTTGAGATTTAAATGTATGAGGGCAACAACCAAGATAAGGCCACCACACTACTCAACCATCTGGATGCAGCCAGTACCAATATAATAATCCCACACATGCCTGAACATGACTGGTTGTATGCAGCAGCAAAAATGTGCTGTTATACAAGTTTGGTAGCAATGCCCAGGTTACTGAAAGAAAGAATGAGTTCCTGATGATTAGCTTCAGAAAAGACAAGACAATTGCTGATTTTGCCAATTGTTTATATCTTGAGCCCCAGATCCTCACTGGCTCAGGGTCCCTGAGGGTACACAATGCCCATATAGCTCTACGTGCAGCAGTAAAGCCCTATGAAGCCTTTTCCCAAGCCCTCATACCTGCCTTCTAAGATAACTGCACCTTGGATGGTAAGGTATGTTACTTGTGCCAGTGTGGTAACACTTTTAGGCTTCCAATACTGGTACAAAGACTTGCCCAGCCGCCAACTTTCCCGGGCGCTCAGAGGCCCTTCCCAGCAATAACAAATTCCCGCCTAAGACCAACATTACCAAGGTAACCTGTCATTGCTGCAACCAGAAGAGCCATTATGCCTCTAGTTGTAACTTGAAGACGGGTATCCACGCGCTGCCCCCCTTGGAATCTGATTTACAGGGAAAAGTCAGCGTGGATTAGAGGAGGAACACTCTACTTCCGTGCAATCTATGAACATTCCACCTGATCTCCTCTTCAACCCTGACACTGGATTCATGGGGAATGCACTCCATCAGGTCCTTGTAGACAACATACACATGGTACAGACCTGTTCCAAGGTTCAGGCCTCCCAAGAGGCCACTAAGGAGGTATCCAAGCCCTATGCTTGACAGCTACTAGACAACACTTCTGATATGAAGCCCCAGAGCTCAGGTGATGCCACTCCCCTTAGGGGCGTCAACATGGCTATTCCCATGGGAAAAATGAAGGATCATCACCCAGAACTATGCAATAGCATTTTCAAATTCCTCTCCACTGCCAACAATTTGGATATCCATTTAGTAAACAAAATTGGTTCTTCTTATTCTGAGTGCACTTATACTGATATTTTTGTGAATAAGCTCAAAGTGCAAGCCATTATTGACACTGGGGCCCCTATAAACATAGTGTACTCTAAACTGGTATGGCGAATGGGGCTTGCTCCTAACATCAATCACAAGAAGCAGTACAGTACAGCTGGGCCGGATTGTACAATTGCCCAAGGAGTGTACAGAGCACTCCCTTTACACTTTGGCACCCTGGCAGTCTCTGCCCCAGCTATAGTGCTACCTAATGAAAACTATTATATCCTGATTGGAGCCTTGTTCATGCAGCATTATGGAGTAAAGACTGAACTCAAGAATGATGTTATCAAAATCTTGGGACAGGCAATCCCCTTGTACAGTAGTTTTAAAAGCTATGACAACAACCAAAAATACTTCAGATTTAAACAAAATGATTTCAGATTTGAACAAAATCCAAGTTGCCAAGATTCAGGACTCAAATAATTTAAATATTTTTGGTTAATAAATGAAATTTCAAACAAAAAACAAAATTAACTAGCCCATTATACAAAATTATATCAAACATCAAGCGGTGTAGTTCAAACCACAAACAAAATGAACTGACGCAAAAAGTGAGAAGAATGGATGCTGTTCTGGAGTATATTATAATCCAATCAGGATTCATACAAGGCACCAACAGAAGAACTAAAATGAACAAAATTAGAGCAATCTAGAAGCAAAATTCCACAAGCACAAAACAAAATGAACTCACACAAGATGTATAGTATGAGCAGCCTAAAATAAAAATTAACAGTTTAACAGCCAATCAACAGTTATTCAATTTAGGGACAGAGGCATTTTATTCATTTTCATAGATCCTTATTTGTATGGAATGGTTTTTAGAACCTTCAAAAATGAACTCAAGATTACAATAAAAATATATCAGTAAATTTTAAAATTTCTACTTTTAGTGATTTTATCCCTTGGTTTTTTTTCAATATGGTTTTCAACAGCAACATCTTCAACAGCGCCAGCAGCCAAGCCAGCTTCAATGGAGGTGAGGCTCAGAGCTTGGATGCACCTGTTTATACCCAAGCCTTTGAGACGGGTAGCAAGGAAGCTGACCTGTACCTGACCACTGATCCCTATGGCTTTGACTTGTTCAGTAGCCACATAGTGTCTAGCTCTGCCCCTGCTCCCGTACCCACCCCTGCACAAGCTGCCCACCAACCAACTAATCAGGATGGCAACCTTGATTTGGAACAACTTCCTGCCGCAAGCCAACCTCCCCCCTACAGTCAATCAGGCTTCAGTTCCTGTGGCCCAGCGCCCCAAACAACAAATCATCATCACCCAAATTCTCCAGGAAATTGTTGCAATAAACCCACAGGGTCTGTCATAGGACCAGATTGTTGCCCAGTTGCAATTCACCTGAGCCACAATAATGCGGGAATTCAATAACTTAATGAACAAGGGGAATCTAATTGGGATGGCCAAGAAGCCCAAGAAGGCCCCTGAGTCCCAAATCACAGAGGTGTACCCAATTATGCTTGACCTCCTGCAGCAGGACCCCAAGCTTCCCCTAACTCAGGTCTGCAAACAGCTTGCGCACCATAAAATATGGATCTTTGAGCGCACAGTGCAGCTCTGGATGCACAAAAAGGTGGCTTCCATATGGGTTCTTACCATTTTTGCCGGCAACCAATGAGATGGAACTGAGGATTCCCTGTGTGATCTTGGCATTGAATCAACCCTGGTCCAATGCCTGACTAGTCTAACCAATGATGTCATGTTCATCTCCTACTACAAGCTATTGATAGCTTTTGATAATTTTGGCAAGCAAGGAAGAGCCGCCACTCAAAAAGGGAGGAAAAAGGTCAAGAAGGGACATTCATTTGTGCATTTCTGGCTGTTTCAGCCAAGGGTTTTGTCTACTATTAGACAAACCCAGATTTTACCAATGGCTATAAGTACGGCCACATCCTTGGTGAACTACTTGACTCCTGGGATGGCTCAAATTCCAAGTACCAGGTTTTCTTGAGCCACCAGATGGAGGGTAGCTCCACCACCCTTGAGGCTATCCAGGGACGCGGGCACCAGGCCTCAGTCTACCCTGCTAGTCACACAGATATCCATCTGGCTGATGTTGTTTTCTTTAATGTTGGAGATACACTCCAGGAGTGCCACCCTCAGGCTTTCAACAACCTCTATATTGGGGTCCTTGACCACAATTTTCTCTTTTAATGCCAAATGGTGGCTGACTTGTTTGCTCAAATTGTCTTCCACGTGAATATGGGCAACCAATCACGCAAGGACAAGCGCCTACCACCTTATGCCACTGCCACCTACCAGCCCATCCAACCAATGACAGACAAGGAATATGACAAGCCTTATATGGCAGCTATCATGCACAATCCTCCTACCCCTACCCCTGCCACCACTACCCCCCACCTTCCAGCCCCACCCACCCAATCCCAGACCCCCCAGGCCAGCACTTCCTCAAATTCTTCCTTCCCGCACTATTCTGTCTACTAGGCATCACTCTTCCCTGCCCCAATAAACCCCCTGTTGCCAAACATTTTCTATTTGTATTATCTTTATTTTGAATTTCAATTGTTCATGTTCTCTTTGTTTATAGTTGGTTCTATTCTTTATGTTCAGCTTATTTCTATAAAATCATATATTTACTATGCCATGTATCTAGATCCAGAACAGTTATTTTTAGTACCCAAACACAGCCCCTTGTGAAAATATTAACAACAATTTGGTGATCAGATAAATTTGAATTAGAAAATCATAGGTTAATTGTGTTTAGATAAAGCTGTTACTGATCCAAATTCAAAACCTTTATGATAAACTTTAAGCCAATCAGGAGCCAAGTGATAAAGTGATAAAGTGGTTGTTGTGAAATAAAGGGTCATTCAATAATTCTTTGATGTATGTGCGCTAATTAATATGATTGGCTGGATCTTTTGCTATTGTGTGCCATTGTTGCTGTGGCAAGTTATTGACGAACTAGTGCCAAATCAGCTGCTGGGTTAGCACTAGTCCACCAACAACTTGCCACAGCAGCAATGGCGTACAAAGGCAAAACAATCAGCCAATCATATTAATTAGTGCACATGCATCAAAGAATTATTGAATGACCCTTTATTTCACAACAATCACTTTATCACTTTATCACTTGGCTCCTGATTGGCTTAAAGTTTATCATAAAGGTTTTGAATTTGGATCAGTAACAGCTTTATCTAAACACAACCTATAATTTTCTAATTCAAATTTAGCTGATTGCCAAATTTTTGTTAATATTTTCACAAGGGGCTGTGCAAAGCGCCAAAAATAATATGGGAACTAAGGAAACAACACCAACACAAAGCAAACAACACATATTGAGTTGAACATAAAACATATACACAATGGGTAAAAAGATGGGATAGTGTAGTAAATGGGAAAACAAAGAGGCATCAGTATCAAAATAATACAGAATTTATTGGGGAAAAAGCTATAAAAACATATGAAATGGTTAGTAAAAAATCAATGAGAGAATTAGGAAGCTTTTGAAGGATCTCGACTCAGCAATTGCTGAAATTAAAGAGATTGACTGCAAGGTCAAAGAAAAAGTTATGTCTGCCGTCCTTGAAGGGGAAAAATTGAAAAGGTTTCCACCAAGCCACTCATGATCAAGATGCCAGACACATCTGAAACAACAATTGAACAGCTTTTAAATGTCCAGAAGCCGTTGTGGAAGGCCTTAAATTCAAGTCCTTTGCCCTCTTTGTGCTGTCCATTTGGGTCAACAACCCTGAGATGTATGAACATCTCAAACCTGCAAAGTGCACAAGAACTATGGACACTGAATTGCCAGCACAATTACTTGCCGCCAAGAATGGCAAAGCCACTGAAGCCGCCGGCAAGGAGGAAACCCACAAAGGTAATCTAAAAAACAAAATTAATAAAAATTCAAAATTCTTACCTTTTTTTAGAGGACATTGACAGTGAACTCTGCTGGGTCCTGGTTCCTTTTGTCCTGCCCACCTTCTATTCAAATTTTGTCACTCACATGGCAAAATAGCTCTATCTGTCCCTCCTGTCTTGAAGGAGCTCAAAGACAGGGTCAATGGGTCCTTTCCAATGTTGCAAAAGGCGTTGGCCGAACTTAAGCATGCCAAGGAGGCATCTGAGTGGGCAGTTACTGCCTACAGGGATGCCTAATTGGTCTGCATTGACCCGTTGGTCCTCAATGGAGTTTACTGTGTAAACTCCATTGAGCTTGTTTGGGATGTCCTGGCAACGCTCCCATTCAAGAATTTACCAGAGATGGGCCGGGCCCATGCGGCTGCTTGCTTCTTCTACCCCTTGGAGAACACAATTTCTTACCTGCTGGACAACTTTGGGTGTGTGGTGGGAAAATTGGCTGTTGCAGATGCAACAGCCGTCAAGAAAACCAAGATCCTCTTGGCAGACTTTGGGCTGGCATGGAGTGCCAACAAGACGGGGGTCCCTGCAGCCATGGAGCTGACCTTTGCAAAAACCAAGCATGAAAAGAAGATCAGTGCAGTTTTCAATAAATTGTGCAAGTTTACAGAAGCCTTTTCTGGGCAAAGGCTTCATCTGGTGATTTACCTGGGGTATCTCTTCTACTTCTGAATGGGCGCCAGCGTGGAGGATCTTGACAGGGTCCTCCTAGGAATTGAAAAGACCAGGCTCTCCCTGAACGGAAAGAAGGTTCCCCCAGGTATGACTCGGTGGATCACGTCATCCAGGAAGCCCTGTTCCTGGCTGGGATATATGGGTTTGCAGCCCCACCAGAGAAGCTGCTACTGAACTCCCGCATCACCCTACTCCCTTTCACCAGCAGGCGGGAGTATTTTAACCAGGGTGTATCCACTGTCCACGGTATAGCGGTAGAGGCTGTGCGCCACTTCCATTGCAGGGTAGGTACATACAGAAGAACTCACTACAGGTGCTCTTAATAAATTCTCTCTTCCAATAAATTTTATTAAAATTCATATTATTTTTATAATAATAAAATTTTCTAATTTCTATTTTAGCAAACAAGATTTGCAAAATATATCCCAGAGAAGATCTTAAAGAAAGCATAATATTTTATGTCAATAAAATCTACTTCTAATTCATACATTTTAAATTTAACTTTTTTAAATTGATTTCTATGTTTATTCACCAAAAGTGATATTAATGCGTTTGCGTAATCCAGTATCAAGCATTTAGGATACCCTTAGATGACACAATAAAAATGATTATAAATAAATTAGTTACTAACCTTCATTGATGATCCTCTGAATGTGATTGCGGGCTTGGAAACATCTAAATATAAAATGATAATTAATAAATCTTGAATAGTAAATTAGAGAATATAAAAAGTTGGACAAGCTAAGACTTTAATTGATTGGCTGTTTGGCAAGGCAAGCAGGGATGAAAAAATCAGTGTGGCCATAGAATTTGGCCACAGTCTCAGCTGGGAGGATGTGGATCCTGGCCTGCAGCAAATTAAACAGGTCTTTGGTCCCAGTTGGGGTTCCTTGCTTGACAACTTGCTTGGGCCACCCAAAGACTTACTTGATGGGATTTAGGAAAGGTGAATAGATTGGGAGAAGAGAAGGCACAAATTCTCTGTGGCCAATTGCTGGGGGCCCACAGCAATGTTGGTGTCAATCATTGGGAATTCCTCAAGAATATCAGCCACCTTATGGAGACCAACATTGTCCAGCACAATTAGGTTGGTGAAGCCAGGGCTTGTGCGCCTCAGGTGCTCTTGGACCAATTGGAGGAATGATATAAAGGTCCTGCTGTTATGTGAACCCAATATCATTTGGTATAGCTCAACCCCCTTTGGAGCATGGAGAGCCACCATTGAATAGACTGTGGCGCAGACTTCAGCACACTGAGCCATCCTGTCATCTGAGCCTTTGGGGACATAGCCATATGCATTGCGCATAGACGAGGCAAATATCAATTCATCAATATAGTAAAATTTGACCGTCCCCTTGGCTTTGAGGGCAGTGTATGCCTCTGCGTAGTTTTCCAGGTCTCAATGTTGGTTGGGCTATTCTAATTGTACGGAGATACCCCAAGCTTTTTCCAGGAAAAGTGCATCCCCTTCAGCAGATGGTAGTAAAAGGAAATAAAAGCCTAAACCCCAAAAGTAGATTTGACCATGGCCTGAATATTTGCCAGTTCAAGATGGCAGTCCCAGGTTATCCACTGGTGGATTGCCCATTTGTGCTCTTTGGTGAGCATGGTAGAAACGCACAAGGATTTCTCCAGAGCAAGGACTTGGCCAGTATTGATGAATTTGTGGAAGGTCTTGCTGGTGTACTTGGGATCCACTCCAACAAGGGCCACGGCCGCTTTGTAATTGCCCAATTCATGCATTAGCTTAAGCAGGATGATGTGTTTAATGTCAGGGATGCGCTTCTGAGCAGGCTTTGTGCAAGTTGGTGAATCTAGATCCTGATTGGAGACTGGCTTGCAAGGCATAGGCACCTTGGTGTAAAATGCAGCAACTTTCTTTAGAACCAACTGTCCCTCATCAATTCTGAAGAATTTAGGCTCCTCATCCTCTTCCTGATTACCATCACTGATGTAGGGCTTGTAGCTAGTATCAAGTACAGGCTTCAACTTCTCCAGCATGGCTGACGGGACTGACTCTTGCCAGTACACAACATCAAACACATATGAAGTAAGTTCTAACTCCTTGTTTCTAACTTTCTTTGTAGAGGTGACCTTGGTGGGCTTCTGGGCCAGCTTGGGGACCCAAGGATTGATGCCCTGCACCCTAGAAGCTTGTGCTCCTTGAACCAGCTGTGTCAGTGCAGCGTCACTATGGAACTCTCCTCTCCCGTCTCCTCCTTGAGTAGGCACTTGGGTTGCACTAACTCTATTCTTTGACTTGCAGGGGCAACCACAACCACAGTGAACAACAGGTGTATTGGTACTCTGGTGTTGTGTTCCTTCCATTTCAAATTTTCATAAAATATTAAATAAATTTCAATTAAGTTACTCCCTAATTTTAATTTTTGCTTTTATCTGAATATGGATATTTAACTAGAGTTTTTCCCATCTAATATCCCAATTATAGATTTTTTATTTCTTAATTAGTTGTTTTTGGTTTTACAACACCCATTTTAGAATACTCAAAAAAATCCACCCATTTTCCTAGATTTTACTGCCAAATTCAAAAACCCAACACAATTTTTTTAAAATTTATGTTTCAGATCTTGTGTCTTATTTTAGATACCTTGGTATCATTCATGATTACAATCTGTTGCACACACTGAGTGAGTGATTTTGTTTACATAGTGAGTTGCTATTGTGCTTTGTTTTTGGATCAAGTTTTGACTCACCTTGCTTGGGTGTATTTTGTCACCAATTCACATAGTAAACATATTTACACCAAAAGTCAACTCACACCATTTTGTTTGTGAATCAATGTATTTTGGATTGTATTTTGAATAGTTTTGCTTTGCGCGTGAGCCCTTTGTTGCTGTGTTGACTTGTTTTGCTCATTAACACCAATAAACCCTGTTAACAGAGTGTATGTTTTTACCTGAAAGTTGGATTTTGCTTAATTATGAAATTGTTTTGTTTAAATCTGAAGTATTTTTGGTTGTTGCCATAGCATTTAAAACTACTGTATTAAGACCGCTCAAACCCAGAGATGGGCAGCCAAGCTACTCCTTATGTTTACCTTGCATATTGCAACGGTGTTGTCCCAGTCAAGTACCGTAAAATGGGACCCCGGTTTAAACATCTTCCCACCCAAGTTGAGGAGTATAAGGGTCTACCATTGCACGCCAACTCTTCTTATACCATCCCAGCTGGCCATCAGGTGCTAATGAACATTGGATTGAATTTACAAATCCCTCAAGGACTTTACGGGGAAATAGAAACCCCCTGGAATTGCTCTAGGCTTGAACCCCTGGTTGCACCTGGCATTGTGATCCCTAATTATGGGCCCATAAAGGTATTGCTTACCAATCTCAATCACTCTCCTGTTGAGTTAAAACGCCACAAATAGAAGCGTACCTGCATCTATTACCAGGTAGAAGAGGTGACAAAGATACACAATTTTAGCACCCTGGATGAGTTCAGCCTCCCTTCAGAAGAAGTAATACCAACTGCTGTATGAATAATCAATTCACAGGAGCAGCTGCAAGGACTCACTGTTGCTCAACAGGATGCAGCTCTTTCCCTGTTTGAAAAACAAGGAGATTTTTTCAAGGATGACTTCAATCTGGGGTGTGCGCGTAACACACTCAATCACATTTACACAGGTGAGGGATGTCCTATATGTCTCCACCCCATACGTCAATCCTGTGCCTCTGACTCCTCTTTAGATGAGGAGATTGGGAAGCTGGTCCAACTAGGTCTAATTGTCCCCTCCAAGAGCCTGTGGTTGTCTCCAGTCCTTATAGTTAAGAAGAAAGATGGGAGCAACTGTTTTGTCATTGACTACCGCAAGCTTAACAACATCACTAAGAAAAACTCTTATCCCCTTCTGTGTATTGACAATGCACTTGACCGCCTGGGAGGTGCTAAGTTCTTCTCTGCAATGGACCTAATATCTGTATATTGGCAGATTGAATTGCCACTTAATGAGCAGGAGAAATGCGCCATCATCACCACTCAAGGCCTCTTTCAACCTACTCAAATGCCACAAGGGCTGTGCAATGTACCTGCCACATCCCAACGTGCCATGGACAACATGCTCCATGATCTCAAGCTGAGCTGTGTTTTAGTCTATCTGAACAATATCAATGTCTTTTCACAAACATTCTCTGATCACCTTCAGCACCTTGAGGAGCTCTTCTAGCAACTAGCAGCTGCTAAGCTTAAGGACAAACCCAGAAAGTGTGACTTCTTTAGGGATCAGCTCAAATACCTTGGCTTTGTGGTCAGTACAGAAGGATTACGGCCTCAGCCAGCCAAAGTCAAAGCCATAGAGAAAATGAAGGTGCCATCAAAAACAAGATGCCCAAGTTTTCCTGGGCATGATTGGCTATTATTGGCGCTTTGTCAAAGTCTTCTCAAGGAAGGGGGAGGTCCTCTTTCACTTGCTGAAGAGCAATGTGCAATTTGAATGGACCCCAGCCTGTCAACAAGCCTTTGACACCCTACGCTTGAGCCTCATGAATGGACCAATCCTGCACTATCCAGACTTTACCTGTGAGTTTTTGTTCAAACAGACGCCTCACTGACTGCTGTGGTTGGTGTAATCTCTCTGGTGGACACCAACAGCAAAGAACACCTGGTAGTCTACTGCAGCAGAACCCTGAACGTCTATGAGCGCAATTACACTGTGACCAAACAGGAATGCTTTGCAGTAATATACACATACAAACAGTTTTGTGTATATCTACATGGCGTTCACTTCAAAGTAATCACAGATAATACATCATTACATTGGCTCCAGAACTTGAAAGAACATGAAGGACTTCTAGCATAATGAGTGCTAAAGCTTCAGGCCTACAACTTTGATATATCACACAGAACAGGATTCAAACACCAGAACATGGATGGGTTGTCTCAACTACCAACAGTAGCCCACCTAGATGATATCTCTTACCTACTATATGATAAAATGTTGGCAGGCAACTACCAAGATGAGCCTGCAGAAGTCCAGCGCACACTAGACAAACTCCTGGAAGACACCAAGATCAAGAATGGGCGTAAACTGAAACACACCTTAGAAGGAATAAGAATAATGTCCAGACCATCAGAACAGGCTGATATAATAGTTTGCGCTCATAAGGCAATAGGACATGGCGCCTTCCAGAAGACACTTGCACAATTGAAAACCACATACTTTTGGGAAGCCATGACCTTTGACTTACAAGAAACACTGAGCTGCTGTAAAGAATGCGAAGGGGAAAACCTGTTCAAAAAGTCAACAACCTACCACTTAGCTTGGCCTAACTTTGCTTGGAACATCATCTCAATTGACGTTGTAAGACCCTTGCTGGTCAGCAACTATTGCACCAAGTACATCATTATCACAATAGACCACTTGACCAAATGGGTGGAGGCAAAGGCGGTGCAAGACTTAGGTGCTAACACTACTGCAAAATTCCTACTTGAACAGATCATAATATGTCATGGTTGCCCCCAAGTTATCCTCACTGACAATGGCACCAACTTCACTTCCCATGTGGTTATCAAGCTTAATGAACTTATGGGAATCTGAGGAGTATTTTCAACATCCTAACATCCTGAGTCAAATGGCATGGTAGAGAGAGTTAATGCAACCTTAGTAGGCATCTTGAGGAAATTGGCTGCTAGCTACCCTGCTGAGTGAAACACTTTTCTGCCGCCAGCTATCTTTGCCTACAATATTGCCATCTACTCCTCTACGGGAAAAATGCCATTTCAACTCTTACATGGCAGGCATCCTGGGCTACCCCCATCCTATAATATTGTGTCGGGGAAGAAGACACCCAGTCACCCCATGCATATCAACAAAGGCTGGCCCGCACATTGATTCAATTACAGTCCAAAGCCTATTCAAATGCATTGGCCAAGAAAATAAGGAGTCAAGAAAGGGATACTACCCAGCGGCCCCCGCTCCAAGAGTTCTAAGTAGGTGACAGGATACTCTTTCATAACGCACATGGATTCGGGCAAGCACATAAATTGGCCACCCTATGGATAGGCCCATTTGAATTCATTTCCTGGACGTCCACAGACGCCTATACTATCAAGGAGATTAAGGACAAACAGATGATCAACTGTGTACACGCAAAATTCCTGAAGAAGTTTGTAAAGAGACCCCTTTCAAAGAATAAAGTGATACCACTACAAATAGTTAATCATATAAAGGAGCAAACAGAAGTACCAAAACAAAAACCAAAAAAAAACTATAAACAAGAAATAAGGAATCAAGGCTTTATTGGCTAGCTATTCAGAAGGACAACGTCTGGAGCCAGAGGAGGAGGACTGATTACCTGGAGTCTTGCCAGAGGTACTTGTAGAAGGAGCATTGTCTGTGGGAAGATGGGGGATGGAATGACAGTTTGAAGAGGTGCAAGGATGTTTTGATACAGAGAGGTACCAGAGGAGCTACCAGTTTGTACTTGTTGCTCTCAGTTTGGTTGCAGACAAAGTCAAGGGCCACCAACATTTGGCACCAAGCCAATTGGGAATTGCGGGACATACCAGTCCAACTGTACAGGGGCAAGCAAAGATTCCCCTCACTAACTAGACTCCCCCATCCACCACAAGCAGAGAAGGCAGAACCTATAGTAAGGCAATTGAGCAGCACATCCTCCATGTAGGAGTAGCATGCTGGCAAAGAGACCTTAGCCTGATAGGCCAGCCTGCAGAAGTGCTTGAGACAACGCCCTGCAAAACCCACAGCACCAGAAGAACACACCTTGGGGGGATACCACATAAAGTGGGCAACAAACGCAGCCAAGGGAAGATACAACTGTGGGTTGTTGTCCTTCTTTGCCTTCACAAACAGATGCAGGGCCAAGGAGAAACAACAGGATGAGTTGGCCTGAAGATTGAGCCCAATAGTATGTGAAAGCTCAGAGTTGGCAGGCTGCTCCAATTCCCAAATGCAAGCAACCTCTCAAATGTACTGATTACGATGAGTAATGGTATAGATGTTCTGCAAGGAAAAATCACTGGCGTCTTTGGCTGTGACGTGCAGATAGAGGTCAACCTCCCCAACTAGTTGCTCCACACCATAGCTACTGTGATAACAAGCTCCCAATTGGATTGGTGTCACAGTGTTGTCTTTGGCAAACAGAGACTGGACATACATATATAACGTCTCTTTGTGATGGCTTACCCCAAACTGATTGATGATGGCAGGATAAGCAGAGGGCAGCTCCTCATAGTTGCAACAAGCGCAAAGTAGTGCAGAGGGCGTTGCAAGTGGTAAGGAAGCAGTTTTGAGGACAATATTGTTGGTTCAATTTTACAGATCCTCAAAGCCACAACAAGGGAGTCAAACAAGCGGCGCCTCTGTCTCCGCAAAAATAGAGTCAATGTCTTCTTCCCCTTCAACATGTGTGACAGTGCTACACTCTAACCCTGCCACCGTGGTATTGCAGTCCTGGGCGCGCAACTGACAACTGTTTGAAGGAAGTAGCTGATTCAGGAAGTGGACCCAGGATGAGCACATCATACACATAAACACCTTACAATCTTTGGCCGTCATACTAGCCATTAGAACTTGAAAGACTTGGCGCAAAGAAGTTTGGTTGCTATTGTTGCGCTCATGGAAGAATGAATGAAGAGTAGCCCTGGCCAAGTGGGGGGATATGTGAAGAATTGTTGACCAGGGATTGTGGAAAGTTTAATTCATTAGGCAACTATTAACAATTAACCAGGGCCAATCAAGTGCCCTTTTGGAAATTAGTGTCATTTATCACATAATTAAATGCATGATCAGTGATCCATGATGTTGTTGCCAAGGATTAATCACGCCATGTTGCCGCCACTCCAAATACTAAGCACTGCAACGCCAGCATTAATTATTCTTGGCACCAGAGCGCCACTTTAGTTTACATCAAGCTCCAGGACACCAGCACAATTAATTGTTCACCAGAGCGCCACAATAATTAACATCAAGAGCCAAGACGCCAGCTTTGAGAGGGAATAACGCCAAGGCGCCAGGGTTGATTTGAATGGTTGATTTGAATCTTAGTTAGAACTAGATATAGAAGTGATTATATTCTTAAAAAGGATCACTGATTAATATGCTAGAAGAGGGTGTCCTTGTGCTAGGCATTGCGGGATTGTGCCCTAAAATAGAAGGTTACCCCTTTTTCCGCCAACCTAACCAAGACTCTACATTGTGCTGGAATATCCTAGAAGACATTGTCAATGACTGATGATTAAAAATAAAAGAATGTCCCTATATAAAGTGTTGGCAGTAAATGCCAGGGGGCAGATTTTTGGAACCTACTTGTATAGGATTAAATAAAAGTATTCATTATAAATCAATTGGTCAAATGTCTTTCAAATCCTCACATTCAAAGGTATGCAGTGAGTGTGTGCTCCTGTCTTCCAATCCTTCTGTTGAATCTGCTGGCAAATGCCAACTTTCAAAATTCCTCTTAAGTCACAAGGCTTATTCAAGCTGTGTTCCTTTTAGGATCTGGATTGTTTGATCCTGGTAATAGATGGGCAAATGATAGGAGTGCCACTGAGTTAATGATTAGTTGGTGAGTTGTGTGGTGGGCCATTTAGTGAACTATTTGGGGTGCTAATTCCCCAGGAGGGAGTAATCAAAGATGTTGCAAAAATAATTTAAATCAATATAAATTCATTGGCTTTTAATTTTGTTTACATCTGGGTTATTTTTGTTTAAAGATGAGTTTTTTTAGCGCCATAGATTTGAAAACTACTGCATCCTGACTGGATTATAATATATTCTAAAAATCCCCTAATTCACTTTGCTTGGTATATGAAGCTGCTTCATTTGTAGTTAGGGGTATGTTGTTGAATACTTGATTTAGCTTTATATTTCATTTTAGGGTTGCTGCGTTTCTTGTTTGGCTGTTTGCCAGTTGCCCAAAAACTTTAAAATAATTTGGAGTCTGAAACTTGCCCAGGTTGGGTTTTGTTTAAGATTGGTTATTTTGCTTATCTCAGCTTTGAAACCTACTATGGAAATCTAACCAGATCAGCAAATTCTTTTTTGCCGCTAACTGTTTTTAAAAGGCATGATATAACTAACTCAAAAAAGTTGCAGTTGGATTTGAGGGTTCAGTAAGGTTGAGAAAAATGGGTGTAAATGGTGATAAAGATAGTAATTAGAGAAATCTTTATTGTCTGGTACTATGTGATTTATCTCTACTTTAAGCCTTATAAATACCAATAGAGAAGATAATTTAGTTAAAGTGAAGATACTTTTACACACCCCCTTATTGGGAAGGGTGGGAGAATCATGTATTGATAAGGGTTTTCTGGAGAAGATTGATATAAAGACTTTGTTATGGGAACGCTCATGTTGAATCCCCTGAATGATGTAAGTTTAGGTGGAAATTTTGGTAGAATATTCCGCTATTAATTATGTCAAGGGTCTGGATGTACAAGTATTCTGGCTATCCCATCACACCTAACATTCAGTCATTGCCCAATTTGGTGCCTTTTCAATATAACATTTGACATACCAGAAATGGCAACAAACCAATATCACATGACTGTCCAGGTATCCAGCGACTCAAACCCATCCAGCACATGACCAGCCCCTGGGTTTGATCCAACTAAAATCCCTGCCACAGCTAAATCTATATAAGTCTAAAGTATTATTTAATAAAATATACTTCTTCTCTTCCTACTTTTATATTTGAAGCTTCCCCAAAAGGCGCTCCTTATCAATTATTAATATTTTAGTAGATAAAAGCTATTATATGAATAAGTTGATTAGCTTGACATTAGCTTCTTTAAGAAGGCCTCATATTGAGTGATTTCTCAATGAGTTTGTTTTGAAATGTTAGTGCATAGTTTGGGTAGTTTCTAAATCAATTTTTCAACCTTGCTAAGCTTCTTGTAAGACAGACATGGAAGTTAAACCAAATAACTTGATTATTTAACCTAAATAAGTTATTTGTTTTAGCATATTTTTATTTAAGTAATTCAGTGAATTGAATTATGAAATTTTGTTATGTTTGAAAAGGATTATATCCCCACATTTATTTTGTGGGTATGATTCTTATATTGACAAAAGCCCTAGAGGTTGTGTTTCCCAGGTAAGATTTATTTTGTTTAAATTTTCATAGTATGGTTAGAATTCCGTGGCATATTTATTTGTGCTGGGTTCAAATATTTTTATTTTCAAAAGATTGTCTTGGATACCTTGGCAAGACCCATTACTTTTAGAGGTGCGGTTGAGTATACTGTAGCAGTGAACTACAAATAACCCAAAAAAACTAAATGATTGATTAAGAACGGCTTATGTGAAGTGAAACTAGCTCACTTTTATAATCAACCTATGGCGTTAACAACTTATTTGACTTTGACGTTAACGCTATCACAAAGTATAATCAGCTTGAGCGCAGCGCTCCATAGTTGCACACTGGACCAAGCTACACCCAGCCAAGCCCACTTATTGCTGCAGCTTGGTCACGTGCAGCTCTGGATACTAGACCGAAACACTATAGAGCTGATTGACTACAGTATTTCAAAAAAGATCACATGTTTCTCTTTGTGATATTCCATAATAATACTTGCTTCCTTATTGGAGGATTTATATAAAAGACATTGATGCTTACGTATCTGGTAGAAAACATGCTTCCATAGCTATTATTGCAAGAGATACTCTCCCAGCTTGAGCGAAGCCAAGTTTATAGGCTCCAATCTGTCTCCCTAGATTTCTACCAAGAAGCCTTCCATGTACTTCTTCATATTCACCGTTTAAAAAAAGCAAAATACATATATTACCAGCAGTTCCTAAAGAAAAACGGCAATCATGTACGGGGGTTAATGTTAAATAACTTTAGAAGTTATCGGATGCTGCTTGACACTGGGCTTTGTCTGTACAAATTTTTTCCGCGGCTTTGCTTGATATCCTTCTCTATAAGCAACTTGGATGTTACCCAGTGTAGATTGTTGGTACAGGATTGTTTGAGACTCAAGAATCTCAAGCACGTGAGCATTTTGGTCAATAACAACAATCTACCTTTCTTCTTACCCTCTTTGATATTCTCAGTTCGTTGCATATCAAGTCTTTTGATTTTTATGTTGATGTTTGTCTTTACACTGGCCCAAAGAAGCTTTTACTCTGCACACGCTACAACAAGACCAGAGATTATTGGCATCCTTGGGGAATAGAAGGATCTTGGGATTATGAATTGGTTTCCCTTGGAGATGATTTAGCCCGACAGAAAAGCACTGTTGCTCATGTATGGGAGTCCTTCTGCCAGGAAGACTGTAACTTCTATCTTAGGATGCCGCTTAGCCCAGCCTTTTTGAAGCATATTGCATCTGTTGGAATAACTCTCACAGAGATTATCTGATATTTAACACTCAAGACTTTTACAAGGAGTCTGAACTTAAAAAACTAGCAAAGATCCCTGGTTTTGTTGACCACCTCTTCCTGACTGGGAGTGATCAAGTCCCTGACAATTGTTTTGAAGAGTATGCTTTAAACATTCCTTCCCTAGATTTCTATTATGTCTATGATTTCTTAGCAGGTGAGTCATGGATTTTCCATGCCACCAAAGTGGCATTTGGAGGACAAATGGACTTTTACCCAATTTCCTTCTTTAAGCATGCAAGTGCAAAACTTCCTAACCTTCAAAACCTCTACATCAGCACCACCATCTCACTGGAAACCATCCCTTTGCTGCATGGTTCCCTTCCCCAGATAATCCACTTCTTCTCCAAAGTTCCCCAGCACGCTTCCTTCTGGCAAAAGCTTATGGATGGAGCACCAAAACTTCAATACATCCACACCAACCACATCCCACACAATGTTCTTGAGATTAAGAACCAACAGCCCTGTTTACAATTTATACCATACCAAGACATCTACAGAAATAGCAGTGACATCCTTGATCAAACTGGGTTTAACAAATATCTTTTCAATTAAACATATGTACCTGCTTTTTGGCACAATACTATAGCTCCAACGTTCAAATCTAATGTTGGGATTTTTGACCAAGCATGCTGCTAATTATGATAGAGCTTGTGGAATAGAATTACAGCAACCTCAATGTCATGAATTTAATAATATAAAAAGCATGTATATTGGATCAGAAGTAGATTTTTGACCCTTGCCATGAAATTGACCAATGATAAGTGCCGCCTAGCAAAAATTTTAGGCACCAAGGAGCTGCCCTAGTTTTACGTCAAGCAATGCAGTGATAAGAGGTTCAAATCCCCAAAAAATGCAAACCCCCTAATTAGTTATATTTCTAAGCAAAAATACAAAGCATGTTTAGGATAGAAAGAAGTGGCATTGAATCTACCAAATGCCCCACACTAACAAGGGCCATCTGTGCTGGATGAAGATGAATATATTGTCAAGGAGCTGAATGTACGAGTATTCTGGCCACTGCCAACACACTTAATATCCAGTCATTGCCTGGTTTGGTGCCAGTCCAATATATTGTTTGACATACCAAGAAAGGCAAAAAATCAATATCACATGACTTGTCCAAGTATCCAGTGACTTGAACCCATCCTGCATATGAACTTCCCTATCTTTGATCTGACTATATCCCTGCCACAGCACAAGCTATATAAGTCTAAAGTATTTAATAAAATATACTTCTCTTCTTTCTCAATTCCATATTTGAAGCTTCCCCACAAGTTGCTCCTCTCCACTGGTAGCAGCTATGGTTTTTCAACCACGTCCATAAAAGAAAGAATGACTGACCAGAACCCACCCACCTTTGCTCACGTATTGAACCAGGCCATATCCCAGGATACCTGGAAGACGTACTTCTGTGCCCACAATATTGACAAAGATATATCTAGTGGATGCACTGTATTTAAAGGACTGGTCATGCCCAAAGCATGCACCAAGATAATCCAATACAGTCACTCTCTCCAACCACAAACAAATGCGCAACCACCTATCATAGGCAAAGTTACTAACACCAAGTACATTGGTATTGACAAGTTCTTTGGGAAAAACAAAGAAAAATCATTAACTGGCTGGACCACTCAGCTGCTAAACTCTGCACCAGCTTCATTTCCCATAAAAAATGGGTCCAGGAAGCCAGTAAGTATCTATATAAGGCTTCAGCTAACTGGTTTGCCACCTGGGTTGGCTCACAAACAGATGACCAGCTTGATAACTGGGAAGAGTTCAAAGCCAACATCACTCACAATTTTTGCGTCACTGAATCTCTTCAAGACATTGCAATACAGCTCAGCAATCTTCCTCAGAAGACCACTATCACAGCTTATGCCAACAAATTTGAAGAGATACACCACAAGATCCAAAACCCAGCACAAGCTGACAACATACACACTAGAGCCTCAAGTATTAACAGAATGAAACTTTTATGAATGCCGCAATTCAACACGTTTTGATTTTGCCTTTGGTGGGCCATTTGAAGACAAATCCCTTTCTTTTGCTTTTGCCTCTCAAAATGAGTTGATGACTGAATCAGGAAATACAATTGTTTGGTTTCTTGACTCTGCGCAACTCACTTGCCTCACTCATGCTTGTGGCAAGTGATCCTACTGTCCTGGTAGTGTTTTGTGGTATTGTCAACCACTATATATTCTATTTCCCCATTCACCAATAAAATTAAGTTCTATTCACATTTTTGTCTTTGTGTCTTCCAGTACTTCTGCACCTCTCTCTAGCCACAACTAGTAGAGATCATTCTTCCAGGGCCGCAAGGTAATCACATAGCCTTCCCTGTCATCTAACCAAGACTTAGTACAAATCCAATCCTAAGGTTAGGATTCCCTGTTGTGTGTCTGTGCTGCACCTCAAACACAACAAAAATGGTGCTCACTACAGGGGCTGTAAGCCCTTGGTTATCCCTTTTGCATCCATGTTTTCAGGTCCCTTGCCTCCTCCTATACAAGAGCCAACTTCACCTGAAATTACCAGCCCTCCTATTGAGGAAGAAATTACAGACCTGCCTATTGTCCCTACTGTACTGAACCTTGGGAATGGTCCCCGCCTAGTTGCCTACCCCATGGGTACCTCTGACTTAGAACAAGTCATGGCAGTAGCCCTTGGGCTAGCCCGTAACGGAGCCATCCCTTGCATCAGCTGCAGTTCATTCAGGCTGAATACTACAAATTAATTGTGGCTCCTTAATTTCTACAGCATCTTCTCTCAGCGGCTGGCTCTGCTGAGCACCTACTGTCATCCTTTGTGCAGACTGCCTTGGCCCACCATCAGATGGTGTTGGGGCTTCATGTCCAAGAGATCTTGTCTCTACAAGCAGCTGTTACTCATCACTGGGACCAGTTTGCACCCCTATCAACAGTGGATCCACTCCCTGTTTTCCTTGGTATCTGACAATCAGCGCAACTCTGTCACCTCCCAGACCTGTTTGGTTAACTCTATTGAGCAAATGCGCCAGTCCATCCCCAAATACGTCAGGGAGCATCTACATGAGTTTCACAAGCTAGAACAACCCTGGCAAACTCAAGTTGATTCCACCTTGAACGCTTATCTTACTGACTTCAAAAAACTTGTACAGCAGCTCAATGCATTCAGCACTTATTCCTTTGAGCAACTAAAGCAGGTAGCAGATCTTGCTGCTGACAGTCTTAATGAGCTCAGTGCAGTATTTGATCAAGAAAGAACTGCCACTGCTGCTGCTATAACTAAACTCCAGAATCAAGTGAATGAATTATCTATGCCCAAGCCAGATGTTCCACCTTCTCCTCCTTCTGATGACTTTGTGGACAGAGAGCAGAAGTTATGGGATGCCATTCAAGAGCTACGCACGTCTACTTGTAGTCAAGGTTTCCCTACTGAAGCACCTCAACCTGATCCTCAGGTGCTTGCTTTGACAACTCAAGTTGCTGAGCTACAGCAGGAACTTGCTGCCCTATGCAAGATGGTGGCAATTGTTGCTAGTCCAGTTGGAGTTGTCAATGAAGATGGCTGTTGCCCTGGCCTGTCAGGGCCCCTCAAATCCAATGCGCTAGGGAATTAATTGCCCTAGCTAACAGGGTGGATCATTTGAAGTGGGATCATACTGAGTTGGATAGAGACGTGCAAGAGATGAGTGAACTAATTGACTCAGTAAACAACAGGTTTGCTCCCTGTCTCTCAGTAGGACCTTGCCTTACTTCTCAAATGACTGAGCTCTCCACAGTAATAACCGCCCAGGGCCAACGCCTAGATGTTACTGAGCAGCAGAACACTCTAGCTAACAATACAGGTGCCTGCACTGCTGAGACCCTGAAAACCCTTGAGGAAAGTGTTTGACAGCTATGGGCTAGAAAACTCCCCTCTGAATCTGAAGCAGAATTTTCCCCACGCATAAAATACTTGATAGCAATAATGGTGGTCCAACTCCAGAGGCACATTTCAAGCCTACCTTCAAGAAAGTCTTTGACCCTAAAACCTCAATCATTGCAGCTTTCTTAACTATTTATGAAACTGCTATGAGCGAGCATCAGATGAGGTTAAGAAGGAACATATTTTAACCTGCCTACACCTGGCTTGCCAGGAAGTGGTGGTGCCTGAGCTGCCCACCATTGAGACTTGGGATGATATGAAGCAGCTACTGATTGACAAGTTTGGTGGCAACCTTAGTCTGGAAGTAAAGAAGGACGCCTTCATGCACATTGCATTCAAACCAAAGGAGACCCTAGCTGAATTTGCAGATAGATTCTACATGGAAGGACAGCAACTGATAACAAGCAGACAACTGACAGCTCACAAAGCTTACATGGCTTGTGCTCAAGACCTAAAAGTTAACTAGCTTCTGTGCCTCTACTTCAAAGCCCATGAAGCTATGCTTTCCTCCATGAAGAGCACAAAGACGCTGTTACAGGATATGCACCTTACCCATTCTAGAGCAGTTGTTTGGGAGAGCCGTGCCGCTTCTAACTCTGGTTTGTCTTCCTGTGACCATCATATTCTTACCATGAACTCACAAAATCCTCCTCAACATCAGGGTTGCCACAACTGTGGCCAGATAGGTCATCATTCTTGAGTCTGCATCAACCCGCGGGTTGAAGGAGCCAATCCTGAGGAGCAGGCAGGAAAAGAACAGTCAACCTAAAGGCAGAGACGCTCTTGGTTGACAATTCTTCCCATTCTCTTTAAATCCCTCCCTCTATAGCTGACTCTGAGCCTGCTGATAACGAGGCTCATTCTATCCTCCTGTTGTTCCATGATATCTCTGATGATTCTGACTTTGATGATTCTGATGTTGAAGACCTTGATGCATATGGGTACTCTGTTCTTGTTGTCCCTGAAACTATTGCAGTCCCCTACAAGCTACAATCTGGGAAGGCTATGACTACTACCGAACCCTTGCCTGAGGCCAAAAAAGTTGTTTCTTTCCCCTATCTCACTCAAGAAAAGAGGTCCCCTGTTCTAGTGGAGTCATCATAGGAAGCCGTAGAAGTTGCTGATGCTGTCTTCAAAAATGTATCTGTCACGCTCCCTCTCCAACCTGTTTATAAGGAGTTCCCGGGCCTAAGATGCATGATTGAGAAGTGAGATAAGGAACTAGCTGAGGTGAAGGATATCTTGACTTTCCTCCCACCTTTTTGGTTGCACTACCACTCAGGAATAGAAATATCTATCCAGAAATTAAAGATCAAGGCTGTCTTGAACACTGGATCTCTGGTCAATGGTGTCTCCTCTAATCTTGTGAAGAAACTCAAACTTGCCCCTGACCTCAATTATCACCAGTTGTATGGCACAGCTGGCTTATCTATGACTTGGGCTATAGGAGTGTACTCCGCCCTACCCATGCAATTTGGCAAGCTCCTTCTGGCTGCGCCAGCCGTTGTCTTAGAAAATGAGAGTTACAACTTTTTAGTTGGTACCCAGTTCCTTAGGGAGTATAATGGGATCATCAACTTGAAAGATGGTGTCAAAACTGCAGGCTTGACCTGCCAGAAAGGCTTCAACCAAGCAGGTTTGTGACCGGAAATCCAATTATCTGGTTACTCAAAGCCAGACTAGGAAGTCAAATTGAATTACCAAATCCAACAACATGAACAGATGATGGTCCCTTTACAGTGGATACCTTGTTTTGGCGTTTGTCTCATTACCAGGATCAAGCCACTCCCTTCACCATCCAAACTGTGTGATCACCAATCCTGTTCCTACTATCCACAGATTCACCATGACTATATAATCACAATCTCTCAATAAAGATTATTATCTAATTTCTAAATATTTTCTCCTTGTAACTCTGCTAAAACAGCACAGTTATGGCATTTGTAGCACAGGTAGGTTCTCCATCCTACCTTATCTTGAAAAATTCTTCCTGTTGCCTGCACACACTGCGGCCAACAAATCCTTGATAGAATTATGTCTGGCCTTCTGCCTGACTGGACCCCGTACACTCCTGGTACCAAGATACCTGATGGCTTTATTTTGTACCAGAACATGGTGATCCCCCTACCTGCTTCTAACACCATGTCTGCACAAGGTTTCTTTCAGGCTATTCATCTATGCTGCAACCAACTGACAAAAGTGCCATGCCAGCCTACATATCTCAGAGACTTCAAAGCGCCATCTTGGAACCTTTTGCAGGAGCCAACAACAACAACACCACAGCATGGATCCAATCTGCTCAAAGCAAGATGACTCAGATGGAATGCCCACAGAGATTCTGGATTGCAGAAATCTCCATTTAATTGACTCACAACACTGGCACCTGGTGCAATAAGTGGCATTAAGAACATACCAAGAAGAATTGTGACACCTTCAAACAAGACTTCTTGGCAAGGTTTGTGCTGAAGGACACCACACTCATGATCATCTGCCAAGTGAAGAACCTGACCCAGACAGACACTGTGAAGGAACTCACCTGCGCCTACAAGGAGCTCCATCTTTATGCACCATCCAACATGGCCTTTGACACCCCAGTCACTCACTTCATTTACTACAACGTCCTCAAGTTGCACATAATGAGACATGTGAGCCTGGATCAAGTAACCAACTTGCAAAGTCTATACTGCAAGGCCAAGAAAGCAGAAAAGACGTCCAATGCCCTTCACAAGGAACAGTCAGGGAAGAGAGAACAACCCAAGGGCTCTCACCCAGCTGGGCACTCCACTCAACCACCCCCTGGAGGCAACAGGAATAACACCAATCACAAACCCAAAGGTTCAAATGGACATGGAAGTGGGAACAATGGCCAGTCAAATTTTACCCATTTCTGTATCACCGCCATGCAAGGCAATCAAGACAAGGGAAAAGCCCAGGGAGAGCATTAAGCAAGCCAAGCTCTTCCCAGATAATCCCTGACTTGCCCAATGATGAGTACTGCCCAGAGGACGTGGATCAATGCCCAATGGTTCAAGTCCCCTTGGAAGATCCAGTACTCTATACCATTGCCAGACACCCAAATAAATTGATGTCCTATCCTTTCTGATTTTGCAGTCACACAGGCTCAGCTCTCCTGGATTCAGGCGCAGACCAAGCCCTGGTCAACAGTAGCTTTGTCAACAAGTTCAAGTTAGCCACTAACCCTTTGCAGATTAAAAACATGGTCTTAGCTGATGAACATCACATTTCAGTGACACAGGAAACTGCCCCCTTCTCTGTTATTCTAGAAAGCCTGCACTCCACCATTAAAGGTCCTGTCATTGACTTCCCTGAGTTTGATATTGTACTGGGACTTGACTGGTTGTAAAAGAACAACCCCTACATAGACTGGGCAACCTCAGTACTGACCATCAAACGTGAAGGCATCAATCACCAAATCTATCCTGACTCCGTGGACCAGCTCCTGTGTGATCACGTCTTTGTACGCATCACTGAGACCTTGGATGAACAGGAGAACCTCAAGAAAATCAACTAGGACTCTTGCCAATACAAGATTATCCATTTTAAGGATCACCAGGATACTACCACACCACAGGACTGTGAAATTGTAGCTTGACACCCAGAGATATTCAAGGAAGCTCTACCTGGGCTGCCGTCTGAGAAGCACATCCAGCATTCCATCCAACTCAAAGGAGTGGTACCTAAAGCACAACCCATATATTCTCTCACTCCCAACAAGGACGACGCCTTGTGTGCTTACCTCAAAGAAGCATTAGAGAAAGGACTTATCCGCCCCTCACAGTCTCCTTTTGGTGCTGCAGTATTCTTTGTAGCAAAGAAGGATGGTACCATATGCCTAGTTACAGATTACCGAGCCCTAAAAAAAGTTACCATCAAAAATTGCTATCCACTACCACTCATTGACAATCTCTTTGATGCCCTTGGTGGCGCCGCAGTCTTCTCCAAGATTGATCTTATGGCAGGTTATAACCAGATTTGCATCAAAGAAGAGGACATACCCAAAACAGTCTTCCGCACTAAGTACGGCTTGTACAAATGTGTGGTGCTTAATTTTGGTATGCCAAATGCCCTGTCAACCTTTGTAACCTTCATGAACAAGGTGTTTGCTCCCCACATTGACAAATTTTCCCTGGTATACCTAGACAACATCATTGTTTACAGCCCATCAGTGGAACAGCATCACAAGAATCTGGAGGAAGTCTTTGCCACCCTAGAGCAACATAAGCTGCTGGCCAAATCTTCTAAATGCCAGTTCTTCCATGAACAACTACCCTTCTTGGGATACATAGTTTCAAAGGACAGCATTAAACCTGAAAGTCAAAAGATCCAGGCCATTTGCAAAATGCTGCCGCCCAAGGATAAGTTGGAAACCCGCACTTTCCTAGGAATGGTTGCTTATGTACAACAATTCATACCCTACTGCAGCATCCTGACTGCTCCCCTGTCCGCCATAACTGGTGCCAAACCCAAATTTGTGTGGACCCCTCAGTGTGACCTTTTTTCCGACACCTTAAGGAAAAACTCACAACAGCACCCATTCTCTAATACCCCAAATGCAATGGGGAGTACCAAATGGAGACAGACGCCTCTGACACATCCATTGGAGGAGTACTACAAATTAAAAACAATGCTTGTGACTTTCTTCCCGTGGCCTAAAAGTCACACAAGTTGACAGACGGCAAATGACGCTACCCTATACACAACAAGGAACTGTTGGCAATTGTACACTGCCTAGTTAAATGACGCTGTTATTTGGAGCGACAAGAAAAGTTCACCACCTTGACAGACCACAAGTTGCTCATCTACTTCAGGACTCAAGCAAATCTATCCTGCAGACAAGCCAGATGGATGGAGCTATTAGAGTGATTCAACATGCTCATCCAGTACAAAACTGGGGCCAAGCTTGCCATGACAGATGCCCTTTCACGTCTGTATGTCTGTGCCTCAAGGGGAGAAAATGGGCTCAACCCAGACTGGCCTCTCTTAGTGCTATAAACAAAAGACAAAGGTTTCCCCCCTGGCACAACCAACATAACAAAGGAAACAGTCATCAAAAATGAACACCTGTTTGCTGACGTGTATGAAACCTTAAACAGAAAAATGTCTGATGGCACAACCATCCCTTACATCCCCACACACCAAAGAGTGGACACCATTTTACGTTATCACTGAGACCTTGGGCATACCAAGAGCTAAAACCTATATGATTTCCTTAAGCATAAGTCCTGGTGGCCAACTCTGTATTGCAATGTCCAAGAAGTGCTAGAGCAATGCAAAGTATGCAAAAAATTGCCAAAAGCAAAACCCCGCCAAAGTCAGTACTTCCCATCCACACACAATTACCTTTGAAGGTATGGGCTCTTGACATTGTTGGCCCCATGCTAGGAAAAAACAATGACAAGAAATACATCATCACCGACATTGTCTTTGCAATGCAATGGCCAGTAGCCCAAGCAGTAAAGGCACACACTGGCAACAATTTATGACAATTTATTGGCAATGAGATAATCAGCAAGTTTGGAAATCCAGAGCTCCTGATAACCAATGGAGAGAAAGAGTTAACCTCCAAAACCACCAATGTATTCCTCACAAAGAATGGAGTCAAACACACGTGTTAACACCATACCACTCACAGGCCAATGGGCGTGTAGAGAGGCTTAATGGTAGCCTTGTGCAAGACTTAGCCAAACTCACCGCTAGTAAGCCTGAAGACTGGCATAACCAGCTGTTGACTGCATTACTTGTGTGCCAAACCTGAGTGAACAGATCCACCCAAAAAAGCCCTTTGAACTGGTATACAGCACACAGCCAAATATCATGCAAGAATTGACAGGATCTAAGCTGGAAATCCCAAGCAAGGTCCCCCCGCGCTCAGATCCTCATGTTGTAGAGGCCAACAAGGGACAAGCAGAAAAAGAAGAGGAACATTTGCAAAAGACCTTCATTCCCATCTGCAACAGACATGAAGTTGGGGACAAAGTTTGGGTCATGAACATTGACAAGAGCAAACTACAACCCAAAAAAGTAGGGCCAGCAATCATCCTAAAGGTAAACAACAATAACACTTACTCTGTGCTAGGGCTTGGGAAATGCAAGCAAGACAAGACCCTATACCACAATTGCCTGCAACCCTATAAAATGAGACAGAAACAACAAGAAACTTCCCTACCTGCCACAGAACAACAATTAGTCCAATACAGCGCTTAGGCTCCTGAAAACCTCCCTGACAACCTGCCTCCAGAGGAGGCCGACCTTCAGCCGGGGGGGGGGTGTCAAAACTGCAGGCTCAACCTGCCAGCAAAGTTTCAACCAAGCGGGTTTGTGACCAGCAATCCAATTATCCAGTTACTCAAAGCCAGACTAGGAAGTCAACTCAAATTACCAAATTCAACAACATGAACAGATGATGATCCCTTTATGGTGGATACCTTGTTTTGGCACTTGACTCATTACCAGGATCAAGCCACCCCCTTCACCATCCAAACTGTGTGATCACCAATCCTGTTCCTACTATCCACAGATTCACCATGACTATATAATCACTATCTCTCAATAAAAATTAGTATCTAGTTTCTAAATATTTTCCCCTTGTAACTCTTCTAAAACAGCACAGTTACAACAATGGTTATCTCTCTATTCTGGGATACAAAGTCCCTCTGATTTTTGAAGAGCCAGTTAAAGTTCCTGGGAAGCGCTTAAAGACATGTACTCTGGAATACCCCACTGGGGTTTTTACTCTAAAGTATCTGTCCCATTTTACCAACATGCAATGTTCACCCATGGCTTGCCCTGCAGATGAGGGAGTCCCTCTCATGGCCACATCCACTGTCATTATCCCCCCAGGCTCCCAGGCCATCCTAGACTCCCAGATATCCTAAAAATTACCCAAAAAAACTTTCTTGGAGTTGTACTCCACCCCTTCATTAGGGCACAACAAGCTCTATCTCTGTCCTGGAATCCTGGACGTCTCCCATAAGGATCCTGTTCAATTGCTAATAGCCAATTTAACCGCTCTTCCTGTAAATGTATCTATATGGCAGGTTTTTAGTGATGGTAAATTATTGAATGCTCCTGATGTCTTGTCCCTTCACTCCTTTGGTAGGTTTCAGGACTTTAACCTGCCAGAAGTTGAGCCCCAAGTCCTATCTCTGTTCACTGCTCAAGACTTCCCTCAGTTGTCCCTGGTTCAACAAAAAGAGGTGCTAGACTTGCTAGACCAATTTTACGACATCTTTGCTAAAGACAGTACCAACTATGAGCTAGCCAAAGGCAATATCCATCAGATAGATACTGGAGATGCCCCCCTTCTACGCCAAACCATATTGCTGTAGTCAAGTGGAGGACGCACAAGTATCTTAAGAACTCAAACAGCTGCTAGATGCTGGGCTACTGGTCCCTTCTCAAAGTCCCTGGGCCTTGCCACTACTCATCCTAAAAAAGAAGGATGGGGTTCATTGTATTGTGATGGACTATTGGAGATTGAACTCTTTAACCAAGAAAGATTCTTATCACTTGCTGTGTATTGATGATGCTCTCTGACGTCTTGGCGGCTCTAAGTTTTTCTCGGCCATGGATCTGGCATCTGGATACTGGCAAGTTGACCTTTCACCCAAGGATTTCCAAAAGGCTGCGCTCATTACATCTGAAGGGCTGTTTGAGCCTACCTGTTGCCCCAGGGGCTCTGCAATGCCCTGGCTACTTTCCAAAGGGCCATGGACTCCATCCTCCACAACTTGAAGCTGCCATGTGTCCTAGTATACTTGGATGATATAACAGTTTTCAGTGACACCTTCACTAATCACCTGGCTCATCTCAAAGAAGTTTTCCTAAAGATTTGAGAAGCTGGCCTGAAGCTAAAGCCCTCTAAGTGTGCTTTCTTCAAAGAACGTCTTGAATTCTTGGGCCATGAATTAATCCAGACTGGTATTTGCCCTATGACTAAGAAGGTTGAAGCCATTGACAAAATGCTTCTGCACACCAACCTGCAAGAGGTACAAGTCTTTCTGGGTATGATGGGTTACTACAGGTAATTTATTCCTGAATTTGCTGATACCAGTGAGCCTCTGGTCCAGCTGTTACGTAATGTCCCCTTTGAATGGACTGCCAGCCAGCAGCAAGCCTTTGAGACCCTTAAGCAGAAACTCAAAGAGGCGCCCATCCTAGTGTATCCCAACTATGATAAGGAATTCATCCTATACACTGACGCTAGCAACCTTGCTATTGGGGCTATCTTGGCTCAAATGGAAAACAAAAGTGTGGACCATCCTGTGGCTTATACTTCTTGAGTTCTAAACAAACATGAGAAGAACTATAGGGTCACAGAGAAGGAATGCCTTGTCGTGTTACATGCAGTCAAACAATTACGCCACTATGTGTATAGTACCCACTTCATTGTTGTCACAGACCACACTTTGCTTAAGTGATTACAACAACTTAAGGAGCCAGAAGGGCGCCTTGCTAAATGGGCTCTCTGCCTGCAAGGCTATGACTTTACTGTGCTTCATCTCCCTGGAATTCAACATCAAAACGCTGATGGATTATCCAGAATGCCCATCCTTGCTCTGCATCCTGCTGAGGCTGGCCAGTTGTATGAACTAATTGGACATCCTTTCTCTTGGGAGAACAAGAAAGAAGAAGTACAATTAGCCTTGTCTAAGCTATCTGAAGACACCCTCATTTGTGACAATCAGCTCTTCAAGAAAGTACAAGATCAATACCTGCCTTATGTACAACCCAGTCTTTGCCTTTCACTAATGTTGCAAGCTCATAAAGAGACTGGACATGGAGTCATTGCCAAGACTTTTGACTGGCTTCAGAAGAATTATTTCTGGGAAAACCTCCGCCTGCTGATCCCAGACATCATAGCTAGTTGCCACAACTGCCAGCTCCAGAGACCACAAGCTGCTTCTCACAAGTTCAAATTGGTCCCTCCTCAACATGCCTTTCACACTGTCAGCATTGCTGCTGTGGGTCTTCTCCCCCGCTCCTGCTCTGGTTGCCACTTCATCCTAATTGCTGTTGATTACTTCAGCAAGTGGTTAGAAGCTTGCCCTGCTAAAGACATCACCGCTAAGACAGCTGATGCCTTCCTGTTGTAAGATGTTTTCTACCGCCATGGCTGCCCTCAAGTGTTGCTATCTGAAAATGGGAAAAACTTCAACGCCAAGTTGGTAACCTCTGTTGTTGAAGCCTTGGATCTCACCAGTCTTTCTCTGCCCCATATAACCCCTTCTATCAATGGGGCAGTTGAGTGTGCAAATTCAACACTAAATTCTATTATGAGAAATCTCACCTATTCTGACGCTGCTAATTGGGATCTATATTTACCTGCTGCTCTCTTTGCCTATTACCTGAACAAACATTGTATCACAGGGTACTCCCCCTTTGCTATGTTGTATGGGCGTGAGGCCACCACTCCGTTGCTCTTGGGCCCCCCTGCTCTCTTCAGATAAGGCCCTGAATCCTGACAACCACATCAAAGACCTAGTCAACCGCATAATCAATATACAGGCCACTGCCTACACTTCTGAGTACAAGACTAAAATGCTTGAACTTTCCCCTGATAATGCTGGACGTGCCTCTTTGCCTGAGTTTGATGTTGGTGACCGTGTTCTTTACTACCAACACCAAGTAGGTGGACAGGCGCAAAAACTGGACTCTCTGTAGATTGGCCCTTTGGAAGTAGCCTTCAAACAAGGGTCTGAATACACTGTGAAGCTTCTCTCCAGCGGCCGTCCTTTTTCTAGAGTGCATGCAAAGTTCCTTTGTAAATACCACCCCCCTAAGGCCAATCTTGGGGAAGGTAATGTCATGAATGCTGCAATTCATCATGTTTCAATTTTGCCTTTGGTGGGCCATTTTGAAAATAAATCCCTTGCTTTTGCCTCTTGAAATGAGTTGATGACTGAATCAGGAAATATAATTGTTCAGTTTCTTGACTCTGCGCAACTCACTTGTCCAACTCATGCTTGTGGTAAAGTGATCCTATGTCCTGGTAGTGTTTTGTGGTATTGTCAACCACTATATATTCCATTTCCCAATTCACCAATAAAATTAAGTTCTATTCACATTTTTTGTCTTTGTGTCTTCCAGTACTTCTGCACCTCTCTCTAGCCACAACTAGTAGAGATTATTATTCCAGGGCCACAAGGTAATTACATAGCCTTTCCTGTCATCTAACCAAGACTTAGTAAAAATCTAATCCTAAGGTTAGAATTCCTTGTTGTGTGTCTGTGCCGCGCCTCAGAACACAACAGAAACCCTCACTTGCTGCCCTCATCTGCCCAGGGGACAACACCTCCATGCCTACACTTATTGCAGAAGCCAAGCACACAGAAAAACATGCAAACATGGAATATGCTGAACACAACAGCAACCGCTCCTCCAACAACAAAGGAAGAGATAATTCTAATGGCAAAAAATGCCAAAACACCATTAATAGCAACAGCAACTCCAATTGAAACAATGGCAATTGCAGCCAGAGCGCAAACCATTCCTGTCCCAAGAAAGAGAACACCACCAAAGTAACAATGCTGAAACGGAAACCTGCTATAAATATGACCCCACATTCTCTGACCTTGAAGGTATCAAAACAGAGGAACAGGGAAAAGAGGAGGGGGAACAGGATTAAGTGCCCCTGTCTCCACCCAACAAAACAAAAAATTGTACCAAGACACCAACTTTGCAATTCACATTCCCTGAGTCTGGCAGTCCTCCATTTTTATGAACTTAAAAATTAAAGATTGCTCACAACTTCTTGTCTACCAATACACTTATTAATCTCATACTCATAAAATTCTATTTGACTCTGGTGCACAACACACCATGGTTAGAAAACCATTTGTAACCAAATACAAGATATCAGTTGTCAAATCCAACTTCAAATACACTAAAATGGCAGATAAATCAAAGGTTCTACTTAAAGGCAAAACAACTCCCTTCAGAATTGACCTCCAAGGCATCCAAACGTCCATAAAAGAACTTGTCATGAATAACATAAACTATGACATTGTAGCAGGCATGAACTGGTTCACCCAAGTGAATCTCAGCGTATGTTGAAAAACAAAAACCATGCCAATAAACGGCAATGGAGTCAATTTAAACATTCTCAGAGAACCTAAAAATCTCATCCTACAAGACACAGTATTTTTCCAAGTCATAAATCAAGACAGCTCAGAACATCTAACTAAAGACAGTACCCTCCACATAATGAGGTACACCAAATTCAATAGCATGCAAACAACCAAAATCCAATCCCCATAGCTTGCAGCATTCCTAAATAAATTCATCCATGTAGTTTAAGGAAGAACCCACATAATTACCCCCAAGCAGGAATTCAAGCATTGAATCAAATTATGCAAAGCTATGCCTAAACCAGCACCACTATACAGACTCTCCCCCATGGAGACTCGAACAATTAAAGCCCACATGAGGACAATCTAGCCAAAGGATCTATCTGCCTGTCTGAATCCCTGTAGGGGGCAGCAGTTTTCTTTGTAAAGAAGAAAGAAGGATCTCTTTGCCTAGTTACTGACTACAGAGCACTAAACGCAAGTACAGTAAAAAATAAATACCCCCTTCTACTCATAGAAGACCTAATTACAAGGCTCTCTGGAGCAAAAATTTCTCAAAGATTGACCTCACATCTGGTTATAATCAAGTTGAAGTTAAAAAGAAAGACATACAAAAGACTGCGTTTTGCACGCAATTTGGGTTGTTTGAATGTAAAGTAATGAATTTTGGGATGGCAAACACCCCTGCAACATTTGTCACCATGATGAATCAGGCGCTAAATAGAATCTCAAACACATTATGCTACCTTGATGACATCATTATATTTTCAAAAACAAAAGAGGAACATCTCACACATGTCTGTGAGACACTTGATTGACTTTTAAAACACAAACCCTATGCAAAGCCCAGCAAGTGACCATTTATGGAAAAGGAACTCTTGTTCATGTGCCACATTTTCTCTGACAGTGGCATCAAAGCAGACCCAGATAAAATAAAAGCCATAAACAACATGCAATACACCACCTCTGTTAAACAAGTTAGATGCTTTCTCGGAATGGTAGCTTACCTAAGGAAATACATCAGAGACTGCAGGAAACTAACCACACCAATCAATGACCTAACCAAGGAAATGTCAAAAAGAAATTTATCTGGACACCAGAATGCAACAATAATTCCAACTACTAAAACAAGCTCTTATCAAAGCGCCAATCTTGAAATACCCTAATAACAACAAGTGCTACAAGCTTGTTTTGGGTGCCAGTGATACCGCCATTGGCACAGTACTACACATTTGCCAGCCAGGGCAGCAAGACTTCCTACCAGTATGTTACAAAAGTAGAAAAATAACTAACACTGAGCAGAAGTACCCTATGCACAATAAGGAATTGCTAGAAATATGCCATGCATGCAAGAAATTAGAGATGTTATCTAGAATGACATTTAAACTTTTTAGTACTAACTGGCCATAAATCCTTAATCTACTTCAAAACTCAGAACACACTTGCACAGCAAAAAGCCAAATGGATGTCCCTGCTGGAGCATCTCAATCTGGACATCCAATATAAAAGGGGGGCAGAACTTATCACAGCTGATGCTCTCTCTAGGCTATGTCAGCCAAGAGAGGATCATCTTGACCACCTGGACCCCAACTGGCCCAACCTATATAACACTGAGTACAAGACAAAAGGGAAACACCCCTCAAAACATCAACTAACTCATGAAAAATTAGTAAGAAATGGGAAAAACTTCCATGTATCAAATGGTAAAGTATACTGCATCACCAAAGACAGAAACATCCCCTACATTTCACTTGCACAAAAGGGTTGATACTATCCTCAGACATCACTGCCTAATGGGGCAAACAAAGGCTAATAACCTATAACTCACTCTAAAAGAAATAGTATGATGGCCTAATCTAAAACAAGACATCATTGATGTTTTAAAGAAGTGCACAGTGTGTGAAAAATACTCAAGCACCAGAACTCTACAACCTACAGTTAACCCAGTACCAAACCCAGAACTGTTTAAGGTTTAGGGGCTGGATCTAGTGGGAACTTTTTCAGAAGCTAAAGCAAAACAATGCTTCCTAATTGTAGCCATCAACTTTGCTACACACTGGCCTATCTTCTAGGAAACCAAAGAGCACAAAGAAGAAACAATAAACTGCTTCACCAACAAGGCAATTTTAGCTGACTACATCATAACCAATGGAGCCACATAACTATCAGGACACACAGTGAGCAATAATTTAAAATCAAAGAATATCAAGCATTCCACAACCTTTCCCTACAGGCCACAGGCCAACAGCAGAGTTGAACGCCTAAACAGCAGTGTTGATTATATACTTCTGGGAAGTATAATAAACAAGATAAAGAGGAAAAGAAATAAGAGAATGATACTTTATTAGATATAAATATATGGTAATATATAGTATTATGGAAAGCCACATACTGTCAATTTATGTCATGGAAACACTGGGTTCATCTGAGTAATGTTTCTCTTAAGTCACAAGGCTTATTCAAGTTTGGTTCTGCTTAGGATCTGGATTGTTTGATCCCTGTAATAGATGGACAAATGATAGTAGTGTCACTGCCGTAAATTATGCAGCCTGGGTGATGATTTCTAAGAATAGTTAGTCTACTACTTCTTTATCTTAATACTATACCTGTTGTGGTATAGTGACAGCCTGGGTAAGGACAGAAGAATATAAGAAGATAATAAGACAAAACTGGTGCTTATTTAGATAGTATCATAATTATATAGTGTGAGGTGGGGGAATTGCCACCAGGGGCAGGAAGGCACAGACAGAAGGACTTCCCTAATGAAGGAGAGTGGATTGGCACAACTAAAAGTCCACCACAAGAGAACAACTGCTTCCACGTGGCTTTCCTTAAGGAGGTAGATATAAATAACTTTGTTGTTCTATTTATAATTGCAGAAGTAAAGCCCATGCCTTATTTGCATTTGAAAGGCAAATCAAACACCTGTTTTAAAGGCGTTTTAAACGTCTTTATCCCTAGTAAAATCAGGATGCAATAGCGCAATTGCGTGACCATTCTGTTGCTCAATTCCTAGATAGACAACTTAATGTCTAATCCATTCAATCTGCAACATTTCCCTCCACTTGATTAGACAACAGGGTCAAGAATGGCTTGGCGTCTCTAGGTAGCGGCTATGGTGTTGTGGTCAATCATATGTCTTGTTAGGTGGGGGTTTGTTGCCCAATCCTTGGTCATTGGCTTTGCGGATCTGTAGGTAACCAGTTGTGTTCCTGGCTGTCATAAAGTTGGTAGAACAGTTGGTGTGGTATAGGAAGAGTCTTTTCAGTCTCCAATAAACACCTTGTTCTTTTATTCTTATTCTTCATACTTTGGTGCAACACTATTGCAAACAGGACAATAACCCATGGAATATTTTAATTAGGCTTTTGTTTTTTTGGGTTGTTGTCCTCATTGGGGCTTACTCTTTGTCACTAGGAGCAGCACACATATACTGAGCATATACTCTAGTGATCAATTGTCCAGAATGGGGCTCCTTAAGGGTGTAGGAGTTGGGGTCAGTCTTCTGGAAAAATTGAACTGGGCCTTGCCAAAGGGAGACAAGTTTGGATTTGCGACTGTACCCTCTATTACTGAAGAAGTAGACTGAGACTCCTACCAGGTAAGTGGGTAAGGTGGGGCATTTGGATGCAGCTTGTTCTAGGTCCTGCAACTTATGGTTTAATTTTACAGTGTAGGACTCTGATTGCAAGCAAGTAAGAGTTTGAACCAGCTTGTTGAGGTACACCTCTGGGGACACAGCCAGGCTGGGCTTTACCAAGGAATATAGTAAAGGGGGAAGTCCTGGTTGCCAGCTGTAGAGCAGCTGGAAGGGCGGCTTGCCAGTGGTCCAATTGTACTCAATGTTATATGCAAAAGTGGCTGCAGGCAGGAAGGTATTCCATTCAGTCTCATGTTGGTGACTGAGCTTCTGGATTATCTAGACCAGGCTCCCATTAGTGCGCTCTACCATGCCATTTGTCTGTGGGTGGTAAGGAGTGGATAGTGACCCACAAATTCCCATCAGTTGGTTGAGGCAGGGGATGATATAACTGTTGAAGTTGGTACCATTGTATGTTAGCAGAATCTGGGGGCAACCATGTTTGTATATGATATTCTCTGGGGTGAATGTGGCTGTCACCAGTGAAGATTGGTTGGGAATAGCCTTGGCCTCTACCCATTTAGTCAGATGGTCAACTGCCACAATGATGAACTTGTTGCAACTGTTGGTAGCTGGCAGGGGGCCCACTACGTCAATGGCTACAGTGTGGAAGGCAAACCCAGGGCGTACAAGTCTGTGTTGGAACTTGGCAACCTTAGGACTCTCAATGTTGCAGTCATGACAGTTGGCTAGTGTATCTACTACATCAGTGTGCATTCCTTCCCAGAAGCAGTGCTGCTGTAGCAGAGCTAACGCCCACTGTGTGCCACCATGGCCAGTAGTCTTGTGAGCGGCCACCACTGAGTCCATGCGTAGGGATGGGCATATGTAGGGTAGCCAAGAGTCTCCACAAAGCTTCAGGAGTTGTCCCTTAGAGACCTTGGTATCAACAGTTAGCTTCTTGAGAGCTCTCTGTATCTCTACTGACTCATCCCCCCACAAACAAGGATCCTCCATAAGCTTGTCATAGAGAATGTCAGCCATGTGGGATACTAAGGCAACAGTGGGAAGGCAGGAGAGACAGTCAGTATTCTGGTGGGCTGCTCTGGCTTGATGAATGATTTTGTAGTCATAAGCCTGAAGTTTAATGGCCCAACACGCCAGACGTTCTTTGGGGTCCTTGAGGGTCTTCAGCCATTGCAAGGAGGCATGGTCTGTTACAACTGTGAAATGTACCCCATGGAGATAGACTCTGAATTGTTGGTAGGAGTATATCACAGCCAGACACTCTTGCTTGGTGATAGTGTAGTTCCTCTTGTGAACGTTAAGCGTACATGAGCAGTATCCAACAGGGTATTCAAGTCCTTTGGAGTCCAGTTGGGAGAGAACACCCCCAATTGCAGTCAGACTAGCATTTGTATGAACCACAAACAGCTTGGCAAAGTCAGGGTAGGCCAGTATAGGGGCTACAGTCAGTGTTCCCTTGAGAGGATTGAAGGTAGATTGGCATTCTGGGCTCCAGAAGAATTCCTTGTAGCTTGGCAAAGCTGAAAAAGGGGGTTGCCCAGGGATGCAAAGTTGAAGATGAAGCGACGGTAGTACCCAATCATCCCCAGGAAGACCTGCACGTCCCGCTTATTGGACAGGATCTGTGTTTTTCCAATGGCTTCCACCTTCAGAGGTATAGGGCAGAGTCCATCTTGGCTAATGATGAACCCCAAGGACTCAATGTGCTCCTTGAAGAAGTTGTACTTGCATGGCTTGAGCTTGAGATTGTCTGCAAGTAACCTCTGGAAGACATCCTCCAAGTGTTGTAGGTTATCATTAAAAGTTTGGGAGAATACATTAATGTCATCCAGGTAGACTAAGACACTTGTGAGTTTGAGGTACCCCATCACTGCATCCAAGGCCCGCTGGAAGGTAGCCAGGGCATTGGACAGACCTTGAGGCATCCTTGTGAGTTTGAATAGCACTTGGTCAGTTATGATTGCCCATTTTCCTTTGCCAGCGGGGGGTAGATTGATCTGCCAGTACCCACTGATAAGGTCCATGGCGCTGAATAACTTGGCGCCACCCAGTTGGTCCAAGGTATTGTCAATACAAGGGAGGATATGAATCCTTCTTGGTAACAACATTCAGTTGATGGTAGTCAATCATCACACAGTTGCTGCCATCCTTCTTTTTGACAATCAGAAGAGGGGAAGCCCAAGGGCTTTTACTGGGGACCATTAAGCCAGATCCCAATAGCTTCTGAAGCTCCTTGTTAGCCACAGTATGATTGGATTGACTACACCGTATAGGTCTGGAGCAGATAGGTGCGCTGCCTTGGGTGTCAATATGGTGGGCAACATCAGCAGCCTTGTTCAAGTCATAATCATCCTTGGCAAACAGATCCTTAAAATGAGCAAAGAGATACATAGCTTGATCTTTTTGCTCTTCAGAGAGGCTGGATAGGGAGTTGCGGCTTATGACTGATAGCACCAGTAGTTGCTCACAGGGTAGACCCAACTCAGAGAAGTCCGCAAAGGGGGCAGTCTCCTGCAAGTTGTCATGCTCTTCCAGTTGTATATAAGCCAGAAGTTGGTGTTTGGAGATAACCATATCTTCACAACTCATGTTGGCCAATAGTATGAGTACCTCCTTCTCACTTGGCATGAGCATGCCTGGTGCAACCCATGGTTCTAGTCTGGAGGCATTAGGGATGCCAAAGATTTCTCCATGAGTGCCAGCTGGTAGAGCCAGCAAGAGGCCTGTATTGTGAATCATCTGAGAGCCAGGTGGGGTAGTCACAGAACAGGAGGCATAGACTGGGATACCCTTGGCTTCCCCAATTGAGAGAGGATGCATCTTGATCTTCTTACTACACAGCGTATAAGCAACTGTAAGCTCTCCATTGGCGTACTCCAGATTGATGTAGTGCAGGAGTTTGAACACTTTTCCCAGGGGTTCCAGGTGTTTGTTATAGATGCAAGAGAAGACATTAATGTCATCCAGATAGACCAGGGCACATGAAGGCTTGAGGTCCACCATCATAGCGTTCATAGCTTGTTGGAAGGTGGCCGGGGCATTAGAGAGACCCTGAGGCATCCTGGTAGGTTGTAAAAGCCTTTGGTTGATAAGAATGGCACACTTCTCTGGGTCATCTGGAGGGAGATCAATCTGCCAGTAGCCAGGTATCAGGTCCGTGGCCAAGAAGAACTTGGATGTGGGGACCCAGTAGTTAATATTGTCTTGTATTCTCACAGTGCAAGAATCCAAAGTTTCTGATTGAGAGGCAAATTCAACCAGAAAAGGGGCATCAGAAGGCTCTGTTGTAAAGGAACCACAAGTGCCAGGGTCAAGCATAGGCTTGTCAGGGGGGAGAGGAATGGGGGGAGTGGATGGAGGTGAAACCACAAATGCAGCCAAGGATTTCTCCTTGTCCTGGCTGCTTAGTAGTTTTTTGAGTGATCCTCATTGTACTCCTCAATGCCAGAATCATCAGTGAATTCTTCCTTGCTCTGAATAGCATGAGGTTTAGTTGCTGCAGAACCATAAAGAGTGATGGAGGAATTGCTATCAGGTTCCCAGGGAGACTCCAGGGTACCTTCTGAAGGTGAAATGAAGGAGACATCATCTTCATTGCTTCTGTGACAGTTGTGGGAGTCAGGAAGGGGCAATGTAGTAATGATCTTCTGAGAGGGAGAACTATCAGCTTTAGCATTACCATAAAATCCCATCAGAGTATCAGGGGTACTAATTGCTGAGGCATCTTCAAGGTGCTTGTTTAGTTGGTCCTGAATGGAGTCAAGGAGAGCATGTTGAGCATCCAACTAATCTAGCCACTCTTTCTTTTCCTGAAAGGCCAGAACTAATTCCTCTTCCAGAAATCCCATCTGTCTCTCTTGAGACTTTATAGTATCCTGAAGAGCAGAGAATTCCATGGTGCAGCTGTTATGGATATCTTCTGGCTTAGGAGTTTTCTGTTGAGGATCATAGAGCTCCAGGGCAAAATGCTGATTCATCTGGGTGGGTACCAAGGAAGAAAGTACATGTTCTATCTTGCTCATCCATAGATCCATTCCAGAGTGGGAGTGAAAAGCTTCTGATATATTTTGAGCAAGGTTTGGGGGGCCAGATCAGGGACCAGAGCGGCTAACAGTTTGGAGGGTGCCAGAATTAAGGGAGATTCCATCAGGAGAACAACCAGATGAAGGAGGAGGAGAATATTTACAGCATACTTCCTTCACCAAGGCAGGCTCCAAGAAGCAGGAGACGCAGTTCATGCCAGTTGCTTCAGCCATGGGGTCAGTCTGGATGGTATCAAGGAGGTAAGGGCTTTTTTAATGGAGTTCATCCAGGAGATCATACTTGACTGGGAGCTGGCAATTTCTGAAAGTTGTTGGCAGTTAGACAAACACTGGCTTAGTCCTGGTTACCATAGGAAAAGCCATGGGGTCTACCAGATGGAGAGCCAGAATCAGTGAAGGTTGATCCTGTAGTGGGTTGGGCAGAAGGAGCCTCATGTATAGGCAAAGACATCTCTCCCTCCACAAAAACAGGGCTGTGGGGGTAGGAAGAGAGGAAGCTGTGGTTTTTAGAAGCCATGAGCGCCATTGTTGTAAATTATGCAGCCTTGGTGCTGATTTCTACAAATAGTTTACTACTTTTTTATCTTAATACTATACCTGTTGTGGTATAGTGACAGCCTGGGTAAGGACAGAATAATATAAGAAGATAATAAGACAAAACTGGTGTTTATTTAGATAGTATCACACTTATATAGTGTGAGGCGGGGGAATTGCCATTAGGGGCAGGGAGGCACAGACAGAAGGACTTCCCTAATAGAGGAGAGTGGATTGGCACAGCTAAAAGTCCACCGCAAGAGAACAACCACTTCCACGCGGCTTTCCTTAAAGAGGTAGATATAAATAACTTTGTTGTTCTATTTATAATTGCGAAAGTAAAGCCCATGCCTTGTGCGCATTTGAAAGGCAAATCAAACACCCGTTTTAGAGGCGTTTTAAACGTCTTTATCCCTAGTAAAATCAGGATGCAATAGCAAATTGCGCAACTGTTCTGTTGCTCAATTTTTAGATAGACAACTTAATGTCTAATCCATTCAATCTGCAACAGTCACCAACTTAATGATTAGTCAGTAAGCCATTTAGTGACTTATTTAGCGAACTACTTGTGGTGTTGATTCTCCAAGAGGGAGTAATCAAAGATGTTGCAACATCTCTCCCTGGGGTGCTGGAAGGTGGAACATTAGGAAATTTCTTGGAGGTGCAGGAATACAGGCTTGGTACTGATCTAGTTTGGCGTTGGGAACAGAGGATCTGGAATTGTGTTGTGCTGTTTTTGCTTTGCATAGGCAGAGGAAATTGTGGTACATGTGCTTTATTTTGGTTTGAGCACCAATTCCCTTGATGAAGTAGGTATTGTTGGGCTTGAGATCCATGACAATACCTGGCCCACATAACCCTGGATCCAACTTATATTGATTGTTGTTGACAACCCAGATTTCCCCCAACTTGGAATCTTTCCTACTGCAGCAGGATTGCTTCTCTTTGATCCTTTTCTGTTCTATATCTTCTTGGTCTTTTATGGCACACTGTACGTTGGGATTACTGTCATTAAGTACCTTTTTTGGTAGAGGTAATTGTGGTCTTGCAGTTGTACTAACAAGGGCGGGCTTTTGCACATATACCAGTTTATACAGGCTTTTGCCCATGTTACAATTGACTTGTGTTCTGCACACCATGAGTGCTGTTGGCAGCATGTTGACCCAGGCCTTTGGATTTTTAGCAGATAACTTACTGAAAGCTTTGATTAAAAATCTGTTTAGTTGTTCTACTTGTCCATTTGCTTTTGAGTGGTACAGGCTGGCTGTGATGTGTCTTATTATGTTTTTACCAAGGTAGATATTGGTGTTAATGGACTGGAGTTTGGAGCTCTCAGTCTGTAATCAGGAGGCTGGGTTTTCCAAACTTGGCTTTGATTTCTTTTCCAATAAATTGCCTTATGTCATTGCCTTTGTGTTCTTTTGTAGCTTGTGCCACAGACCATCTGGTTGCATAGTTGATAGCTGTTATGATGTACTTCTTGCCTTTGTTATTGCCAGGTATTGGTCCCACAATATCCAGTGACCACACCTTGAAGGGCTGTGTGATTGATACTGGTAATACTGACTTGGGTGGTGCCTTGGTTTGGGCGTACTTCTCACAAACTTTGCATTGTTCCAGTACTTCCTTGATATCATCTAACATGTTGGGCAACAAGTAGTGTGTCTTGAATTATTTGTTCAAGTTCCTGCTACAGGTGTAGCCCAGGTCTCTGTGATACTGGATGATTGTGTCAACTTTTATGTTGACGGGATGTAGAGTATGGTGTCACCATTTGGAAGTATTTGGTATAGCGTGCCTGTGATGGTCCACATGTTTGGTGGTTTGCAGGCGGGGATAATTTTGGCCAAGAAAAGTTTGGTTGTTTGTTGCAGGTAGAGACCTAGTAGAGAATAATGGCTACTAGGGACAGTAAGACCTAGCTAGTAGGTATAAAGACTAATAGAGGCAGATGTTGTCTCTACCCAGAAGAAGATATTGGCTGCTGTGGGCTAGAGGTCTTCACCTAGCAGGGAACTGTGGCTGCTTGGGGTGAGCAATGAGATAGCTCAGCAGGGAACTTTAGCTGATGGGGTGGGGAGTGATCCAGCTTGATAGGTAGCACGGGCTACCAGGGAGGGGAAGAGCTCTGAGGGCTCTATGTACCCTGATACGCTTACAGGAGGTCTGTGAGCAATCATTCTACCTAAAGGACTGGTAGGGTGTCCTCTTTTATGCCCCTATGGGACATTTTGGGGAGAACACAGAGTGAGCATTGGAGGATATAGATTTTCTTGGAGATGTCACCAAGGAGGTTTGCTTGGGGAAGCAAGCTGCAGAACTTGGTGTGATCAGGCCTCTGGGAATTAGAGCTGATTACTCTGCAACTGAAAGCCCATACTTAATCACCTGGATGAGTAAAAACAACAACATAGGCTTTGAGGATCTATGGTTAGATGGCCTAAGTAGAATGTCACTTGCAAGGGCTCAGTCAAGTGCCAGTTTAATGTAGACTCATGCCTGGGTCTATAAGCTCTGGTAATGAGGGCTGAGATAAAGAAGCAAGATGGTTCACGGAATCAGCAGAGAAGACTAGTGAGAGGAACTGTTTGATCACAGATAAGACTAGTTGATGGACTGTTGGTTCATATCAAAGTTTGGAACCAAAATGGTTCATTGTGCAGGTGGAACCAAGTTGATTCCTAGTGAGGATAAGCTGAAGGGCTTAAAGATCATGATTCAGGAATGGCCGGTCTTGATTCAGAGTAGCCAGAAGACTGATGAAGTTATCTGAAGGCTGGAAAGGAGCTGTTTTAGCACTAGGATGGACTGATTGCTGGTTAGATGTAGAGCTAAGAGATGTGGTTGGAGAACTGGTTGAAGGACAAGAAGATGTGAGTGCAGGACCAGGAGATGACTAACTAGACTGGATGCAGAGGCTTTACAAGCTGATGTTGGTGTCTTTAGAGAGGAAATATGAAAAGAAAGAAGCAGTTAAATAATAATTAAATGCTACCTAAAGATTTTTGAAAATAATTAAATATCATATGTAAAGAAAGAAAGAGGAGAAAAAATGGTTTAAAGGGTGTTAAAACTGTAAATTTATTAAATGCAAATTGAGTCAGAAAGGAGCAAGAAAGAGACTGAAAACAGGACAGAGAAACTCTAAAGGCAAAAGAGCAAATTTTGCCAAGAACAACTAAGAGAGGCAAAAGGATGAGCATCAAGCAGGTTTGAAGTCACAAAACGTTGAGAAAAACACAGGGAAACATGGAGAAAGGTTGTGAAATCAAGGGTTTGAAATTCACCCAAGTAAAACATATGCAGAAGCGCTTGAGATTTGCCAGGAAAACATGACAGGAATCACAGCAAAATTGTTCAAAACGCAGAGCAGTTGTTTACCTGGAGTGAGAAAGCTTCAGGTTTGAACCAGGGTCAAGAGCAAGTCATCTGGGGAACCCTTTTAGCAAACCCATTGAATCAAGGTGTATGATTGGCTGCAAGCCAGAGTCTATTTAATAAGTGATTTGAGGGCTTTAACTTAATAGTTGGAGCCTAAAAAATGAGGAGCAGAAGCAGAAAATCCAGGGCTTTCATTGGCTGAAGTAAGTTGTAAAGTTTAATATATTATAGAGAGAGAAAAAAGGATAGTTTAGTGTTTTGGAAACCAGAGTTCTAAGAGATATTATTAGTTGGAAACAAGAAGCTATAAAAGGGGGAGCTATCTGAGACTCTGAAAGGACTAGATCAAGTGGATTACAAAGGTCACAAAGACTAAATAAGGAGCTGAAGACCTAACTAAAGGTGCAGAGGCCCAAGATAAAGCATTCAGAGCTAGAAAGAAGGTGCCAAAGCTAGAGCAGACCACAGGAGCCCAAGACCAAGGTGTAGGTGTCTAAGATCAAGTACAAGGAGCCCAAGATATTGTTGGAGGACTTTAATTATGGGAAAATCCATATTGTTTCCCTGACCCCCTGGGCCATATACCAGAAGGTTTCTAAGGGGATCTTCCTTCTTAGAGTGAATAAAAGCCCAATTCAACCCCTATACATATTTCTGAGATACATTTTCCCTTACTAGAGAATGACAACCCCTTCCAGCTGGTCCCTGGCTACAATCCAAGACACACTTTGGGGACTGGCGGACAGGAACCCCACAGTGCCATATAAGTTTTTGAACAGTTGTTTGTTCTTAAGAATCTTCTCTTGGATGTTCATTGGTATGCCAGGTAGGCACTCTTCTTGGAGATTCCCCATGATTAACATGGGCCAATTGGGGTCCCCATCAGTGTGTAGAATATTTTTATTGTATAGACTGATAGGGCATCTGCAGTAAGCATTTACTTGCCTGGCTTGTATTTGATTTGCATATGGTACCTCTGTATGAGGCCAATTCATCCAGATTGTCCTCTTGATAGTTGTTATTAAGTTTTGAATAATATCAATGAATTGTTGTCAGTTAACACTTTGAATGTTTGTGCACCTTCCAGATAACATTGCCACTTCATGAGGCAGTGCACAATAGCTACCAGTTCCTTGGATGTATTGGATATCTTTGTTCACCATAAGACAGTTTTATTGATTCTTAGGCTGCAGGGAGGAAGAAATTTTCTGCAGTTTGAATATGGAGTACCCCTTTTATGGCGTAATTAGATGCATTGGCTTCTAACTTGTATACTCCTTCACAATTTGGGTATTGGATAATAGAGCAGTGACCATACACTCTTTTAGTTGTTGGGAGTGTTGTTCCATTAGTGGTTTCTTTACAAAATTGGTTGTCTTGCCTGTGATTGTGGACAAGGGAGAAGTTAAGGCACCCCAGTCTGGGATAAACCTTCTGACATAGGCTACCATGCCAAGTAATGTTTGGAGTTTGATCTTGTTCCATGGCGCTGGTATGTCAGTTATAGTGTGTATCTTTTCTGGGTCTGGTTTGATTCTGTCCTTACTGATAATGTGACCAAGGAATGTAAATTCAGACAAGAAGAAGAAGCACTTTGACAGTTTGGAAATGAGTTGGTTTTCTTTGAGGGTGCAGAAGACCAGGCGGACATCTTCCCAGTGTTGTGTTGAAGTTGGACTGTAGATGATTATGCTGTCCAGGTAGATGATTGCTTGTTTTCCAATGTGTTCCTTGAAGGCCTTGTGAATGAATGTCACAAAGGTTCTGGGAGCGTTTTTCATACCAAGATTGAGGACAATACATTCAAAGGATCCATATTTGGTCCTGAATGAAGTCTTTGGGATGTCTTCAGGTTTCACGCAAATTTGGTAGTAACCTGCTGTCAGATCAATTTTTGTGAAGATGTGGGACCCCACAGGGCGTCAAAAAAGTCATCAATCAGGGGCAGGGGATACCTGTTCTTAATTTTAACCTTGTTGAGCAACCTGTAGTCTGTGACCAGGCGGAGTCCTCTGTCTTTCTTTGCCACAAAGAAGACAACAGCACCAAAGGATGATTTTGAGGGTCTAATGAGGCCTTTGTTGAGGGCTTTGTCTAGATAGGCTTTCAGAGCATTGTCTTCTTGGGGTGTTAGGCAATAGATTGGGTGTGCCTTGGGTACACTCTCTTTGAGGTCAATCTCATGTTGTATGCCACAGTTGGGTGGTAACCCTGGTAGTGTTTCCTGAAAAACAGAAGGGAATTCTTTGACAAGCTAATTATGGATATAGTCCTGTTCACGTCTAGATTCTGTATTCTTAAAGTGAATTATTTTGTATCTATAGGTATTCTAATTGATTTTTCTGGGGCCTGCTACTCTTCTGTTTCTATGATTTTTACAAATACATGGTCTTGCATGAGTGTGTCAAGGTGAGTTGGGTAGATGTGATGATGTACTTCACCTTGTTATATGGTGAGGGTAGCATTATCCCAGTCAATAGGGGGTTTGATCTTTCTCATCCAATCTAGGCTAAGTATAACATCATACTTTGGGATTGGCATGATAGGGCCACTGAGCATAGTCTGCATGTCTCCAAGTTGGGCGCGGAAATGTTTCCCTTTCTTGGTGACTGGTGTGCTCCTATTGTCTGCTATGATAACTCTTTTGACGTGGCTTTGGACCATGGGTAGTTTCATGAGGTTGGCAAATTTATTTTTGACAAGAGATTGGTCTTCTCCAGTCTCAAATAATGCTGTGCTTTGATATCTGCAAAAGCAGAAAGGACAAGTGAGGAGTTTATTTCAAATTTGGGCAGCAAACAATAGAGGATTGCTGTAGGGTACTTGGATCATGGTGATTGAATCAACGTCTTGATCCCTGTATGAGTCTTGTAAAGTGGGGGAGGAAGCTTGCTTAAGCACTTCCCCTGAGCTTTTAAATCCTTGTTGTTTTCTTCAGTGCTTGCTTGGTTAGCTTGAGCAGTGAAAGTCACCTTTCAAGAATGGGTGTTATTGCTTTGGTTGGTCTTCTTATTAGGGCAAGGGTCCTTCTTGGCTGTAGGGCTCTATTTTTGTTTGTTTTTTGCATGTAAGTTATCATATTTTTAGGCTGCATATTTCTTTTTCAAGAATAAATCTTGGAGATTTGTACAGCAGGTCTTTTCAAACAAACTAATATGTGTGGGGAGGCCATTTTAGAAGTCCAATTGTGGTCTGGCTTCATCAAAGTTGATGGTGCTGGGGGCTCAGTCATGTAATTCTTCATATACTGCAATGTACTCCTCAATTGATCCTGTCATTTTGAAGGTTCTGAGTTCTGTCATAATTACTACATAAGAGTCTTTCATGGCAAAATTTTTGAGGAAGGCGGCCTTGAACATGTCCCAGATTTTATTTTGATCAGGGTGTTGTTTGAGCCATTTGCTTACAAAACCTGATGCGGTCCCTGTGACTCAAAGGGCAACCTCACTGGCCCATAGTTTGCGGGGGTAGTCCACTTGTGTAAACTTGCTTTGGGTGCTGCTAATCCCAAGGTTGACGTTTTCTTGATGTAGCCCTGCAAACTCCAAATTTCTGGTAAATGTAGATGTTGAAATACAATGCTGGGTACCTCAGTTGTCTGTGAGCCTGAAGTTGGAGGCAGGTTCAAGAGTTTATGGGCGTTGAGGAGGTTATACTGTTTGGTGAGAACAAGGACTTTATTGAAGATGATAAAGCCTGCAGGGACTTCCTGTCCTTCTTTGTAATCTCTCCAACCTACGGGAGGGCCATTTGCTGGATCCTTTTTTAGGAGGAATTTCCCTCAAAGTTGTGTAGGTGAGGATAACCTACCTGTGCTACCATTGTCAAGTATATACTTCTGAGAAGTATAATAAACAAGATAAAGGGGAAAATTAAGAAGAGAATGATACTTTATTGGATAAAAAATATAGAATAATATATAGTATCATGGAAAGCCACATACAGTAGTTTTCAAACCTTTTAAAATAAATTTATATTATTCAGTTTAGATTGCATGAACTCAGTCTAAAAACAAAATCAAATTGGATCCAAATATTTTGTAATTTAATATAAATTCCTTGATTTTTATTTTGGTTTTTATACTGAGTTCATGTGTTCTAAACTGAATAGTATAAATTATCTCAACAGGTTTTAAAACTACTGTACTGTCAGGTAACCAACCCTGATCTGTTGGCTTGCTAGCGTTTGGGAACTGGCGAGTTGCAGACTGGGTGGGCAGGGCCCACCAAAGGATTGGCACTAACTTAATGAGGTAGGACATTGACTTGCCCATCCATGACCACAGACTGGTGGCAGGAACAATAATATCTATTACTCTTGTGAGAGTGATAAGGAGCTCCTTTTGGGGAAGCTTCAAATATAGAATTAGGAAAGAAGAGAAGTATCTTTTATTGGATAATACTTTAGACTTATATAGATTTGGCTGTTGTGGGGATTTAGTAGGATGAAACCTAGTGTTTAGTCATGTGCTAGATGGGTTTGAGCCACTGTATACTTGGACAATCACATGATATTGCTTAGTTGCCATTCTTGGTATGTCAAACGGTATATTGGAGAAGGACTAAGTCAGGCAATGGCTGGATGTTAAGTAGGTTGGTGGTAGCCAGAATGCTTGTACATCCAGACCCTTGACACCCCCTTAAAGGGTTACTCTGGTGCATCAGGAGGGGCTTTGTCTTAACAGCTGATGCCTGATGCTCCTGTAGTTATTTGCTAGTTGGAACCAGTCTGGTTGAGTGCTCTCCTTTACTGAGACAGAGACAGGTTCTGTGATATTTCTTGATAATTGGGTTCTTGGCACTTTGGAATTTCACTAGGTAAGTGTTGTGCTTTGGTCTGTATTTGATGACTCTTCCTGGTCCCCTGTGTACTGAGTCTAGCTTCTTCCTGTTTCCAGCTAGAATCCATACAGGGGAGTTTATGGGAAGTGGTTCCTCTGTGAAAGTTACCTTTTGTGTCTTGAGCCTCTTTCTTTCAGCTATTTTAGCTTTGAGGCGGATATGTTGTAGGTTTGGTGCTTACTCTGCTGAGGGAGGTTTCCCTGGGGAGATCTTTATGTAGGGCTGTTTGTTGTGGGTGATTATTTCTGGTTTGTGCCTATAGGTTAGCTCAAACAGTGAATAGCCTGTCCCTTGGTTGGTGCAGACTTGGGATACTAATAATGCATGTTTTATGTATAGTGGCCATGTGTCTTTGGCTATGCCATCCATTGTTTTTTCTAAAGTCCCAATAAGGCTGCTGTTTAGGCGTTCCACTCTACTGTTGGCCTGTGGCCTGTATGGAGAAGTGGTAGAGTGTTTAATGTTTTTGTATTTCAAGTTGTCATTAACTACATGACCTGATAACTCTGTTGCTCCATCAGTTATGATATAATCTGTAGTGCCATAGTTGGCTATGATTTCTTTGTTAATGAACTGGTTGATGATTTCTGCTTTATGGTCCTTTGTTGTCCAGCAGATAGGCCAGCATGTGGCAAAGTTGATAGCTACAATTAAGAAACATTAGTTTGTCTTTGTTTCTGGGAAAACCCCCTATGTCTAGCCCCCAAACCTTAAATGGTTCAGGGTCTGGTACTGGGTTGACCGTTGGCTGAGGAGCCTTTGTACATGTGTATTTCTTGCACACTGTGCAATTTTTCAGAGCATCAACTATATCCTGATTGAGGTTAGGCCACCATACTATCTCTTTTAGTGTGAGGTATAGGTTATTAGTCTTTTTGTGTCCTAGCAGACGGTGGTGTCTTAGTATCATATCAACTCTTTGAGCAAGTAGAATGTAGGGAATGTGTCTGTCCTTGATGATTTGATATACAGTGCCATTTGATGCATGGAAGTACTTTTTATTTATTACTAATGTATTGTGGGTAGGTTGATGTGTTGAGGGGTCTTTCCCTTTGGTTTTATACTCAGTGTTGTAAGGTTTGGCCAATCAGGGTCCAGGTGGTCAGGGTGATCCTCTCTAGGCTGACATAGTCTAGAGAGAGCATTGGCCGTGACCAGCTCTGCCCCCTTTTTGTACTAGATGTCCAGGTTAAGCTGTTCCAGAAAGAACATCCATTTGGCTTGCCGCTGTACAAGTGCGTTTTGAGTTTTGAAATAGATTAAAGATTTATGATCAGTTAGTACTCAGACATTTAAATATCCTTCCAGATAACATCTCCATTTCTTGCAAGTGTGGTATATTGCTATCAATTCCGTATGTGTATTGGGTATCTCTGCTCAGTATTGGTTATTTTTCTGCTTTTGTAACATACTGGCAGAAAGTCTTGCTGCCTTAGCTGGTAGATGCGCAGGACTGCGCCAATGGCAGTGTCACTAGCGTCCCACTCAAGATCATAGCACATGTTGTTATTAGGGTATTGCAAGATTGGTGCTTCTATCAGAGCTTGCTTTAATAAATGGAAATTTTTGTCACATTCTGGAGTCCAGATGAATTTCTTTTTGGCATTACCCTTGGCTAAGTCATTTATTGGTGTGGTTAGTTTCCTGCAGTCTCTGATGTATTTCCTTAGTCAAGCTACCATTCCAAGAAAGCATCTAACTTGTTTAACAGAGGTGGGGTGTTGTATGTTGTTTATGGCTTTTATTTTATCTGGGTCTGCTTTGATGCCACTTTCAGAGAAAATGTGGCCCAAGAACAAGAGTTCCTTTTCCATAAATTGGCACTTACTAGTCTTAGCATATAGTTTGTGCTTTACAAGTCAATTGAGTGTCTTGCAGACATGCATGAGGTGTTCTTTCTTTGTTTTTGAAAATATGATAATGTTGTCAAGGAAACATACTGTGTTTGAGAGTCCGTTTAGCACCTGATTCATCATGGTAAAAAAATTTGCTGGGGTGTTTGTCATCCCAAATTCATTACTTTACATTCAAATGAACCAAATTGTGTGCAGAACACAGTATTTGGTATGTCTTTCTCTTTAACTTCAACTTGATTATAACAAGATGTGAGGTCAGTCTTTGAGAAAAGTTTTGCTCTGGAGAGTCTTGCAAATAGGTCTTCTATGAGGGGAAGTGGTTATTTATTTTTTACTGTGCTCACGTTGAGAGCTCTGTAGTCAGTTACTAGACGTAGAGTGCCTTCCTTTTTCTTTACAAAGAATACTGCTGCCCCATGAGGATTCAGAAGACCAGATGAAGCCTTTGGCTAAGTTGTCCTCAATATGGGTTTTGAGGTTTGGGTCTCCATGGGAGAGAGTCTTTAGAGGGGTGTAGGTTTGGGCATGACTTTGCACAAATTGATGCCATGTTTGATCTCCTGTTTGGGGGGGGGTAACTCTGTGAGTTCTTCTTTGAATACCTGCATGTATTCATTTAGGAGTGCCGCAAGTTCTGGGCATTGGATATTTTGTGTTTGTATGTTATTGAATTCAGTGTACCTCATTATGTGGAGGGTACTATCTTTATTTAGATGTTCATAGTTGTCTTGGTTTATGACTTGGACAAATAATATGTACTTTAGGATGATATCATTGGGCTCTTTGAGAATGTTTGAATTGACTCCATTACATTTTATTGTCATGGTTTTTGTTTTCCAACATACGCTGGGATTCACTCAGGTGAATCAGTCCATGCCTGCTACAATGTTGTAGTTTATGTTATTCATGACAAGTCCTTTTACGGACGTTTGGATGCCTTGGAGATCAATTCTGAAGGGAGTTGTTTTGCCTTCAAGTAGAACCTTTTATTTATCTGCCATTTTGGTGTATTTGAAGTTGGATTTGACAACTGGTATCTTGTATTTGGTTACAAATGGTTTGCTAACCATTGTGTGTTGTGCACCAGAGTCAAATAGAATTTTATGTGTATGAGATTCATAATGCATTGATAGACAAGAAGTTGTGAGCAATCTTTAATTTTTAAGTTCATAAAAATGGAGGACTGGCAGACACGGGTATGCAAATTGCAAAGTTGGTGCCTTGGTACAATTTCTTGTTGTGTTGAGGGGAGACAGGGGCACTTAAGCCTTTTCCCCCTCCTCTTTTCCCTGCTCCTCTGTTTTGAGACCTTTGTGGTTAGAGAATGTAGGATCTGATTCATAGCAGGTTGCTACTTCAGCATTGTTAACTTTAGCAGTGTCCTCTTTCTTGGGACAGGAGCAGTTTGCGCTTTGGCTGTGATTGCCATTGTTGCAGTTGGAGTTGCTGTTGTTATGGTTGGTATTTTGGCGTTTTTTGCCATTTTATTTTTCTCTGCTATTGCTGTTTGAGAGACGGTTGCCGTTGCATGCAGCATATTTCATGTTTGCACGTTTTTTGGTGTGCTTGGCTTCTGCAATGAGTGTGGGCATGGAGGTATTTGCCTCTGGGCAGATGAAGGCAGCAACAGAGGGTTTCATTATATTGATGAATGATGCTATGGTATGTACATTATCAGCTTGTGAGGGTTTTTGTCTTGCAATGTATTTCCTCAAATTTGCTGGCGTAAGCTGCAATAGTGGTCTTCTGAGGAAGATCACTGGCTATATTGTAATGTCTTGAAGGGATTCAGTGACGCAAAAATTGTGAGTAATGTTGGCTTTGAACTCTTCCCAGTTATCAAGCTGGTCATCTGTTTGTGAGCCAACCCAGGTGGCAAACCAGTTTGCTGCGGCCTTGTACAGGCGTTTGCTGGCTTCCTGGACCCATTTTTTGTATGGCATGCGCCTGGCGCAGAGTTTGGCGGCTTTGTGGTCTAGCCAGTTGATGATTTTTCTTTGTTTTTACCAAAGAACTTGTCAATACCAATGTACTTGGTGTTGGTAACTTTACCTGTGATAGATGGTATTGTGTTTGTTTGTGGTTGAAGAGAGCAACTGTATTGAATAATCTTGGCGCATGCTTTGGGCATGACCAGACCTTCTAATACAGTACATCCACTAGTTATATCTTTGTTGATGTTGTGGGCGCAGAAGTACGTTTTCCAGGTCTCCTGGGATGTGGCCTGGTTGAGTACGTGAGCAAATGTGCGCAGGTTTTGGTCAGTCATTTTCTCTTTCATGGGTGTGGTCAAAAACTGTAGTGCTACCAGTGATAAGGAGCGCCTTTTGGGGAAGCTTCAAATATAGAATTAGGAAAGAGGAGAATATATTTTATTGGATAATACTTTAGACTTATATAGACTTGGCTGTGGCAGGGATTTAGTAGGATCAAACCTAGGGGTTGGTCATGTGCTAGATGGGTTCAAGCCACTGGATACTTGGACGGTCAGGTGATATTGCTTGGTTGCCATTCTTGGTATGTCAAATGGTATATTAGAAGGGGACTAAATCTGGCAATGGCTGGATGTTAAGTAGGTTGGCAGTAGCCAGAATGCTTGTACATCCAGACCCTTGACAAGAGTAATATTCATAATCCCAAATATCTTATTGGTATGGTCTAGGGGAAGCTCAGCAGCAAAGGAAGGCATTGGATTTAGGGTGACAGGTGGTTCTATTTCTAATTGGTAGGCAGGAAGGAAGTTGTATTTAACTCTGAACAGGTGGGGTTTGGTAACTTACCAAGGGCCTTTTTGGTTATATCTGGTTAATACTGTAGATCTGGCCAAGGAATTCCAGGCTAGTATGTTGTTGACGGTGTAGTTCTTGTACTTGGGCTTCAAGGGGTATTATGTGAAATGGAAAGGACCAAAGGGAACACTTGGTGGGTGGTACGTAGCTAGTGGGCTGACAGGAAGATCAGATGATCTTCAAGTTAACTGGCAGATGACAAGAATTAAATACAGTAATAATTGGGGAAACCAATATCTCATCAACTTTATTTAAAAATGACAACAGGGATTGATCTTGGCCTTGTTGGTATTTATACCACACTGCCAGGCTTCATTTCCTGGTTAGGTTTCCTGAGCTCTGGCAGTTTGGCATTGGGGGTCTTAGATTCCAGTATGGCGCTTGGCACTGGTGGTTTGCCACTGGCTGCTTTGAGATGAGAATACTTTGAATCCTTCTGTTTGTCAATTCAGGTATTGGGTGTCTTTAGGTTCAGTGCCTCTTCCTGGGCTTTGGGTGAGTTTGGAATAACTCTCATTGGGAAAATTGTGCATTTCACCAAGCAAACCACTGGTGTTAGGTATTGGCACCTTGGGGAAATTCCCAGCATCTTGCACTGGTGGTTTGTTAGCAGAATCCTGTGTGACAGTTAAAGGCTTGAGTCCTGTCAGGTTAGCAACTTTATCAATTGCTAGTGGGCTATCGGGTTCCCAGACTTTGGGTCTGGCAGTCTGCAAAGGTTTTTGTCCAGGATTCAACTCTGGCTCCATACTTTAGGATTTAATAGCATCCAAATTGTCATTCCTGACATGTATTGTCCATGTACGTCATGGAAGTCATAGGGCTTATCTGAGTAATGTTCCTCTTAAGTCACAAGGCTTATTCAAGTTGTGTTCCAATTAGGATCTGGATTGTTTGATCTCTTTAATATATGGCCAAATGATAGTAGTACCACCAACTTAATGATTAGTTGGTGATCCATTTGGTGACTCATTTGGTGATCTACTTGGGGTGTTAATTCCCCAATAAGGAGTAATCAAAGATGTTGCAAAAGTTGTGAAAACAGCTTGATAAAAAATATGGCTTTATTAGTAAAAGTAAAGGGAAAGTTGGGTCAAATTGAGACTTTGATTAATCTTGGTATTAAACTGTATCAAATGGCCACAATTTCACTGTGTCTTCTAGGTTTACACCCCTGTGTGCTTTAAAAATGGGAAGTAAGCTAGCCTAGCTAGCAAAAAACTGAGTGGAATTCAACTTTCAAGTCAACAGCGGCCATGTTGACATGGGCGCTGTTGCTGGTATGGGTATGTTTGATTTGTTTGGCAAGCTTTACCCAAAGGTAGAACGCCACACGTGGCCTTTTGCTGCCAGCAATAAAGCAAGGTCCAGAATAAGAATCAACCCCTGAACCTTACCCTCTGCAGCCTGCCAGCCAGAGGGCCAAGGGGCAGCCACCCACATTTTCGAGCTTGGATCTAAGAGTGATCTGAATGAAACCCCGCCAATGTAAAAACCCTTATTGCAATCACAAGAAGTTGCAAGCAAAACCCCAAAATATGGCACCAAAAGCTATTCCAGAGCGGTATCAAATCACATCAATGGGCTTGATAGAGGAGCTCAAAGCTCTACCCACAATAGCCCCCAAAAGATCTTCTAAAGTCTTGGGAATGGCACATGCCTTGCGTCCCTGCTCACCCCCTGCAACCAGGCTGGTGGACAGAAGGATCTAGCTATCTATTCCTTAACATAAGCCAATGATGACCACCTGTGCCTGTTTCTACCCTGCCTCCCCAAGTTTTTGACACCCAAGCTTTCAAAATCCTGATCTAAGGATGAAGCCAAACCCCATCAACATCTTGAACAGTAAAGCAGTGATGAACCTTTGGCTTGTCCAGATATTACCATAAATATACTTGTTTTCTATCACCTCTGAACCAGTTCCATAGGTCTGCTGCTCCTGCCACCACGCCTCCAGACCCCATGGACCTCACACCCAAATTATCATATATAACCACTCAAGCTTCTGGGGAAATTATTTTATTATGCTTTGGTTTGGAAGAATTTACCTACTTTTAAGTCCAAAGGTGGCTGACAACACAAAAATTTGCTTATAAATTAGTTCTTTTTGATGGCCAATGCTGCTGTTAAGAGGGGTTGTTGGACACTTTGCAGTGTCTCACAGTATCCTAACCAAAGCAGTTTACTTTAAAGTAATATTTTATTAAATAGATGTAAACTAATCTGGTTTGATATTGTGGTAAGACAATGAATTTTTTATTTGAAACTTACTGATAACCATTGGAGCTAGAAATGACTTCATTAATTATGATTGGTTGACCCCATCTATATCTCTGCCATGAAGATAAGATTAGAAGCAACTAAGCAGGGTAAGGCTTCACTAAACACAATACTAACTTTTTAAATTTTAAAAATGTAGATTTACTTCAAAATAAAGGTAAGCTTTGAAATATACATATAATATTAACTGTTTTAGCATAGTAGATCAAGGATATTCAAGGTAAGCATATTTTTTAAATTCAAAGCTAACTTTAGATTATAAAGGTAATGTCTTTTTTAAAAACCAATTCATTTCAAAATCAATCCAAGGCTTAATTTCAGGTAAGTCTTTTAAAAAACTACTAATCTTCTTCAAATCCTTTTAGATGGACTTAGTCCACAGCAGATCAAGGTTAGGTAAGCTTTTGTCATCAAATTTACTAACCTAGATTAAGAAACCCCAGATTTTTGCCCTGAAGTTAAACATGGGAATTGTAAGCAATGTTTTTAATCACTAATATCTTTTAACCAAGCTGCATTTCAGGTAACTATTTTCAAAAAATATTAACCTTCAAACCTTTTAGATGGGCTTAGTCTGCAGCAGATCTTGGGGTTGGTAAGTTTTATTTTTACTAAATTACCAACCTAGATTTAAAAAATAAACTTTTACCCCAAAGTCAATCTTGGTCTGGGTAAGTTTTTCTCTAATCACTAACCTTTTTTTATAAAAACCTTTTTACCAGCATCAGATCTTGAATTAGGTAAGACTTCTAACTGCCAGATTATTAACTTAAATTTCAAACCCTGGGTCATTCTAAAAGCAGATCCTGGGTTGGGTAAGTATATTTAGCAATTAACAAGGTATTCTAAAAATATTTTTCTATTGTCTGATTTAAAGTCTTTTTGTTACAAATAGAACTTTTGTTATATATGTTAGGAATTAACTAAGGAATTAAATATCACTCACACTATTTTTAATAATCTATTAAAGCATCAGTATTTTTTAATTGTATTTTGTTTTCAATTAGCTTAGAGCTTTAAATTTCTACTTTGTAAGCTATTTAAACAGGGTTAACTACTAGAACAATATAGATCACTGAGAAACTTTTATAAATGGTTTATGTTTAGCTTTTCTATATGGTGTTGAGTTAAAGGAAAGTTTAGGTTCTTTTTGATCCAACTAGCTGCCTTATATTAATCTAAAACTATAAAATATCTATATACAACTCAATGCTTTGCGGAAGATTATGTTACAATTGGGATGTTTTAATGTAATTTCATCTACTGTATATAATAAAAGTTTCTATTTTTAAATGTTCTTTAAAAAGTTTCATTGCCAAAAAATTCAAACCTTAAAGAATTAAATTATCATTACTGTTAAAAAAATTTTAATTAAGATGACTTTTAATTCTGTGCTTTTTGTTATAAATTAAAAAGATAAGTATGCATGGAGATTGAAGCCAGGCAACTAAAAACCAATCAAATTATTCTAAGTTATGCCCACAACGAAAGTACATACTGCCAAAAAAACATAGCCCTAAATATCATATCTAAACAACCTACTAAATATAATAGGTACAACAAAAAAGAAAAATCATATCAGAGAATAAAAGTTTAATGCCAAACTAAACCAATGACACATTTCTTCAAAAAATGAGATATTAAGATTATGTAGATTTCCTATAGGCTATGTAAACTAAACTAGACAAATAGAGAATTTCATACCATGTACTTGATGATACTTAAATTGTGTTGATGTGTCCCTTGGATTTCAAAAATTGTGACTAAAATAAAAATTGTTTACTAAATTAGTGTACTTTCAATATAAGATTAAAAGTTATTTAACCTCTCATCTTTTAAATACCAAAAAATAAAAATCTATAATATAAAGTACAATCTACAATGAACCTTGGTAAAAGCTTAATAGAGTATTTAAAAAGCTTCCCACCCATACTTCTCTAGTGTAAGTTGCAAAATTACTAAAGCTATAGCTTTTATTAACAAAAAATAACTGTTGTATGTAAAAATATTGCAATTTACAACTAGAATAAAAAATCAGAAAAATGCTTTCTAATCTAGAAAAATTCTGCTAGAGTAACAGAAAAATACAAATGTGAGCACTATACATGAATAAGCTGAGTTAACACAGCTTTACCCTTTTTTTATCCTAAGATCATTCATATATTTACTCACTAGTATTTAATAAACTTTAAAACCCATATATAAATAATTTGAATTACAGAAAATAAAAACTCACCTCAACTTTAATATAGCTTTTTACCAGATATAAACTGGAAACACATACCAGCAGGCTGCTGTAAAAGAGTGAAGCTTAGTGTAGCACAGCTTTGCTCTTTTAGTAGCCTGCCTGACGATCTTTCCTTTTACCAACTAGAATAAAAGATAAAGGTTTTAGAAGGCCAATTATTTAAAAACAAAAAAAGTGTCAAGGATCTGGATGTACAAGTATTCTGGCTACCACTATCCCACTTGACATCCAGTCATTGCTCAATATGGTGCCTTTCCAATACACCATTTGACATACCAGAAATGGCAACAAACTAATATCACATGACTGTCCAAGTATCCAGAAACTCAAACCCATCCAGCACATGACCAACCCCTAGCTTTTATCTAACTAAAATCTTTGACACAGGTAAAGCTATATAAGTCTATAGTATTATCCAAATAAAGATACTTCTCCCCTTCAGAATTCCATATTTGAAGCTTCCCTAAAAGGCGCTCCTTATCACTGGTAGCAGCTACAGTTTTTGACCACGCCAATGAAAGAGAAAATGACTGAACAGAACCCACCCACCTTCACTCACGTACTCAAACAGGCCACATTCCAGGACACCTGGAAAACATACTTCTGCACCCACAACATTGATGAAGATATTCCTAGTGGATGCACAATATTCAAAGGACTGGTCATGCTCAAAGCATGCACCAAGTTAATTCAATACAGTCACTCTCTACAACCACAAACAAACACACAACCACCCATCACAGGAAAAGTTACCAATACCAAGTGCATTAGTATTGACAAGTTCTTTGGTAAAACAAAGAAGTTGTCATCAACTGGCTAGACCAATCAGTTGCAAAACTCCATGCCAGCTGTATTCCCCACAAAAAATGGGTCCAAGAAGCCAGTAAGTATCTATATAAGGCTTCAGCTAACTGGTTTGCCACCTGGGTTGGCTCACAAACAGATGACCAGCTTGATAACTGGGAAGAGTTCAAATCCAACATCACTCACAATTTTTGCGTCACTGAATCTCTCCAAGATATTGCAATACAGCTCAGCAATCTTCCTCAGAAGACCACTATCACAGCTTATGCCAATGAATTTGAGGAAATACATCATAAAATCCAAAACCCAGAACAAGATGACAATGTACACACTAGAGCCTCATTCATCAACAGGATGAAACCCTCTGTTGCTGCCCTCATCCGCCCAGAGGCCAACACTTCCATGCCTGCACTCATTGCAGAAGCCAAGCACGCAGAAAAATGTGCAAACATATAATATGCTGCACACAACAGCAACTGCTCCTCAACCAGCAATGGCAGAGACAACTCTAATGGCAACAAACACCAAAACACCAATCATAACAATGGTAACTCCAATTATAATAATAGCAATTGCAGCTAAAGCACAAACCACTCACGTCCCAAGAAAGAAGACACCACCAAAGTTAACAATGCTGAAACAGCAACCCGCTATAAATATGACCCCACATTCTCTGACCTTGAAGGTATCAAAACAGAGGAACAGAAAAAGAGGAAGGGGATCAGGCTTAGGTGCCACTGTCTCCCCTAACTGCTAAGAAACTGTACAACAGCACAAACTTTGCTTCTTGCATCCCACATGTCCCACAATCCCCCATTTTTATGAACATAAAAATTAAAGATTGCTCACAACTTCTTGTCTACCCATGCACTTATGAATCTCATACATATAAAATTCTATTTGACTCTGGTGCACAACACACCATGGTTAGCAAACCATTTGTAACCAAATACAAGATACCAGTTGTCAAATCCAACTTTAAATATGCCAGAATAGCAGACAAATCAAAAGTTCTACTCAAAGGCAAAACAATTCCCTTCAGAATTGACCTCCAAGGCATCCAAACGTTCATCAAAGGACCTGTCATGAACAACATAAACTACAACATTGTAGCAGGCATAGACTGATTCACCCAAGTGAATCCCAGAGTAAATTGTAAAACAAAAACCATGACCATAAAACGCAATGGAGTCAATTTCAACATTCTCAGAGAATCCAACAATCTCATCCTAAGATTCACAGTATTTGTCCAAGTCATAATTCAAGACAACTCAGAATATCTAACCAAAGATAGTACCCTCTACATAATGAGATATACAGAATTCAATAACATACAAACACAAAAAATCCAATGCCCAGAACTTGCAGCACTTCTAAAAAAATACACTCATGTATTTGAAGAAGAACTTACAGAATTACCCCCCAAGCAGGAATTCAAGCATGGAATCAACTTATGCAAAGCTATGCCTAAACCAGCACACTATACATACTCTCCCCCATGGAGACCCAAACACTTAAAGCCCACATCAAGGACAATCTAGCCAAAGGATTCATTTGCCTGTCTGAATCCCTGTGGGGGCAGCGGTCTTCTTTGTAAAGAAGAAAGAAGGATATCTTGCTTAGTTACTGACTACAGAGCACTAAAAGCAAGTATAGTAAAAAATAAATACCCCCTTCCCCTCATAGAAGACCTAATTGCAAGGCTTACTGGAGCAAAATTTTTCTCAAAGATTGACCTCACATCTGATTATAATCAGGTTGAAGTTAAATAGAAAGACATACCAAAGACCGTGTTCTACACGCAATTTGGGTTATTTGAATGTAAAGTAATGAATTTGGGATGACAAACACCCCACAAAAAATTTTACCATGATGAACCAGGTGCTAAACAAACTCTCAAACACAGTATGTTACCTTGACAACATTATCATATTTTCAAAAACAAAGGAGGAACACCTCATGAATGTCTGCAAGACACTCAATTGACTTGCAAAGCACAAAGTATACGCTAAGCCTAGTAAGTGCCAATTTATGGAAAAGGAACTCTTGTTCTTGGGCCACATTTTCTCTGACAGTGGCATTAAAGCAGACCCAGATAAAATAAGAGCCATAAATAACATGCAACACCCCACCTCCGTGAAACAAGTAAGATGCTTTCTTGGAATGGTAGCTTACCTAAGAAAATACATCAGAGACTGCAGGAAACTAACCACACCAATCAATGACTTAACCAAGGGTAATGCCAAAAAGAAATCCATCTGGACTCCAGTATGTGACAAAAATTTACATTTATTAAAACAAGCTCTGATAGAAGCGCCAATCTTGCAATACCCTAATAAAAATGTGTGCTACAAGCTTGAGTTGGATGCTAGTGACACCGCTATTGGTGAAGTTGTACGCATCCACCAGCCAAGGCAGCAGGATTTCCTGCCAGTATGTTAAAAAAGCATAAAACTAACAAACACTGAGCAAAGGTACCCATTACACGGCAAATAATTGCTAGCAATATACCACACATGCAAGAAATGGAGATGTTACCTAGAAGTACCTTTGAACGTCTGAGTGCTAACTGACCATAAATCCTTAATCTATTCTAAAACTTAGAACGTACTTGCACAGCGCCAAGTCAAATGAATGTCCTTGCTTGAACAGCTTAACCTGGACATCCAATACAAAAAGGGGGCAGAACTGGTCACAGCAGATGCTCTCTCTAGGCTATGCCAGCCAAGAGAGGATCACCTTGACCACCTGGACTCTGACTGGCCCAACCTATACAACACTGAGTACAAGACAAAAGGAAAAGATCCATCTACACACCAACTAACCCATGATACACTAGTAAGGAATAAAAAATATTTCCATATATCAAATGGCACTGTATATCAAATCATCAAGGACAAACACATTCCCTACATTCTAATTGCTCAAAGAGTTGATATGATACTAAGACACCATTGTCTACTAGGACACAAAAAGGCTAACAACGCATATCTCACATTATAAGAGATAATATAGTGGCTTAATCTGAAGCAAGGCATAATCAATGTTCTAAAAAAATACACAATGTGTGAAAGATACGCCAGCACTAAGGCTCCACAGCTAACAGTTAACCCAGTACCTACCCCAGAACCATTTAAGGTTTGGGGACTGGACATAGTGGGACCCTTCCCAGAAACCAAGAAAAATTAATGTTTCCTAATTGTAGCCATTGACTTTGCCACACACTGCCTATCTGCTGGGCAACAAAGGACCATAAAGCAGAAACAATAAACCAATTCATTGACAAGGCAATTTTAACAGACTATGGTACTCCAGAATACATCATAACAGATGGAGCAAAATAATTAGCAGGCCACATAGTAAACAACAACCTGAAAACAAAGAACATAATAAATTCCACAAGCTTGCCCTGCAGGTCACAGGCTAACAGCAGAGTTGAATGCCTAAACAGCAGCCTTATTAGGACTCTAGAAAATATAATGGATGGCAAAGCCAAAGACACATGGCCACTATACATAAAGCATGCATTATTAGTATCCCAAGTCTGCACCAACCAAGGGACAGGCTATTCATTGTTTGAGCTAACCTATGGGTACAAGCTGGAAATAATCACCCACAACAAAAAGCCCTACATAAAGATCCCCCCGGGGAAACCCCCACAGTAGAACAAGTATCAAATCTACAACACATATGCCTCAAAGCCAAACTAGCAGAAACAAAAAGGCTCAAAATCCAAAAGGTAACCTCAACAGAGGACCCACTTCCCATCAACTCCCCCTTCTGGGTCTTAGCTGGAAACAGTAAGAAGCTAGACTCAGTTCACAGAAGACCAGGAAGAATTATCAAATGCCAACCAGACCGTAACACCTACCTTTTTATGTTCCAGGGCGCCAAAGAGCCCATCACCAAGAGGTACCACAGATCTCGCCTCCGCCCTAGTAAGGGAGAACACTTGACCCAGTTGGTGCCAACTAGCAAACAACTCCAGGAACATCAGGCAGCCGCCATCAAGACAAAGCCCCCTCCTGATGTACCTGAGTAACCCCTTAAGGGAGGGGTGTGCCAAGTATCAGGATCTACAAGTATTCTGGCTACCACCATCCTACTTAACATCCGGTCATCACCCAATTTGGTGCCTTTCCAATATACCATTAGTCATACCAGAAATGGCAACAAACCAATATCACATGACTGTCCAGGTATCCAGCAACTCAAACCCATCCTGCACATGACCAGCCCCTAGGTTTGATCTAACTAAAATCTCTGCCACAGCTAAGGCTATACAAGCTTAAAGTATTATCCAATAAAAGATACTTCTTCTCTACTTAATTCCATATTCAAAGCTTCCTTCAAAAGGCGCTCCCTATCAAAAGGTTTTCATCTAAGATACCTAGACGCGTACCCAGATGAGATACCATAAAAGGGCAAAGTGGGCTAGCTCAGCTGTGTTTTTTTGGAATCCTGCCCGCCACCCCATGCTTGTTCTGTCCCATTGTGCTCCCTTTGGCTCCATCCATTCCATCCAATACTGTGTAGACCTGGCTTACTCCAAGGTCACTTTAGAAGACATCCTACTTGCTGGCCCTTTGGCAAGGACCTTCTGGACCAAGACTTTTGGCTGCAGGGACTTCTGCCACACTGTGCAACCTGCATCTTTAAGGGCAAGTACAGCGCGTGACCTGAAACTTGGTCCAGCAACCCCTGCTGCCTCTCCTGGCTTGACTACCAGCCAGGCTCTGGAATTTCATGGGGGCAGGTTCACCCAGCTCTTTGGGGCAATAGATGTTACGTGGCAGGTATGATGGACTCCACGGTCCCATCCACTGATCCTGGACCTTGCTGGAAAGCACTCTCCCCTATATATATGAGCTGGCCTTAGTATGGTGGTGGTGTTGCCCACTAGCCCAGCAGCCCTGCCACCTGGTGCAGCCCTACCTTGCACCTGGCACCCTGACACAATCACTCAGAAACATATATCTTTTTCTTCTGGTCCAGGTTCTGTATATTAATTAGGAAGGACTGGTAATTTTTCTATAGATATATTGATTTACTTTGATACCTGGTGACTTTGTTGTCTGTTTCAGTTTTATATGGCGTCCCTGATGGAAGGAGGGTTCACTCCAGCAGCTTGATTGGTTCTGATATGGATGACTGTAGTGGGATAGCAGCTCTGGAGTGGGGCTGGTATTGTTCTGTCTGTATGGTTGGGATAGCTGATATCACTTTGTAGCAGATTTGGTCCCAGAGCGCATAACTGTTACAGGTCAGGACACCTCTGCCAACCTGGGATCAGCTTCAGGGATGACTCTGAACTCCATTAAAAAGGGTTGGGGTTTGTTCTGGCGGGGTTTAGTTGGATCTGGGATTCCTTGTGAATCTTGATAGTGGTAGAGCTGCAGTATAGCTCTCATAAGCTGGAGAGGCAACTGTGGTAAGTTTAACTCCCTGGTGATAGACTCCCTGGTGCTCAACACTATAGTAAAGTGAGAATTCAGCTTTTTCCCTGACTGAAAACAGGAAATCAACACTTTTTTATTAACAGATCTTGATGTACTGAAAACTTTTAATATAAAAATTAATTTTTACAGCTATGGTATACTAAAGTGACCCCATAGAGCTCAAAAAGACAATAAAAACTGTACTTAGCTAATGATAATAAGGATAAATGAGCAATTATGTCTCATTTTACTATGGATTTACACTCTTTGTTATAAAAACATTTTTTATTACCATAAAAATTAAAATTCCAATGAAAAAAATAAACAAAACACAATAATATAATTCATGCAAATATATAAAATATAAAAAATATTAATATTTATTTAATATAGTTCATATAAGTACAACTGTAAATATCATATGTTTTATTAGGAAATTAACAAAAATTAAGATATTTCACTTACTTTCAACTATAAATATGCATCTCAAACTTACCATGCATACATAAAATACTCACTTCTATCTAATTAAATTAAAAAAAATAAAAGTTAAAACTAAAAACTAAAAACTAAATGAGCAAAACTAATAAGTAAAAATTAAAGTTAAAAAGTTAAAAGTTAAAATTAAAAATCATATAACTGAGCAGCAAGCAACTTTACTCTTCATCCTTATTTCCCCTTTTCATTTTAGCACCTTCCAGGAGGGCAGTGGCAATAAGATCAAGCTGCTGCTTAAGCTCAGAGGCCTCATACTTGTGCTTGGCTGTACCCTTGATGGCCTTGGTGAAGAGGGTACAGCAGGTGGTAGGCTTGGTGAGGGGACGTGGTTGGCAAGATCTTGGAGCTTGGAGATTGTTTTCTCTTGCTCATGCTGCAGGAGGGAGAAGAACTTATTGAACTTTGGATGGAGCCCAAAGTTGGCTTTAAGATGCTTATGGTAAGCCTCTAGTGACAAAGTGGTCTTGAGCTCCCCGTCACAGCTGCCTGGTAAATGTTCCAACTGGCCTTGGCGCAGGCCTTGCCTCTGTGTGACAGCCTTCCCAATCCACTAGGGCTCAAAGAAATCAAGGAAAGGATTGAAATCTGGATGCTTGGCTATGTAGAGATCCTTTGAGAGAGCCTCAATCCCTGCACAGTGTTCTCTGGCTTTAAACAAGCCAAGACACTAAATTGTGCAAGCACAAATCTGCAGGTGTCCATAGTATCCCTCTGGCTCAATCTACTAAGCTCAGCATGGGCCTGCACATTGCAAGCAACTGCTTGGCAGAAGTGGAAGTGGCCCCCTGCACCTTCCTGATAAACAGCTGCTCAAATGCATTGAACTGAGCAGGCTCAAAGTCTATAATGCACATGTGAGGCCCCAGAGCTCTCAGCCTTACCTTTTCCTCTAAGTCCAGGGTGGCCTGGTCCTTGTCAGCGTTAGCGTCAGGAGGGTTGGCACAGGTGTGGGGGGGTCTTCTTGGCATCATTGTTGTTGTGGGGAAGGAGGGAAAGTGCTTTGCAAAGGATGAAGAAATAGCAGGTGTATATAGCCTCAGCGGGCCCAGGGAGAAGGAAGAAGGTGAGTGGAATCACCTGGATGTCTATCTGAGCATGAATCATACAGAGCTGGTAGAACATCTGGGGACATGTGGTAAAGGTACTGTCAACTAGCCAGGTCACACCCTTTTTAACTCCATCCGGTTCTGCTGAGTTTTTTAGCAGATGATACAGTCCTTTGAGCCAGGACCATTGTTGTGAAGGGGGAAGTGCTCCCCACTTGGGAGCTGCTTAAGCTCATGAGTGAGCGTGGGCTCTGAGAGGATGCCTGAGGGCTTGGGTGGGGGAGGATTGGCAGCAATCCATTTATTGCTAATGAACTTGATCAACTGTTCTTGCGTCAACACCAACTTAAGATTTTTGGGATTGAGGTGTTGTAAGGCCTTAATGGCCAGATTGGAAGCCCAGAGGTGGGAAGAGGAAGGGATCATCTGAACAAGATACAACTTGAACATCTGTGTGATTAAGTGATTGGGGGGCTCACAGGTGTGCTCCCCCTTCTTGGCTGTGACCTGCTCCCAGCCCTTGGTGTTCAGGGGGGCCTGCAAGTCTTATCCTTACAGACAAAGTACTTGCTTTTTGTTTTGCGCTTTTGATTGTTGCAGTTAGAGCTGTAATTGTTGGCAACGTAGCCAGGACTGCCCTTTACGGACATGATTAGGGAAAATGGGGGAAGCGCTTGGGGACTTTGAACTATATGTCCACATTGCAGATGTTGTGGATATACAGTGGATCCCAAGCCAAGTGACCAAAAGCTTTGAACTTCTTGGAATATTCCTCAGGCTCATCTTGGGGGTCAAATGAGGGAGGGGGAGAAGAGCCATCAGGGGGGATGGGAAGGGTGCTTTGAGGCCTGCTTAGATGCCTCCTTTTTCTTACCAGAAGAAGAAGTTGGCTTCTTGGCAGCATTTCCTTGCTTGGTATGGCGCTCCTTAGTGGGCTCAGAGTTGGCCTCTGACTAGTAATAAGAGTGATTATGTCAGGGATTCAGTCTTGGGCAGCTGGCCTGTCGTTTTCAGGGGTAACTCAGGCCAGGTTTTTTGCAAGCAAAGCCCACCACAAGAGGGGAGCTAACTTAAAAAGGTAGGAGATGGACTTTCTCACCCAGGACCACAGGCCAGCAGCCAGGATTACAGTGCCAATCACCCCTGTGAGATGATGTACATGATCCCAAACAGCTTACCAGCGTGGTTTGTCAGAAGGTCAGATGAGGAAGGAGGCATAGGTTTTGGGGTCACAGGCGGTTCCATGGGAAAGTTGCAAGCAGGAAGATAGTTGAATTTTCCTCTGAACAACTTGGGCGTTGAAAATATCCACAGGCCTTGTTGGTTGTATCTAACTGCAGATTGTATGTGGGCTAAAGGATCAAGTTCAAGCATCCTTTCTGGGGTGTAATCCTTGTATTTGGGTTTCAGAGGGTAGTCAGTAAAATGGATGGGTCCAAAGGGTATACCAGGAGGACAGAAAACTGCAGGCAGTGAGGCAGGAGGGCCAGGGGATCTTGAACTGAATTTGTAGATAGCAAATACAAAATAAGGCAATATCTGCATAAGCCAAAATAACATAATCTTTATTCAAAAATGGCAATAAGGTTTGAGCCCAGAATCTATAGGCATATATAGCATTCTGCCTCCAAACTTAGTATTTTCCATAAGGGCTTCATCAAAATATTGGGAAAAATGCAGGTGGGTGGCCAGGGTGCAGTAGCAGCAAAATGGTACCTCAGATGGGTGTTCTCTCATTGGTCAGAATGTAAAAAGTAGTCTCTTGATTTTGGGCTGTGGTCACAGGGTTGGGCCCAAAGCCTGTGTTTTCCTTTGGCAGTTGAATTTGATTGGTTACCCAAAAGGATTTAAAGTTCATGAAGTTCACAGAGACAACTTCTCTGCCTCCATTAGGCAATTCAATATGCTCCTTCTTGGGCACCACTATAGTTGAACCTGCGCTGGTATTCTGGCTTCCTGACTTAGCAGGTTCTTAGCTTGCGGGGGCTCAATCTCTAAAAAACGCAGGAGGACAGGCTCTTGGTCCATGGGGCCAGCAGCCTGCAGGAATTTAGGTTCAGGGTTCAAATCCCACCCTTGGGCCCAGGTTTCCAGTGGTAATGAATTGTCAATACTGACATCATCCCCTTGTTCCCCCAAGGGCCCTCCCTTCCAGTCCTTTTTGTTCAGATAGATTTGGACAGCTTCTTGGGCATTAGCTAGGTTGCTCAGCAGTTCCCAAGTACTTTCCTCCAGTGGATATCCTTTCCATTTGACGTAGTACTAGGGGTTTTGGTAGCGGATTCTGTTGCCATGTATGTATTCAATTTCATATTCCTCAGAGCGGTCTATTTGTATGGGTGTAGGGGCTGTCTTGATCTGTTAGTGGGGAAGCAAGTTTCCATCTTTTTTAAACAACAGGGATTGGTGGAATACGTTGTGAATCTTCCAGGAGGGGGTAGGTCTAGTTTATAGGCAACTTCTCCAATTAGTTTGGTGATCTTGTGGAGGCCACTTCTTCTGTGAGCTAACTTCCTGCAGGGCACATGTAGGGGTAAATTACAGGAGTCTAGATATACTTTGTCTCCAACTTTTAAGGGTTGACCTGGGGTTGTTTGCAGTCAGAAAAGGCTTTGTATGTTTGCACTGCGTGGTTCAGGTTGGCCAAGCATGTTTTTTGTGTGTCATGGATCTGTTCAATACAGGAGCGCCCAGTGGTGTTTGACTCCTTCTTGCCAATCTGGGGGTCCCAGGTGGGATCAAATCAATAGTTGACTTTGAATGGGGACATGCCTGTGGAGGCGTTGTCTTTACTGTTGTAGACAAACCGGGCCATGAGGAGAATTTTGGCCCAATTGTCCTGATCAACATTAGCATAGCATCAAAGTTATTGTTCAAGGATCTGATTTACTTGTTCAGTTTGGCTGTCTGTCTGTGGGTGGTAAGAAGTAGATACACATTGCTTGATTCCGAGGTCTTTCATCACTTGTGTCCAGTAGTTTGACGTGAATTTGGGTCCTCTGTCTGTGATGATTTCCTTAGGTGTTCTGTGTTGAGTGAGGATGTGGTCATGGAAGTGTTGGGCTGTCTCTGCTGCCGTGAAATGGGTGGTGATTGACACAAAGTATGCCATCTTGGTGAAGCGGTCTACCATGACCAGGATTGCATTAAAAGAGAGGGATGAGGGCAGTTCCACAATGTAGTCCATGAAAACATATCTCCAAATTCCATGAAGTATATTCAAGGGTCTTAGCAGTCCTTCAGGTTTGTTCTGCAAATTTTGATCCGCCCCACAGGTCTCACACCCCTTCAGGTACACACTTACTTCTTGATCCATTTTTGACCAAGCAAAGTTCCTTCTGATGCTCCGGAGGGTCTTGACCCTACCTGGGTGTCTGTTCATCTCAGAATTGTGGTAGTCTCTCAAGACGTTGGTTCTGATTTTCCCTTCTGGTACAAAGATCCTGTTATGGATCATTAGTGTTGTTTCCTTCAAATAGTAGCCTTTTTGGTAGTGGGTGCTATCCAAGGATTTGGGGAAGTCAGAGATCATGATTTTAGTGAATTTGTCTATTTTTTGGGCCCTTAGTACTTCTGGTTTACTGGCTCTGATTTTCATCAACCCTTGTGAATGCCTAGGCTTGCTGTGTCCAAGAGGACTTGGGTGTTGTGGTTGCAAGTTTCTATGTGGGTAAGCACCAGGTCAGTTCTTCTACTTAGGGCGTCAGGTACCACATTCACCTTTCCTGGCTTGTAGTCTATGATCAGGTTGTAGTTGGCCAGTTCTAAGGCCCATCTTTCTTGTTGTTGGTTAAAATGGCGTGATTTGAAGAAGTAGATCAAGTTCTTGTGGTCTGTCAGGACCTTTACTGGATATTTGGCACCACATAAGTATAGACGCCAATGTTTCAGTGTCTTTATTATAGCTAGCTTCTCCTTGTCATATATTGGGTAGTTCCTTAAGTGGGTAGCATCTTATTGGAGTAATATGCTACAGGATGTAGCATACCATCCCCTTCTTCCTGAAGAAGGACCCCACTCACTGTGAAGTCTGATGTGTTGGTTTCCAGAACAAATGGTTTGGATGGGTCTGGCATGGCCAGGACAGGGTCAAGGGTGAAGGCAAGTTTCAAGGTTTCAAAGGCGGTGGTGCATTCCAGAGTTCAGGCAAAGGTGACCTTGTAAGAGCAAAGGTGGGTCAGGGGTAGAGTAATGTGAGAAAATTTTGGATTAAATCCCTGAAATAATTTGCCAAGCCCAGAAAACTTCTCACATCCTTTCTGCATTTGGGTACTGGCCAAGCTGTTATTGCTTCTACTTTGTCCTGTGCCATAAAAAACCACCAGTCTTCATAACATATCCCAGGGATTTGACCTCAGTCTGAAAGAATTCACATTTCTTAAGTTTGGCGTGTAGGTTGGCTTGGGAGAGTTTGTTCAGTATCAAGTCCAGGTGTTAGAGGTGCTCTTTGTGTGACTTTCTGTAGATGAGGATGTTTTCCAAGTACGCGACACAGAATTGGTCAAGGTATTCACCCAGGACAGTACTAATCATCCTTTGGAAAGTGCTGATAGCATTGCACAGGCCAAATGGCATTACTAGGTACTTGTACAACCCATATTGGGGTTTGAAGGCTGTCTTGTATTTATCTCTGTCCTTGATTTGGATTTGATTAAACACATCTCTAAGGTCAATTTTTGAGTACACCTGGGATCCAGTCAGTACATCACAGAGGTTGTCAGCATTGGGATGGGATAGTGGTTCTTCATTTTAATGTCATTCAGTTTCTGGTAGTTCACTCATGGACACATTGCACCATTGTTTTCCCTACAAACAGCATGGGTGACAAGCAAGGGGCCTTTGACACTCATATAAACCCTTTTTTGTCATGTCCTCTAGGTTTGTTTTCAAGGCTACTTGTTTGCAGTGGTTACAGCTGTAGATGGGGCTATGGTGTGGCTGGGTCCCTGGTAAAAGGTCTATGGCGTAATTGTAGATTGAATGGCTGGATAGTTTTGTGGCTTCTTCTTTTCTAAACACATGGTCTCATTTCTGTAGAGGGGTAGGTAGTATCTTGACGCTAGGCTCTATCTTTATGGTTAGGAGTCGTTGGTTGGGGCTTGTCAGGACTTAGACAGAAGGGAACAGTGTTGCAAGATTTGGATTGTCCCAGTGTGGCAGTTAATTGCAATAGTTTAATATTAGACCATGTCTGTTGGACCAGTAGTTGCCCAGTATCAGAGGGTGAGGTAATCCTGGAAAGAGGATTAGGGGCAACAGTTACACATTCTTTCCAATTGTCAATGTAAGTTCTTGTTTGCATTCATAGCCAGTTTAAAGAGAGATGTTTCTCATGATTGCTTGTAGGCTGTGATCTGAAGCTTTCAAGCCTAGTTCCTTTACCAAGCTGACGTCAATGAAACTTTCATCTGCTCCTGTATCAATAAAAGCTTTGATCTGGCGCTTGTTTCCCAATAGTTCTATGGTCACTTGTATGAATTTGTAAGACTGGGAAGAAGTGTTTATTTGCGCCAGTGAGATTGGGGCTGTGTTCTTCTTAGGGCAGACTCTGGTCAAGTGGCCCGCCTCATGGCAGTGGAAACAGAGTCCTTTGTGGTAATGTTGTTGGAACTCTTCAGGTGTCATTTCTGTTCTGTTGGGAGTTGGTGTTTAGGGTTGGCGGGTCTGGGAGGGGCCAGAGCTCTCTTGGTTCATGCTAAGACCCTTGCACAGGGGAACTAGCTTTTTTAGGCTGAGGTTGGGTGGGTGATGCTTCAAAAGGTCCTTCATTGCTAGGTTGACTCCCTTTTGGAAGATAATGGCTGCCAGTTTATCCTCAAGTTGGGTGTGGGTTTTTAGTTTGGGGAATTTGTCAATATATGCTTGGATGGGTCAGGGGCCTTGTCAGATTTCTAACAGGGAGTTCAGGGCGTAGTATATAGTGTTGCAATCCTCCCCAGTGGCCATCAACTCAGCCTCAAACTTGGTGTAGTCTAAGCAGAATTCTATGTCTTTAGCAGTGGCCTTGCCAAACCAGTCTAAGGTGTCCCCTGATAGCATAGAAGCAACCCCAAGGATCTTCTTGGTGTCACTGGAGTAAGAGGGGGTGTTGGTTTGGAAATGCAGGCGGAGGACCAGCATGGCGCATCAAGCTTCCTTGAGTGTAAGCTTTCCCATCTGAGGCATCTCTATCTTTGTGAGGGATTGGGTTACAATCACATTTTACACTTGGGAGGAGGGAGCTTTGTTGGTGTCAGCAGTGGTGGTGTCGGTTCTCTTTAGGTCATTTGGGTTTGCTTCTTCCACATGGAAGAGATCAGGTGCATGGTCATCATATAGGTGTAATAAGTGATTATCATTAACAAAAGCATACAAGATGCACCAAGATATAACATCATGTCAAAACAGCAGGCTTGACCCGCCATCAAGGTTCTGAGTAAGCGGGTTTGTGACCCGCAATCTGATTACCCATTCACTTGCAGCCAAGTTAGGAAGACAACTCAAATTTTCAAATACAATAACATGAACAAAAGCTGATCACTCTCTGTGGATGACTTGTTTTGGCGCTTGACTCATTACAAGGATCAAGCCACCCCCTTCACCATCCAACTGTGTGATCAACAATCATGTTCCTACTATCCATTGATTCACTATGACTATATAATCACAATCTCTCAATAAAGATTATTATCTAATTTCTAAATATTTTCTCCTTGTAACTCTGCTAAAACAGCACAGTTATGGCATTTGTAGCACAGGTAGGTTCCCCATCCTACCTTATCTTTTGAAATTGTGCCTGTTGCCCGCACACACTGCGGTCAATAAATACTTGATACAATCATGTCTGGTCTCCCACTAGACTGGACTCCATACACACCTGGTACAGAAATACCAGATGGCTTTGTCCTGTACCAAAACACTGTGATCCTGCTCTCCGCCTTCAACGCCATGTCTGCACAAGGGTTCTTCCAGACTACCCCCGCTATGTCACATCCAACTGATGAAAGAACCATGCTAGCCTATGTAGCCCAAAGACTTTGAAGTGCTGTCTTGGAACTTTTTGAAGGATCTAACAACAACACTGCAGCAGGGATACAATCTGCGCAAAGCAAGCTAGCTCAGATGAAATGTCCACAGAGATTCTGGATTGCAGAAATCTCTATTTAGCTGACTCACAATGCTGGCACCTGGTGTAAAAATGGCTCAAGGAACATACCAGAAAGAACTGGGACACTTTCAAGCAGGACTTCTTGGCAAGGTTTGTACTGAATGACACCGCACTCATGATTATCTGTTAAGTGAAGAACTTGACCCAGACTGGCACTGTAAAGTAGCTCACCCACACTTACAAGGAACTCTGACTATGTGCCCCCTCCAACATGGCTTTTGACACTCCAGCCACTTACATCATGTACTACAACACAATCAAGCCATATGTAATGAGACACATAAATCTGGATCAAGTAACCAACTTGCAAAGTCTATACTGCAAGGCCAGGAAAGCAGAACAAACGTCCAATGCCCTCCACAAGGCACAAACAGGGAAGAGAAAACGGCCCAAGGACTCTCACCCTGCTGGGTGCTCCAACAGACCACCCCCTGGGAACAATAATGGCAGTACCAATCATAAACTTGCAAGTTCTAATGGAAACGGGAACAGGAACAATGGCCAATCAAACCAAACCCACTTCCGTGTCACTGCCACTCAAGATAACCAAGACAAGGAAAAAGCCCAGGGAGAGCACTAAGCAAGCCAAGCTCTCCCCAGACCATTCCCAACTTTCCCAATAATGAGTACCAGCCAGAGTAAATGGATCAATGTCCAATGATTCAAGTACCCTTGGAAGACCCAGTACTGTACACCATCACCAGACACCCAAATAAATTGATGTCCTATCATTTCTGTTTTTGCAGTTACACGGGCTCAGCTCTCCTGGACTCAGGCGCAGATCAAACCCTGATCAACAGCAGCTTTGTAGATAAGTTCAAGTTAGCCAGTAATCCTTTGCAGATTAAAAACGTGGTCTTAGCTGATGAACATCACATTGCGGTGACACGGGAAAAAGCCCCCTTCTCTGTGATGCTAGAGAATCCATACTCCACCATCCAGGGACCTGTCATTGATTTTCCCAAATTTGACATTGTACTGGGATTGGACTGGTTGCAAACAAACAATCCCCATGTAGACTGGGCAACCTCTGTACTGACAATCAAACATGAAGGCTTCAATCATCAGCTCTACCCTGACTCAGTAGACCAACTCCTGTGCAGCCATGTCTTTTTATGTATCACAGAGACCTTGGACAAACAGGACAACCTCAAGGCAATCAACTGAGACTCCTTCCAGTACAAAATTATCCATTTCAAAGATCATCAAGATACCTCCACATCTCAGGATTACAAAATTGTGGCCCGCCATCCAGAAATCTTCAAGGAGGCTCTACCTGGTTTGCCTTCCGGAGAAACACATCCAACACTCCATCCAACTCAAAGGAGCGGTACCTAAGGCGCAACCCATCTATTGCCTCACCCCAAACAAGGACAACATCCTGTGTGCTTACCTCAAAGAGGGATTAGAGAAAGGACTTATCCACCTCTCACAGTCCCCTTTTGGTGCTACTGTATTCTTAGTAGCAAAGAAAGATGGTACCATGCGCTTAGTCACAGACTACCAAGCCCTAAACAAAGGCACCATCAATAACCATTACCCACTACCACTCATTGATGACTTCTTTGATGCCTTGGGTGGCGCTATGGTCTTCTCCAAGATTGATCTTACGACAGGTTATAACCAGATCTGTATCAAGGAAGAAGACATTCCCAAAACAGCCTTATGAACTAAATACTGCTTGTACAGGTGTGTGGTCCTCAACTTTGGTATGACAAACTCCCTGTCAACCTTTGTAACCTTCATAAACAAGGTGTTTGACCCTACATTGGCAAGAATTCCCTGGTATACCTGGACAACATCATTGTCTATAGCCCCTCAGTGGAACAGCATCACAAGGACCTAGAGGCAGTCTTTGCCACCCTAGCAGAACATAAGCTGCTAGCCAAGCCCTCCAAGTGCCAGTTCTTCATCAAACAACTACCCTTCTTGGGACACATAGTTTTGAAAGACGACATTAAACCTGACAGCCAGAAGATCCAGGCTATTTTCAAAATGCCACTTCCAAAGGACAAGTCAGAACTCCGCACATTCTTGGGGATGGTTTCCTATGTACAAAAATTCATACCTGACTGTGGCGTCCTGACTGCACCCATGTCCACCATTACTGGCGCCAAATCCAAGTTTATATGGACCCCCCAACAAGACCTTTGCTTCAAACGCCTTAAGGAGAAACTCATAACAGCACCCATCCTTCAATACCCCAAGTGTGATGGGGAATATCAAATGGAGACAGACACCTCTGATGCATCCATTGGAGGAGTACTACAAATCAAAAATAATTATGGTGATTTCCTACCTCTGGCCTATGAATCACGCAAGTTGACAGATGGCAAGTGCCGGTATCCCATAAATAACAAAGAGCTGTTGGCAATTGTGCACTGCCTAGTCAAATGGCGTTGCTACTTAGAATAACAAGAAGAGTTCACAGCCTTGACAGACCACAAATCACTCATCTACTTTAAAATCCAAGCAAACCTATCATGCAGACAAGCCAGATGGATGGAGCTTCTGTAAAGATTTAAAATGCTCATACAGTATAAGCCAGGCCCAGAGCTGTCCATGGATGATGCGTTGTCTCAACTATACGTTAGAGCCACAAGGGGTGAAAATGGGCTTGACCCAGACTGGCCCCTCCTGGTATTACGTAAAAAATATGAAGGATCCCCCCAGTACTACAGATATCACAAGGTAAACCGTCATTAAAAACAAACACCTATTTGCCAACGTCTATGGAACCCTATACCAAAAAATGTCTGATGGGACAATCATACCATACATTCCCACACATCAGCGAGTCAATACCATCCTACGCTATCACAGAGACCTTGGACACAGAAAGAGTTGTAACCTTTACAAATTCCTGAAACACAATGCCTGGTGGCTGACCTTGTATTGAGACGTCCAAGAAGTCTTGGACCAGTGTGAGGTGTGTGAAAAGTTTGCAAAGAGCAAGACCCTGCCTAAATCTATATTACTCATCTGCACGCAATTACCATTTAAAGTGTGGGCCCTGGATATCATGGGGCCTATGCCCAGAAAACATAATAACAAAAATTACATTATTACTACCATTGACTTTGCCACGCGCTGTCCAGTAGCCCAAGCAGTTAAAACACATACTGGCAATGACTTTCAGCGCTTCATAGGAAAAAAAAATCATCAGCAAGTTTGGAAAGCTAGAACTCCCAATAACCAACAGAGGCAAAGAATGGATCTCTGAAGATACCAATGTATACCTCACTAAGAATGGGGCAAACACACGGGGACCACACCCTACCATCCTCAGGCCAATGGACGTGTAGAGCAGCTGAATGGCAGCCTTGCGCAAGCCTTGGCCAAGCTCACCACCAGGAGACCTGAGGATTGGTACAAGCAGCTACCAACTGCATTACTTATATGCCAAACCTGTGTGAACAGATCCACTGGCAAAAGCCCCTTTGAACTAGTTTATGGAACACAACCCAATATCATCCAGGTGCTATCAGGACCAAAGCTGGAAATTCCAGACAAAGTTCCTCCCCAATCAGATCCCTGGTTCATACAGGCCAATAGAAACCAATTGGAAAAGGAAGAAAAGCATCTACAAAAGACCTTTTCCCCCATCAAAGACAGACACAAGGTTGGCAACAAAGTCTGGGTCATGAATACCAACAAGAGTAAACTGCAACCAGAAAAAGTTGGCCCTACCATCATCCTAAAGGTAAACAACAACAACACTTACCATGTGCAAGGACTTGCAAAGCGTAGACAGGACAAAGTCCTCCACCAAGATTACCTCAGACCCTGTAAGGAAAGACAAAAACAACAAGAGACTGTGTTACCTGCCACCAAACAGCAGTTAGTCTAGTATGGCGCCCGGGCTCCTGACAACCTGCCCCCAGAGAAAGCTGACTCTCAGCCGGGGGGAGTCAAAACAGCAGGCTTGACCCACCAGCAAGGTTCCAAGTAAGCAGGTTTGTGACCCACAATCTTATTACCCATTCACCTGCAGCCAAGTTAGGAAGACAAATCAAATTGCCAAATAAAATAACATGAACAAAAGCTGATCACTCTCAGTGAATGACCTGTTTTGACGCTTGACTCATTACAAGGATCAAACCACCCCCTTCACCATCCAACTGTGTGATCAACACAACCATGTTCCTTTTATTCTTGATTCACAATAACTATATAATCCCTATCTCTCAATAAAGATTATTATCTAGTTTCTAAATATTTTTCCCCTTGTAACTCTGCTAAAACAGCACAGTTACGACAATCATCTTGGGGCTCAGGGTACCAGGTTTAATAAAGATTGCCATAATGTCTGGGATCCAGTCTTGGGCAGCCAGCCTGTTGTTTTCAGGGATAACTCAGGCCGTGTTTTTTGCGGGCAAAGCCCACCACAAGAGGGGAGCTAACTTAAAAAGGGAGGAGGCAGACTTTCCCACCCAGGACCACAGGCCAGCAGCCAGGATTACAGTGCCAATCACCCCTGTGAGGGTGATGTACACAATCCCAAACAGCTTACCACTGTGGTTGGTTGGAAGGTTGGGTGAGGAAGCAGGCATATGTTTTGGGGTCACAGGTGGTTTCATGGGAAGGTTGCAAGCAGGAAGATAGTTGAATTTTCCTCTGAACAACTTGGGTGTTGAAAATATCCACAGGCCTTGTTGGTTGTATCTAACTGCAGATTGTATGTGGGCTAAAAGATCAAGTTCAAGCATCTTTTCTGGGATGTAATCCTTGTATTTGGGTTTCAGAGGGTAGTCAGTAAAATGGATGGGTCCAAAGGGTATACCAGGAGGACAGAAAACTGCAGGCAGTGAGGCAGGAGGGCCAGAGGATCTTGAACTGAATTGGTAGATAGCAAATACAAAATAAGGCAATATCTGCATAAGCCAAAATAACATAATCTTTATTCAAAAATGACAATAAGGTTTGAGCCCAGAATCTATAGGCATATATAGCATCCCGCCTCTAAACTTAGTATTTTCCATAAGGGCTTCATCAAAACATTGGGGAAAATGTGGGCAGGTGGCCAGGAGGCCAGGGTGCAGGAGTGGCAAAATGGCACCTCAGCTGGGTGTTCTCTCATTGGTCATAATGTCCAAATTGGTCACTTGATTTTCTTGATTTTGGGCTGTGGTCACAGGGTTGGGCCCAAAGCCTGTGTTTTCCTTTGGCAGTTGAATTTGATTGGTTACCCAAAAGGACTTCAAATTTGTGAAGTTCACAGAGGCACCTTCTCTGCCTCCATTAGGCAATTCAAGATGCTCCTCCTTGGGCACCACCATAGTTTAACCTGCTCTGGTATTCTGGCTTTGGGACTTAGCAGGGTCCTCAGCTTGCGGGGGCTTGATCTCCAAAAAACGCGGGTAGACAGGCTCTCAGTCCCTGGGGCCAGCAGCCTGCAGGAATTCAGGTTCAGGGTTTAAATTCCACCCTTGGGCCTGGGTTTCCAGGGGTAATGAAATGTCAATCCTGATATGTCAGTTAGATCATTGTCCAATTTATTGGGGGAAGAGTTTTGGGGGAAGGTGAAGATGAAGGGAAAGATGAGGGAGGAGTGGGAGGATATGGAGTGGGGGGAGATGGAGTAGGAGACTTAGCCTTTGTAGGCTTATTGACACACTTGTGGGTGGTGGCAGGTTCTTTAGAGCCCTTGGAGTCTTGGTGCTTGGTAGGCTTGTTGGATTTGGATGATCTTGGCTAAAGAAAAGTTTAGTTTTGTATATAAAACAGTATGGAAGATATAAAACACAAAGAGGTAAAGCAAAGCAAAAGTTAAATAAAAAGTATGCAAATAAAGTTTTATTTGTCAAGAAAAAACCATACCAAAGTAAATAGAAGCAAAATAGAAACTCAAAGTATAGATATAAAGAATGAACATAGAAAATAAGTGATTTTATGATCAATCATCAAAGATGTTAGGTCCAGCATAACATCTTAGTGCTAAATCAATGAAAAAGTATATAAAAATTATACGGGGAGTAGCAGGAAGAGTAGTAGATTATAATTGCAAAATTAATTATTATGTGGAATGTTTTTTTATTGGGAGTTAAAAATCCAAAACATAGTAAAGTGTCAAGTTTGGCACTGTCAATCAGCTGAAAACCCCTTATTTCTTACTGTTGAGTTTCCCAGAGTCAAGCAGAAAAATCAAAATTACTATGTTTTTTTTATATTAAAACTCGCTTAATTTAAAAACAGGTTTGAAAGTTAACCCAAAAGCAAGGCAGTTTCATATGCTCAAAAATTAAAGAAAATGCAACATAAGTTAAAAAAGTAAATGAGTAGAAAGGTGTTTATTAGTGATAATATTATGCTGGGAGGAGCCAGGAGTGAATTATTTACCATAGTGTGAGTTAAAAAATTAAGAAGCTCTCTTCACTAGTCACCATGATAAGGTATCAATTTGGTGGGTGTCAAATGGCACCCATAGTGCAACACTTATTAATTTAGGCTTAAATCCAAGCCTGTGATTTTTTAAATGTTAAACCAAAAATGTTGTGATTGAATAGTGTCAAATGGAGGGGGTTGAGTTTCAGCTTTTTATAAATTACATATGACATCTATTAATAAATCAGGCTTAATTTATGTGGCACCACTTAATCCACAAACCTGGAAATGACATAATGTAAAACAAGTGGGGTATTTGGTTAATGCCTATACAACTAAATCCAGTATAGTGGTGCTTGGGAGCTTAATCAATGACTATAGACACTAATAATAAAAATATAATAGCAAATGAAAATTTTTATATAAGCTGTCAGGGCCCAGAATGAGCCAGACAAAACCCTATGTTGCATAGGTTTAAGGTCTGCAATTGAGCAACCAAGAGACCAAGCAACCAAACAATTGCGTTGTTGATCACACAGATTAACCAAAGGGAAACTTTAATGCCAAGTGGGGAATTCAGCTCTGGCCAAGGCCAACCCTGGGGGCATTTGGAAACCGCTCTGAGGCCTAACAAAAAAGATTTTAATTGTCCTACACCCTCTGAAACCCAGAAATGGGGGCTTGTGTTGCCAAATGCAATACCCAGATACTGTAGGTACCACTTGCAGAAGATATGGCAGAAGATTACAGAATTGAAAACCGGTCAGGGCGGTGACAATTGGATATATAGTCATCAACAAGCAGAAGACCTTGGCATGGATCTTGTATCTCCCAAAGCTCCCCGCAAAGTAGGTGAGCATGTAGTACAGGGAGGTGTACACTGCTATAGACATGGTGGAGTGTGGAGACACTAGGGGAGGCCAGAAACCAATGTGGGAAGAGTTTGGTTATCCAGGATCATAGTGGTGGTCATGACCTAGCCCTTCTGATGAAGGTCTAAAGAACTCTGGTCCCTGTTGATACTCTCCAATTCCAAGGCAAGCTGTAAGCACAGCTGTGAAGATGAGGTGATCCATCTTCCCTGGATTGGAGGTGGTTGGCTGGGGCAAACTAGTTAAAGTTGACTTAAAGGTGTTAAGTAGGATTAGCTTTATTGGGGTATTAAACTCAATAATAGCACAAGCTATTACTGAGGAGGGATCCTTTATTTATAGTGCTTTCCCCTGGGCAAAGATTTGCAATTGGGTGTGAAAAGCAGGAGATGGGGAATCCCAAAAGTTTAGAAGATAGGGATGGCAGTTGGGACTTGGGAAGATGGCCAAACTACTGTTCTTCTGCTATCTGTGGCTGGTTTGGGAGTTCTTGAGATGAACCAATAATTCTGGGTTGCCCTGGTGCTAGGTGAGGGATGAGAGTCAAATTCCTCTCATGATCTATTTGGTTTTAAGAACATTGGTTTGGTTGGAGTTTGGCTCTGCCCATGTGGCCTGGGCCCTAGATTCCCATTGGTTGGTGGTAGACTTATTTTTAAAATGTGAACCCTTAATTTCTCCTTCTTCTGAAGGTGTGGTTGTGTTCTGGAATTTTGGCCTTGCAGCCTGGTACTTTTATGATTGGTTGTAGTGGTTGGGGCCATCTAATTGGCTGGAGAATGGGATCTGGGACCCAGGTGGGAGGCTGGCGGGAGGTCCGCCGGGGGCTGGCAGAGGGTACTAGTGGGTGTGGCAGGCGCCTGCCCAGATAATAAATTATTCTGGCGTTTATGAAGCTTCGTTTTTTCCTCTGTTTTATTTTTATTTTCCCCAATTAAAGGGGGAAAATCTTCATTGAATCGGGAATTTTTAACAGGAAATTCCTCTATTCCTTTCCAACATTGCACTCCAGTAAGAATCTGGTTTATGTCAGGAATATTCCTGACACAAATGGCTCAAAATTCCCCTGCTAGCTTCCCCAGGGCAAAAATAATGAAAGGATCCATCTAACTGAAAGATCAGGAGTCACCAATAGAACCCAACTCAATAATAATCCATTGACAGCCAATAAGGAGTTGCCAGTAAGTCCAACTGCAGTTTCCCAGCAGGATATAGCTGGGAACACTGACATCCCCTTTCTTTGTTGACATCTTAATTTAATAAACTTTTATTATTTAATGCACACTGAGCATTTATACTTTGCAGGGGTTTGTTACATTATCACAAATTTTATACTGCTGGTGCTTTCAAACAGAGAGTACCTCCAGTACCAATGCCAGCGCTGAGAAACGGAGCAACTTCTTGCTGCCTCCAACCAACCACTGCCAGCCTTTACCCCATCTCCTATAGTTCTGGATCAAGAAATAATTCCTGCTCCTGCACCACACCCCTCCTTTCCTGGCGTTCCTCTGCTCTGATAACTTGCCCAGCCAAGCCCAACCATGAGCGCTGCCACAGGAGAACTTCCTCTTGTTCCTTCTGCTCCATCATATGATTACAGCAAGCTTGGATTTGTCTACTTGACCATGCTAGGGCTTGCTGAGCAAGTGATACCCCACATGAGAGTGTGGCGTCCTTGGGCTACAGCTGCCAATTATGTGATGCGGATGCCCCCCGTCATCTACTGGGCCTTCCAGGCTCAACCCTTCCCCTTGACTGAAGGTTCCCCTGGGAGTCACCCAGGCCATGTCATAAGCACATATGTAGTTTATAAACAAAGTTAGGATTTGGCTTAAAAAGTGTCAAACTGGCCACTCTTTCTTTTAGAGTTTCCAAAACAAGTGATTTTAATTTTTATTAGTAAATCTACTTATAAATTTCCCCTTGAATTGGTCTTTTGACTAACTGATTTATCAAACAGAGTTGGATTTGAGTGAATTTAATCTGGTATTTTGGTTTTGAACCCCTAAATTACCAGTAAAAAATAGCTTGAAATCAGTCAAGCCAAAAATACTAATAGGTTCGCACATGCGGCCCTTGACTCCTTGGCACTCAACTTCACCACAGTTGCCACTGGGGATTGGGGCAGATTGGAAATGGTGGCTGCTTTTTTATAAAGCAACCAACCGGCTCAGATCCGGAACCGATCCTGGAAAACTGTCCAGGTTACGATCTTTCTGGGACTGTGGCTATAAAATCTTGAGTAGATGTACTTTTTAAGAGCATACTTGAAACGAAGGCTATACCTTTCTTCTACCGGGCTTTAAAGCTGTAGGAATATGAGAGTTTGATTTCAGATTCTATTCAAAATTAAAAAATTGTTAAAATATATATATTAGATCTGGCTTTTCCAGAAAAAAGAAGATCAGCTTTACCCTTTTTTTAAAAAATTCAGGTTCACCCAAGTAAGGGGAATCCAGAAAACGAAAGACCAAATGTTGCGTTTTTCTTACGACGCTGCCCTACTGAGGACGATCGGAAGTCCAGTGGTATCGAACTTGGGGTTCGGTGGCAGGCTATTAAGTGTGGAACATTTTCTTTAGATGCACTATGAAACATACCTTTGGTTTACTACAAACCTTTATATAAAATTATCGGGTTAAAAGTATAATTAATTCTTTCCCTCTATGGGGGATCAGGAATATTAACGGAATATACTTTGTTTAGATAAGGGTTGCAATGAAATACTTTATGGTTTCGTTAAGTTCATGTCCATCTTGATTGAATTAATGTCAAGCTTAAGATTATATTGCATTTAATTAAATGAGGGAGATCGATTGGCTTAAAGGTAATAAATTTAGTTCGTAAACGTGTGCCAGGATGGATTTTAAGTTTAGATTAGAAATTATATCGTTAATTGAATGCCGGAGTATTTTCGGATTAAATGGCGATACCACCAATAATCGTGGATGTGAATGACGAAAGAAATAAAGGTTTCGCTTTTGCCAGCTGGGTGCCCAGGACACTTGGCATGATGGGGCACTTGCCGGCAGTGATAAATTAAATCGAGAGGGGTTGAGATGTGCATGATGCTAGTTGATGAAGGGATATGGAGATGCATGTGCTTTGAAAGGCATTGTTAATTATATAGCTCTGATAATTTAGTTGCATGGGCTTAAAATACATTGCATTCGCACCTATCCGCAGCAGGGAATGGGGTATAAAAGGGCACAGATGCCGCCAAGAGTCATCATTCAAATTCCAATCTTACAATGAAAGCACAATTCTTTATCGCCTCCTTCGCCGCCATGGCCTTTGCTGCCGAGAACGGCAAGAACAGCACTTCCTCTGAGAAGACTCCAGGGGCTAACAGCTCTGCCAAGGCCAGCGACTCCAAGATGAACTCCTCTTCTGGCCTAAACTCCACAGCAGCTAGCGGTGCCAAGAATGGCAAGTCTTCAAACGGATACGCCCTTACTGCCTCCGTTGCCATGTCCGCCATTGCAGCTTTCGCAGCTTCCTTCTCGAACTAAACTTCATTAAAGCGTCTATACTTTAACACAAGCATTTTTTATGATCACATACTTCGTAACACTAAGCAAGCCAATTTAAAACGTTATGCATAAGTTTTTTAATACTTATTTTATACAAAATAAAATAGCGCTTGGGATCCAAATGCTTCATGTAGCTATAAAACCACATGATTTCTCAGGAATAAGCAAATCGGACAGGTGAGCACTACAGGTGAACACTAGTCAACCCCTGCCCTTTGAACCCAACAAATCTGTGCTCCCATAAGAGTAGGGAGGGCGCCAAAATCGGCACAGTTTGTTTAAGCTTCACCCGTCACAATCGAGCTGATTTTTTATGACCTGCTCCCAGAATCACAAAATACTTAAGCATGAATAGTACTGAGACCAAGAACAATCCTACATGGTTTTGTGTTATAGCCAATTATGTAATCTCATGCAAGCTAATGTTTTTTAATGTATTTTTATAACTTCAAGTAAGAAATTATTAAACCAATAGTTAATTAAAATAAACCATTGTTGTAGGATATTGGTAGATGAAGCTTTTAATAAATTGTAATTAAAAATCTATGGGCTGAAGCTGCTCTAATTTTATCTCATGTACCCTGCACGAAATGGTATCATGTATTCTATGCTTAGAAACTATTTTAATTCATATCCTATACCTTACATAAAGTGAAATAATCTGTTTCATCCTTGAAAACTACCTTCCCTTTATATTCTGGCCTACACGATGGAGTGAGGCGCAAGTTGTGACCTGATCCAATGCAGGCTTAAAAATAGTTTTGTGACTCTGTGATGACACATTGCTGTGACCGTCCCGACCCTAGTTCCCATAAAAAAGTAGGACAGGTGGCCAAGTCGGTCTAGAGGATAGTACCCAGCTTTGTCCCCGAGGGGTGCAGGTTTGAAACCTGTAACTAGCAATGTACGAGATTTAAAACCCTAGGCTATTTTTATCACGGGTTGCGAGTGCTGTGCTTGGCCGGCATGTTTTCCAGTCATCTCCTCACATCCCCTATCTATCTATAAATAAATATTTTGAGGCTTGGATCCTAAGGATAAATAAACTGTTTAAAAATATTTAATCTAAGGCGCCAAGTTAAGGCTGTGGCCTCTTCGGAGGCATGAGGTTTGATCACATTTTTTTAAAAAAAATTGCTTGCCATCTGCTAGCTGTAAATGTGCGTTTTTAAGATCTCTCAATTGCTGGTCATCACAAGTAAAAAATTCAGATTATTTAATAAATCAAGCATAAATTGTTTTTATTTTAAATATTTTGCAAATCAACCAACAGTACATACTTGGATAAAAATGTTTCGGCATTTATGGTCACTCCTTTTACGTCAGAATAATTAACGGGATCTTCCTTTTATAACAGCTTATTACTTCTTTCAATCCCATCTCCAATTATCTCCCTACTCGAGAGCTTTTCAAGTTCCAGTATACAGATCCAACTTACCCATGAAAGAACCTCTAAAAATAATATACATCTTCAAAAGCATCCCAACCATTCCCCACCACCCGATATAAAATCTCTACAGACCCGTGTTTTCAAAGTGATTTGAATAAGATGTTATCAAGATCACAAATGCCAATCCCACTCCATACAGATCCTAAACCATACCCCAGTCTTCAATCAACCTTGTGAGGGTCCAGATACACTCGATTTAAACTTTAAACCCAACTCCTACCAAAAACTTGTAGGTGCCTACTTGAACATTGAGTAAGGTATCGACATCCCAGCTAGGGCTGTAGGGGATATGAAACAATGGCTGGTTTATATGGGAGCAGCCATCTGTCTCAGATCCAGAAACGATTCCAGAAAATTGTCCTTGGAACAAGCTTTCCAGGATCCTGGCCGTACACTCCTGTCAGAAATCTATGGACATGGTATTTATCATCCACCCAATGATCACCTAAGCCTTCTAACATCAGGAAAGTACAGTGATCCTGCAGCTTTGGTGTAGCCTGCAACCCAGAATATTTTGTTGTCATCAGAAGTAGCAGGTCTGACCTGGCCCAAGGCCTGAAGGGTTTAAGATCTCCTTCCTACTTCTGGATATAGGTTCATAGGTTGTTACCTATATATTTTAATATCAGAATTTATACTGTACAGTGATAGCATAATCTTTTTCTGTCCACTTAATAAGAATCAAATTAGGGAAAGGAACCAGAATATCAACTATTTATTAAAGGGCTGATATCAAGGCCAGCCCAGCTACCCAGGGTTTCCAAAGTAGCACATCTCACTAAGAAGAGACCAAAGTAGCTTTAGGGCATCACAGCAGGGGGCTAAACCTTAGGGGGTGGTCTGTGAATGAATCTCACTTGATAACTTCTACAGCTCGGTATCCCTTCCAACGCTGTACAACTATCCCTCCGCCTGAGGGGGTAGAGGTCTACCCGGGCCATGTTCCAGGGATAGCTAGCTTGATTGGCTGCTGGTTGGTGGTGGTGATTGTTCCTCAATCCGAGCTACTCTAATAAAACAGGCCCAGGGCCCTTTATCTTGGAAGGTTTGGCCTGGCAGCCCAGTCCATGGTGGACTCTTCCAGATGTGTCCTGGATGGTGGCCCATATGTGGCCCTCCTGTTCTAGGATATGATTGGAGTTTAGAATAGGAACTGTTCCCAGATACATGTTTGAGGCAGCTGTTGAGGCAAACTTGTTGCCTATGCAATATTGACATGTTCTTTTGGTTGATTGATTTGGCAACAGTGGAAAAATCAACTGTAGGGATGCAAAAGTGAGAATTCAAAAGTGATACCCTAAAAGTGGCCAAGTTGATACTTTTTAAACTTTAAAAATGGCTTTTTATAACAAAGTTTCTACTTTTCCATGGCTTTTATAGTTGAGATAACAAATAAAAAGTTTTTATATGGCCATAATAATTTTTGAATTCCGATGAGTTGCTTTAAATTTATTTTGAAACTTTAAAATTGTTGACTTGGCCACTTTTAGATCCTCACTTTTGAGTTCTCACTTTTGCATCCCCAAAGTTGATTTTGCCACTGTTGCCACTGGAAATAAGGGGTTCATTGGTACCAGGATGTGGTTTGGCTATATATCCATGGGTCTTGCGGCCCCATGCCAAGGTTCTTTCATTGACCCCCTTCCCAAGAGCGCTCACCTGCTGGCCCGCATTAACTGGTTGGACCTGATAATAAGCCAGTATCCTGAAATCCTGGCATCAGCTCTTTCAGAAAGAAGAAAGCCACCTATAACCGTTTTTTATTTGTGGATCCCCCCATGGGGATCTATGTTACAAAAAAAGTAAAGTGATGAGGAGCAACTTCTGGGGAAGCTTAGAAGGTAGGTTTAGAGAAGAAGAGGGATTTCATTGGATAATATTTCAGGCTTATATATTATGTGTGCTGTGGCAGGGACCTAAGTTGGATCAAATATATTAGAGTCATGTATGAGACAGGCTGGGATAGCTGGATAAGTCATGAGATATTGGTTTGTTGCCATTTCAGGAATGTTGACCCAAATATTGGATTGGCACCAAACCAGGTGATGCCTGGATGCTACTTGTGGTGGCAACTTTCAGAATACTTGCACATCCAGCTCCTCAAGAACGGCTTGCATGCAACAATCACTGGATTCTCTGTAACTGTTGCACTATTAATCTGCTGCAGCCCTAGCATCTAGCTGACTTGTCCAAGGAACATAGGTCTGGTTTGAAACCCGGTTAGATCCCCCTAGAAAGTAGATATGGCTTGTACAGGGCCCAGCTGGGTGCTCCAGAAACAGGTCACCCTTCCCAAGTGGGTTCAGTTGGATGCAGATCCAACATCCAAGTTGAACCCTGGCTTCCCTGATTTGCTGAGCAGGGGCCAGCATTAACCCTACTTCAATCCTAATTCCTGATTCAATTAGTCCCTGGAGGGTTTCACCTCTCAAACTCCCAAAAGGGCTAAGGAGGCAGCTATCTGATGATATTTTCAACCAAAGCTAACTATTGAATCATAAGGCAGAAACTTCCCTAACCTGTAGTAAGCTAACCTCCCTAAGCTCTGAAAAGTTCAAGGGACTTTATTAATATATCTCTCTAAACCCCCTACCGCTTTGAAATAGCAAGCTAAAGTACCACCATATTTCTCTGGATCCAGTTGAACCTTCAAGAATGAAATGATCCAAGGGGTATATAGACAACCCTTAATGATCAATATTCTAGCATACCCATAGTTAAAGTTCTGGCTGGTCTTAGGAATGCTGAGCAACCAGCATATATGTACACCTCTAAGGGCTATATAGAACAGTAAAGGGGAAAGCTTTAAAGATGATAATGACCTTATTAAGATGGGAGGTGCATCATCACAGTTGGAGATCTGCTGCCTGGCAAGGTTGAGATTGGTTGGTAAGGTTGGGGAGGCCCTCTCAAATTATACCGGTCAGACCTATTAGAGCATCCCATCCGGTCTTGGGGGAACTCTCTACTCAATCTTTTCAGGGAATTATTAATGACAAGATTTCTCAATAGGGAGTGATTACTTAACAAACCAGGATCAATCCAGTTCTACATACAGTACTGGTGGTCAGGATCTCTTTAGGCCTGCCTAACCTTGCATAGTCTAGGTGTTCTGGGATACATTTTTTAGAGTTTTTTTCATTCTCCATATCCTTTTCTAAAGTAGATGATGCTGGAGTTAGCTTCCACAGCTATACCTGGTCCGCTCAACCCAGGATCATGCTTGTGCAGGTCAAGTTTACCAGCCAAGATCTTGTCTCTTACCAAGGATATTTCAAATTGGAGGGACATGGCCTATCTTCAGACGCATCCTCTTTCTATATCAATCTGGTCTTACCATGCTTTTTTGTATGTATGGACTGTCTTCCCTGGGTACTTTCTTTGGTAGGGTTAGGCATGGTCCAAGGTTACTGTTAAAGATGGTTAGAGTATGTCTGTATGCTAGCTCCTAAGGGCCCCTGCCAGTTTTTATTTGCTTGAGTCCATCATGCCATTGTTGCAACTGACCCAGTTATAGTATAGTATTTTGTTTGGGAAGACAGCATTTGATACAAGGGATAAAGAATAGGGACTAGGTATAGGTTTATTTGTAATGATGTAATCAGTATACTATACACAGAAGCCACAAGTCCACTGGAGGGTTGACTGTGGTAGGATCTAAATCAGGGTTGAGCTACAAATATTGTAATTGAGGGACCAGCACATCTAGCTGATAGAGCTCCTATTCAGGAGATCTGGCCTGAGAGTTGACATTGATGGCAGAATGCCCAATGCCATCAGATACTCATGGCCATCTCTATGAGCACCCTATGTGCATTATAAGATACATTGGCAGGCAGGGAGTCAATCCTGGTTGCAACAGCATATGTCACTGGGTGGTAGTCTAGGGTGGGGTGTGCCATAGACATCTGTGAGCCAGCGACATTTTTTGGTGACCTCCCCTAGGCCTCTATAGCTGTTACAGGTGTTAAGCCCTCTTTAGGGATATCCATCAATCAACCTGGACCCACCTGAGTCTTCACAATTAGTGCAGCGTAAGTGGTCCTTTCATTGCCCTGGCGCTGCACCTTCTAGGAGCGGCTACTTCTCTGGCCCACCATCAACAACAATCAGATACCCTGGTACAAGCTGCACATACCCAACTTGTATGCTCAGGAGGTTGGCTTTGGTTCCAGGCCAGCAGTTGATCTGTTCTCCCTCCATATACCAACCCCATCCCATTGGATAACCCAGGGCTGCAATCAGCTACATGGCTCAGAAATGGAGATCCACACTCACCATCCCAGCAGGGTTTCAACCCCTACCTATCCAGGGGCTCCTTGTGGGGTGCCTTTACTGTTAGCGCTTCTCCAGCGTCCTATCAGGGGTATAACTCTCCCCCAATGGATCCTGCCTTCATTAGGACGGTGCAGGATAGTACACCCCCATGTTCTTTGAGCTCCATGAAGCCTGGATGGGGTACACCAGCCCTTCTTCACCAAAAAGGGTACCCTGGTCCAGAGCCAGGGATGGGCAGAGTTGGGTTGGCATCCTTCAGGGGAGCTAGCTCTAGGGCATAGGCAATATACCCAGGGGATCCCCATACCATCAAGGTACTCAAGCTTGGGGGGTACTGTTGTTGGATCCATGGAGGGAGATCCCTTCCAAGACTTTCTCTGTGTAGCAGGGGGCCGCCAGGATTGTTTCCCCCAGCTCAGCTGGGCTATGGCTTTTGCAGCCCTCCTACTCTGAGACCTGGAGCTATCCTGATGCCCCTCCCTTCACCCTCCTGCCCGTTGGCAAGTATATGGCCCCTGTTTCAGGATGCTTTCTTTCAGGGAGGTCAATTTTGGTGCTTGAATATCTCCTTGTCCCCGTCTGTTCTTCTGTAAGCTTTACGTTGCCCCACCACTGACTTGTACTAATAGGGGAACCTCAAACCTAGCCTGCAACTTGCTGTCTGTTAAATCTTCCTATAGTCTAGCTTCTGGGTGTATCTTATCAAAAAGCTTAAAATGTTTTCCCAAATATTCCCTAAGCCACTTCTTTAAGCTCCAGCTGGTCTGCCAGTGGCCTGTGTTGATAGGTAAAGCTGCAAACTGCCTTTTCATCCCTATTGACCTTGATTGGGAATCTAAAAGATCCGCAACAGGGGATGATGTATTGCCTTCTGAATGGGTAAAGTTTCCTTGCAATCCACCCCCTCTGCCTTCCCGGCACCTGCCCCAGGATGGGTTTACCTGGGCTCAGATCCACCTATTAGGGTACTGCCAGAGCCTTGCCCATCTCCCCACACTCAGCACAGCCTGATGGCATGCCGGCTGCACCTTGTATCCTGCATTGGTACGCTGCCCCCTGGTGGATCCTTCCTTTATAGGTTGCCATCTCAGGGTAAACCCCCTCCAGCTATCCAGATCTGGGACACTATCCTTACCTGGGTGGGTATTACCCATCTTTCAGAATACAACCAGCTCTTGCTCTACTTTACAATGGCACTGCTATGCAGTACACTTGGAGGTTACCTTGGGCAGGCTCCCCTCAGTATAAAGCTCCAGGAGGTTCCCTGATATCCATCTGGGTAGGCATCAGGGACCAGCCAGCTGTCAAGAAAATCCTTGATCTAGGCTAGCGGATGAATAGATCCCAGAACAGGACCTGGGAGCACTGTGTATGAGGATTCATGAGTGGCGCAGTGTAGGGATAAGCTGCTCCACATCTGTACTTGTCCAACTGATTGGCGTACATTCATGGTTGGGTGGTCTCCAAAAGCTCCTGGTGTACTAGTTGCCCTTCTTGAGCCTTCTGGGCCTGTCAGGAACCTGGATTGCTGGTGAGCCAGGGGTGCCCCGGGATACTTGATTGGTGCCTGGCAGGCCTATCTAGCCCATGACACTTATACCACCCTTGGATCTGTTGCTTCCCCCTTGCCACCTTATCCTTGTGGGGCTGTAGGTGGAGTTGGCTTTGCGGCAACAGCGCCATGTCACCTCAAAACTCTAAATCTCCTATGTTTTTTGCTAGTCGCGCTAGCTTAATTCTTTTTTTAAAGCATTCAGGGGTGTGAACCCAGAAAACACAACAAAATTGTGGCCATCTCAACACAATTTAATATTAAGCTTAATAAAAAACACAATTTAACCAGATTTTTCCTTTACTTTTACTAATAAAAATTAGTTTTTATTTGTTTTCATGGCGTAAAAGTGTCAATGTCGACACTTTTTAAGCATAACTTATTTTTAATAACAAAACTGAAGCATATACAACAAAGAAATTAAGTGTGCATTTAAAAATATTTTTATTTAATTATTATATTGAAAAAGACAGTGCACATACATTTGATTGTTGGAATGTTCATGTTATAAATAAATATGTGGTACTTATTACGGCTTTAATATATTAAGTGGATTGGTGGCTAACAGCAATTCAATAATTTAAGCGTGAGTTACTATGTAAGTTACTATAGAATTTATTATTAAAAATAATGTTAACACTTGTAAATGTCGTTTATTTGCTTGTGATCATCCCCCGGGGTGGAGTTAAGCAAATTAGAGTGGCGCAATTAAGCCTAGATTAATATGTCACCTCATATAAAAAATGTTGTAAGTGATATTGTTGACACTTTACCCTTTTTATTATCTACCAACAACTTATAACAAACTTCTTATATACACAATGGTAAAATATCATATTATCACTACCCAAATAAATTTTTAATAAAGAAATAAAGAAATAAAGAACCTTGATACTTTTTTTACTTATTTTCATATGTTTTTTTAATTTTTATATGTGAACAAAAATACACAGAAAACAGTTAATTTTGCTAGCCTGCGTAAATTTAATTAAGTGTACTATGAAAAAACATAGTAAATTTTTTAAAAAAATGTTGATAGTGACAATGTTGTCAAAAATAATGTCTACAATTTTTGCAATTGACAGTGAGAATTCATCTTTTTTTACTAATTGTCACTCATAATGTCAACGCTTTTCAGTTCTCACATATAAAACTTTATGTTTTACATAATAAAAACTTCTCATTTTTTTGATATGCTGTATTTTTAACTTTTCTCTTTCATATTTTCTAATTTTTAAAATAAAATCTATATCTAAATATAATAATTTGCATATTTCTCTTAGCTTTTAACTTTTTATTTATAACTTTAATAAAATAAAAACTATACAAGTATTTTTTAACTTTTACATGCCAATAAAAACCATCTAAGCTTTACTTTTTATATATTATGCTTTTTAAGTTTTTTTTTATACATAAATTGCTTTATTTTAAACCATTTTACTTATTATTTTAGGACAAAAACACTTCCAAACAGCCCAAAGGAACCATGTGTCCTTCAAAGCCAACCAAACCCGCCAAAAAGAAGCCTGTCTCATCAAAGAAGGTCACTCCAAAACCATACCCAAAGCCCTCCCCTGAGCCCTCTCCTGAGAAGAGCCCTGCTCACTCCACTGGGGGAGAGGAATCTGATGGCTCCCTTACAGAGCACAGTTTTTACAACTTGGCTTCTGACAAGGAGCCAACCAAGAAGAAGCGCTCAGCCCAAAAGTCCCCACCCAAAGATAAGTCTCCTGCACATGAGGAGCACCACAATAAGCACCCTTCTGCTTCCCCCACCAAACTCCCCCCTTCAAGCTCATCTGGGGATGATTCAAAGCCCCGCCCTGATTACTTCCCTGGCTTCTGCCATGCTCCTGCTGGCCCCTGAGACCCTTTGTTGGCCCACAACATCTGCAATGTCAACAGCAAATTTAAAGTTCCCTCTTCCTTGCCCAAATACTTCCCAATCATGAGCGTAAAGGGTGGGCCGGCCATGGTGGCCAATGGGTATATTTTCTCTTGCAACAATGCCAACTGGGGCTTCAAGAGCCGCCATTACACCTGCAAGGACCGCTCCTGCCCATTAAAGCTCAACACTGAGCGCTAGGACTTGGTCCAAACCATCAAGGGCAAGCATACCTGCATCATGCCAAATACCACAATTGCCCGCCTCCTCAAGTGGTATCTCGTCCAGGTGATGCCCACCTCCAAAGATCTTTCTGCCACCCAGCTGACGGTGCTTGCTTGCAAGTACCTCTCCCCAACCAACTTGAAGAGGGTGCCAACCCACAATCAGTTGGTCAAGTTTGTAAGTGATAGGAGTCAAGCCTCAAACCCCCTGGCCAAGAGCGCCACTAAAATTGAAGACCTGGTCCTCACAGATGCCCTCAATAAGACAGAGGATGGTGAGATGTTCCTGCTCCATGACAATGGGCAGGAAGTGGAGGATAGGATTGTAGCCTATGCCACAACCCAAAACCCGGAGCAGCTGAACACTGCTACCACCTGGCTGTGCAATGGCACATTTGCTACTTGCCCCTCCCTATTCAAGCAGCTTTGGGTCCTGCATGGGCACTTTAATGACCAGGTCATCCCCCTTGTCTTATTTCTCCTTCCTGGTGCCAAGACTTAAGTCTACACCAGAGCCTTCAAGATTGTCTGGGATGCTTTGATCTCCCTTCCCACCAACCAGCTCCCCCCTCACACTCACCCCACAAGGGCAAATCCCTCCTCCGCTGAGAAGGATGAGTTGACCCTAGCCACTGAGCAGCTAGCTCATGTGCGCTCACTTGGGCCAAAGGTTATTATAATGGACTTTGAGCAAGCTCAGTTCAGAGCCTTTGAGGCCACCTTCAATAGAGAATTCCAGGGCTGCTTCTTCCATTTTAGGCAGGCCCTCATCAAGAATCTCAAGAGTGAGAAGGACCTTTTCAAGAAGTATCTTAACAATAGTAAGGGGAAGTGCTGCTTTTCCTTGACTCAGTTTGCTGCCTTGGCTTTTGTGCGCCCAGAGCATACTGGGATTGGCTTTGAGTCCCTCCTGGAGGATGCTTACGTGAAGAAGTACTCCACCATCTTCAAAGGTTACTTGGATTACTTTGAGCGCCAATGGGTGGGCAAGAAGGTGACTGCCCAGAGAGGTAAGAGCGGGGCCACTGCCCCTTGGAATTGCCAGGACGCCTGTCTCAAGGGGGAGATGAAGGCCACCTCTAGCCTTGAGGTTTGGCACAAGCACCTGAAGGTGAAGTTTGGGTCCAACCCCAAATATAACAAGTTCTTCCAGAAGCTGCAGGAGGAGCAGGCCTGGAATGTCTCCAAGTTTTGCGACCTGGCCAACCGGGTAGCCCCCACAAAGCAAAAGTCCAAGGAGCAGGACTACCAGGAGGATGTTCAGAAGGTGGTAAAGAAAAAGTACAAGGTGGCAGAGATTAAGAAGTACCTTGAGGACGTTGCCACTGCTCTTGCTGGTGGCTTTAATTAGCTTAATATACCTTGCTTTGCTTTGCCTGTATATTTTTTACTTTTAAACTTTTAATTTTTTAATTTATTTTTAGTGTACTAATTTTTTATGTATAAATAGTAAGCTTCAGATATAGTTTCAATGTGGTTCAGTAAGAAATATCTCATATTTTGTTAATTTATCTTTAAGGTATGAGATATTTTCAGTTATGCTTATATAAAGTATAATAAATTAAAATTAGAAATTTCTTATATTTTGTAGTTATTATTATATATAAAATATCTTTATTTTTGGTTCATTGGAATTTTATTTTTTATTCCCATAAAAAATAATTTTATAATAAAGAGTGTAAATTACCTAGTAAATTGAAATATATTTGCTTATATCTCCTTATTCTTATTACTTATAGTAATTTTTTATTGCAGTTTTGAACTCTATGGGGTCATTTTAGTATAATAATGTATTTTAAAATAAATTTCTATATTAAAAATGTTCAGGGTACAGAGTTTCGTTAATTAAAAAAGTGTCAACATCCAGGAAACGACATTAAGTAAAATTGGGTCATCACTTTACTATAGTGTCGACATGGGCGCTGTTGCCAGCTTTCTGGGGATAGTTTAAGCTGGGGTCAAAGGGTTATCCCAGCACAGTCCCCTTGGTTCTCTTTATAGGGGTGGTTCCTTGCAGGTTTGCGTTGGGGCTTATGTACTCTGCTTTTAAAAGATCTACCCGGTTGACTTAATTCTGGATATGCTGCCCACTACCCTACAGCTACTCCATTGTAGCTCTTAGTGGAGCATGTGGGATTCCTGAAACAATGTGGGGGGAAGGTTAGGTCGGGTGGATATACCTGGTATGATGGAGGTGGGTATCCATCCCCCTTTCCCTGGCTGCACTTGCTGAGAGGGGTGATCTCTTTCCTTGGTTTCCTTCCGCCATCTATCATGCCGAGGGGTTAAGAAAAGGAGGGTGCTGCTGCCGTGCAGGAAGATCTCTTATATAGAAGGATTGATCTGGGATGGGCCTTGTCCCAGATATGGATAAGGGGATCTCCCCAGCGGATTGGTTAACCAGACTCCTGGTATATGTAGACCCTAGGGACCGGAAGGTGATAGCGGTTGGTTGATAACCCAGGCAAGGTGGGGATATTCAGCTTGCATGTACGGTGATTGGGGATTGAATGATGATATATAACTAGGTTTGTTTAGTTGACTTGGTCGTGGGGTCAATGGTGAGTTGGTTGGATTTGGAGCTGGAATGATTTAGAAATAGGTTTATCCTATTAGGAAAGATCTGAGTCCTTGATTGATGTTGGATCGAGATCAATAGAAAACAACGGGTACATTGCTTAGATATACATTTGATTTAATTATAGCTAGCTTTATGATTTAATATTGGGTGCAGGTATCATTAATGAGATTGTGGATCAAAGGAGCGTAGTTTAATTAAAGGGGTGTGGAGTAGATCTAAGTATCAGCTAAAAGTACTTGTTTATGAAGTCATACTTGTCGCTGGTGTTGCCAAGGATGTTTCTGTAGGGGACGATCTGCAGCAGCGGCTTCAGGGTTTCCAGCTCAAGGACTTTGGCTTGGATGGTATCGGTGTGGATGTAGAGGAGGTTGGGTGCCGCGTTGATCAGGTCTGGCCAGAACGAGTCTGGCTGTTCGGTGTTGGTGTAGAAGTGGATGAGATTAGGGAATGCGTTCTTTGGCAGGGGTAGCATCTGTGTTTGGATAGTGTTCTGGATGTAGAGGTGTTGGAGCTTATGGAAGCATTCACATGTCCATCTGAAGAAATCAGGGAACTCGTTGGTGGGAACGTCCAAGGAGAGATGGATGGCTGAGAACTGGCATTTGGGGGAAGTGTAAACCGTAGCCGGTGTGGAGGAGATGGATGGAGAGCGATGGGATGGAAGTGAACTGTTTGAAGTCATCGTCGGAGTCCTCTGAGGAGTACTCATTGTAAACTGTGCAGTGGTTCACCAGGTTGGGGGACTTTGCCAACTTCATAAAAGTGTTAAAGGCATCCCCGTCAAAATAGATGTCATTCAGGCCCTGCTCAAGATGCCCCTCCCTTTCGATCTCCTCGACCTTCTTGGCCGCCTTTGGCGTTGCTGGCAGGGATAGGCTGTACACGACAGTATTGAGAAGGCCTGAAATGAGCGAGAACTCATCATCCTTGCACTTCTTAATAAAGGGTGGGTATCCAAGGTTGAATTGCGTAAAGTCTTCCCCCAGTAGGCATGGGCTGAAGCTCTGGAAGTTGGTCGAGAGGCTGATCAGATTTTCCAAAGAGGACCAGTTTTTCTCGCTGGCTTCTCGTGGAATCTGATGCACAGTGATGTTCTTTAACCGCCTTAGCTTTTGGCATTCCAAGGCCAATCCATCTAAACTCGATGCCTCACACGCCTCTGACACGAACAGTACAATATAACGAAGGCTAGAGAATATGGAATGAAATCTCAGCCTAGCCTGCTGCAATGCTTCAAATCCACCTGTACTGATCTCCAGCACTTTGATTTGGCGGCCATACTTTCTGACAAAGGTTCGGTAATCCTCGAGTCGGAAGTCGGCAGCGGAATGGGATCGCAGCAGCAGGGGCAATGCGGAAAGGTTGAAGCTACGGCAGACAAGTCTAAGCTGCTTCACGCTTTGAAAGTCCAAGAACCGAAAGATTTCGTCGACCAGCAGGCTCGGGAGCATGCCAAGGATCCTTACCGGCGTGCCCTCATATCCACCCATCCCTTAAGCGCTTGTATGGGACGACTGACTATGCTACTGGAAATCCCATGCAGCTCCCTCTATAGCGGTTATAAATATCTATACTAAAGTTCAAGTCGGCAGTATGCCAGGCTTATCAAAGGACAAGCATCGCTTGGTTTTCGGATCGAAGCTTTAATACGTGGAACCACTCCGTTTCCATATGCGCTTCGGATCCTGGCGCCTGCACAAAATCCAACCCCCCTTTAATTGATCCATTCCACCTTACTCACCATGCAGGCCTGCACAAAGTTTACCATCCCTGCTCGTCTGATTTAGCAGGAACCCTACATTATAGGGTAATCATCAAGAGAGCCTAGCCAACAGAAAAGAGATTTCCTAAACCAGCCCGACTAAAAGGCAGAGCCTAATCATTGACCAATATCCACTAAACAGTGGCAAATGTAAAAAACAGGTGTTGCAACTGAGTTTCCCCCCTCGCCTACCAACATATCTTACGATACACAGGGGGTGCTCAATGAGTTGCACCTTGATGTATCTAATGGTATGGATCAATCTGATGGCAATATTAAACTGTGGGCACTTTCTCCTAATTAGGAGCATTGCCAATTCGACCTGCTGATCCCCGCACGAGTTATTCCTCAGCTCCAAACCTTACATGGAACATGCCACTATGCTATCCCCTGATGGCCTTGTGGCTTTCTCCATAAAGTATATTAATCACAATATTCTATAATAAACAGCTACCTTATTCTATTCATTCCTGTCCTTTTCTATTGGACTGTTGTCTTCCCCAATCAAATACTGAACTCTAATTGGTTCAGTTGTAACACAGGACACATTAAAGTAAGAATTAAAGAGCTGAATCTACTTTACTATGTGCAACTATAAATAGCTCCCAAGGAGGAAATCATCTATACCCATCCCACTCTTTGTTCTGCCAGCTTGATCTGTACTAACAACCTTCCATCTGCTTGCCATCAAGCAGGGGGCCAGAAACCAAGAATTTCTATAACACTGGTCAGGCTCAGATCATCTTCATCCATGTACACTGGGTTTAGCTGAAGCTACATTTTTATCCGCTTATCTCCTGCCCCTGTTTAATAGTATGGCACCCACCTCATCTCTTCAACATGATCTGTAGAGCCCGATTCCTAATCCGGTATAGCACTTCAGATCTTCAAAGTCAAATCAATATCCCAAGCTGTCTTGGATCACAGTATCCATACTCTTTTGATTTCACCTTTAGCAGAGTCACATCCCGAGTGCAGACTCCTCCAGGTCCCTTTCTCAACTCCAGACAGGGGTTGCTCCAAACTGGGAGAAGGGCTCATTTACACTCCAACCAATGATATGCCAGATCCTGCCCCACCTATGAGAGTGGCCAGCCATCTCCCTGGCCCGCTACCGCTGGTGGAGAACCGCCCTGTGTAGGGATCAACTGACCCCGGGAAAAGATCCAGCAGTACCCACCTTCAGGCTGGGTTCACCGTGTGCTGTGGCCCCACCGCCCCAGGTTCATCTCAGAGAGATCTCTGATCTCCCCCTTCCCCGGGCCAGGAGGTAGATCCCGTATCCATCCCGGAAGCTGGACCTCCACCTCTGCACCAACCCTTCCCCCCACATTCCCTGCCAGCCCCTTGGCCAGGCCCAAGCATATGCCCCAGCCTACCTGAGATAGACCATTGCCGTAACTGGGCTATTTTAGCCGAGTTACCCGGGGGATATCTGGGAACTAGATGGCTGTCCTCATTTAGAGGTAGGGCTTATGAAGCTGTGCTGGATCATTGTAAGGGGAGCATGGTTGTGTAGATGGCTTGGAGGGATGGTGGTGGGCTTGTTTCTAGTAGAGGGACCTAGGCCAAATCCAGCCAGTTTGGGGCTGGGAGCATCTTTGGTCCCTGGTGCTGGATTTGGAGGTCCACCTCCTTGTTTGGCCACCAGTTGCCCCAAGGTGGGATCACTGCCCCCCGCTTAGTTGGGGCCTTGCTGGCAGGTGAACCCTGCCGGTTCCAGGCCATGGTGCTGTAGACCTGCTCCTAGAAAGGGTGGGCTAGAAATAAGATGGGGCCCAAAGTATACCCTGATGGTTATTCAGTTATCTAGGCACCTTATCAGCCAGCTGGTTTACGTTAGTTGGCTGCCATGCCCAATCCCCCAGCCTTGGTCTCTGGCAATACTAAGGGGTCTGGCCCATCCATGTCCAGGGTTGGAGGGGCAGATCCATCTATATTTCTACCAATAGAGCTGCACCCCTGCCAACCGGCGGGCAATTTAGGGATGGGGAACCGGCCAGCCAGGGTTAAGTTTGCTGGTGGCACCCCTGGCCCCCTTTGCAATTGGACATGACCCATGGGTATTGGGGAGATGGACCTCGCAAAGAGATACCAGGCCATTCCTGGACACGGCATCAGCTGGTTTCCACCATCAGCCCTACACTGTGCTAGAGCTTATCCATCCTGAGCCAAGTCCTCCAACTGATCTGGAAGGGGACCCTTAGCGGTTAAGCTTTATCAGCTCCAGCTCTGGATGCTTCATCCTTTACCCCAGCCCTTCCCTGCCTTGGGGTTCAACCCTGGTTGTGATTTGGTCAAGCTGACCTTGCTGGCTATGGCCACCTGCTTTCAAACTGGTTGGGTTGGGATATCCTTTGCTCTGTATCCTGATACCTGAGCTAGGTTCATCCCCCACCCTCCCCAATCTATAGAGAGGTGTCTAGAAAAGTTAGGCAAGGGGCCAAAGTGTGCCCATTAGCTCTAGGTGTCCAAGGGCCCTTACTGTAGAAGTGCAACTTGAATAAAAGAATAAGGGATGGTATGATCCAAAAGATCAAATCAGAGCCTGGGGTGGGAAATTAGGGCAAGTCCCTCAGGTTGAAGCTCCTTAAGTTGAGAGTGCAGAGATTGAGAATGGGGCCCCAAAAGGGGCAAAGATTGAACTGCTGTGCAAAGGGCAAAGATCAAGAATATCCAGGACCAAAGGGCAAAGATTTATTCCATAAAGGTTGACTTCAAAGCCAAGAGTCAAACTCCTTTTGGATATAAAGAGTATACTCTGAATCCCTTGGTGGACTAAACAGAGCCCAAGGAGTTCATTTTTGCAAAAAGGTTGCATGGTGGATTATGAAAAGTGCTTAAGCTTGCTGCTGGTTAAAGAAACTCCTGTTTACTTTCAAGATCAAGATTAGTCTAGAATTTATATTTAATGTGTCAGGATTTTGGGATATCAACTAATCAACGGATTCAACCAATCATTGCGGGCCAGCTGTCAATCACTCTTTGGAATGGTTTCAACAGAGCTATGTGGGCCGCAGGATCAATTAATCAAAGGTCAGATCATATCCTGGCATCAACAAATTCATACATTGCAATTCATTAATTAAACATGTAATTACTGCTCATTAACTATTCCACCTCAACAACCACCTCAAACATGCTTCTCATAATAATTACTTTTCTAACCTTTAATTATATCCTAGAACAAGGGCCATTGTATGGGCCATCATCTGAAACACTTCTAGAAGAGTCCAGAATCAACTAGATTGTCAGGCCAAACACTCCAAGATAAAAGGCTTTGAGCCTATTGTATTAGAGCAGTCTTATTAAGTGAAAAAATCATCTCCATAAACTAGTATCTAACCACTGACTAGCTAGCCCTGGAAATGGCCCAGGTAGACAGAAAGGATACTGATATGTGGAATATGTCAAGCAAGCTTCTGCCAAGACCACCCCCAAAAGGCAGGGCCTCCTGTGTCAGGATTCTCCCTCATTATGCTTTGCTGCTAGTATTTTTACTAGGACACCAACTTTATTTTGATCTCTCTACTTATGGCTATTTTACTTTATTCTGCTCTTCAAAACCTTCCCTCTTTTTCCCTTACTTGACTGGCCAATTTAATCTATTTTAACAGTTAGTTTCAAGTTCAAAGCTTACCTTTGTTCCATGGAAAATTCTTGAACCACGGACCTATACACAGGATTAGTTTAATTAAGTCCAAAGTTAATACCCTTTTGCTTTGCTTGCTTACGCCAGCACTTTTGGACCAGGGTTTTCCCGCTCTTCTGCTGTATTTTGCTCTTTCCAAAGGTTACTAAGCAGCCACCGCTCTTCTTGCTGTCCCCTTTACCTTGGCGCTTAAATTTTTAAAGTTAAGTTGAATGAAACATGTACTTTTGTTTTTCAACACCAAGTCACCTACCCAATCTTGGTTAGACTTTTCACCCCAATTCTTGCACCTCACAAACCAAGTGAAATAAAAAGGCTTGGTTTTCTAATCCTAACAATAAGTTGAGGTTGTTTGACTTGCACCCCAAAAAGGTACTTGTTAGGTTTTGTGGCTTGTGTTTCCTTTTCTTCACTCTTTTATTACTCCATCTTAGCTCCATTTTCCATTTGATTACCTTTTATAACAGTTAGGAAATTTTTATTGTGGGACTCACTCCTTGATCATGGAAAGCTTTAATCTACCAGCTAGTGGTGATCAGTTTCCTGACTTATAAATCAACCTTTTAACTAAACCATCAGTCATTAATACTGGTCGCTATTTTTCCCCTAGGATCAATCAACCGCCTTAGCCCTTATTTTACTTCTATAAGTTTTTAGGAGCCTTTGTCCAGTTGTTGTTAAAAACCTTACCCACCTTTGTATATTTAACAAATATAAACATGCTTGGTGTAAAGGCCTTAGTATACAATAATTTACCCCAAGCCTTCAGACCTTACATCCTGCCCTGCCGCCCTAATGATACTTCAGTCTAATCTAGTGTTGTGAGCTAACCTGGATAGCATGTGTGCAGGCAGGCTGCCTTAAATCCAGTTCATTAGAGTAAAAGACTGATGAATCCTTATTGACTTGATGATTGATCCAAGTCTCATTTCATTAACGTGATCCTCTATTATGCTATTATTAGTGGAGCAGAAGATGATACTGTCACCATACAGTATGATTATCTATATCAAAATATAAAGACAAGCTATGAATCTATATCCAGAAGTAAGAAGAACTATCCCAAATCCTCCAGGCCTTGGGCCTTGTCAGACTTGCTACTTTGGATGATAACAAATATTCTGGTCCAAAAATTTATGTCAAAGTCACAGGTTCTCTGTACTTTCCTAATGTTAGAAGACTTAGGATATCATATGGCGGATGATAAAATACCATGGTCTGCAATTCTCTGACAAACTGTATTCAAATGAGTATAAAATATGAAGCTTTGTAAAAAGCTATGTTAAAATTTATTTATATAGTAAACTGTTTATTGTCACAGCATAAAATTAAAAGAAAATAAAAGAAATGTAAGATTTTATTTGGAATATCAGAGAATCTTTGAAATATTTTTAAGATGTGTAAGTCAGTTAGAAGAGTTATAGGGTAAAATGGAGCTTTTTTTAGCTATCTCAAAGCTGTTGAGATCCTTGCTGCTCTGGAAACACTTTGACGTCCATCTAGAAACTCCTGGTAAATAGTCTCATTGGTTGCCTGTTCAACTTTGAGTTTGTTGATCAGTACATTGAACTTGGGTTTTTTCACCCCAACACTGTTAGTGAAATTGTTGTGCCAGCTTTCTAGGGAGGAATTAGTCTTCATGGTCTTATTTTTAACAAGCTTGAACTGGTTCTATTCAATTTTCTTTTTTTCTACCACAGAATCTGCTCTCAAGTTTGCCAATCCATTGCTATTCAAAGTAATCAACAAATGGAGCAAAGATAGCAGCATTGTCCTCCATATACTTGGTCTTATTAAATGCCTCATAAATCTTGCTAGAGCCCTCTTTTCTCACCAAGGCAATGTCAGAAACGAGTTCAAAGCCACTTTGGGCTCCTGGGAGTGGTTCTAGTGACCAGTCTGTTGAGCTCAGTGAAGCTCTGGAGCTTCCTTCTAAGAAATTATCTAAAGTGAAAGAAGCAGCCATGAGGCTTGTTATTAAATAACTTTTTGAAGGCGTTGGCTTGAGCAGGCTCAAAGTCAATAAGAAGATGGATATGATAAGTCTCTGATGTTTCCTCATTATCAGTCTGGCTAGGGATTTTTAACTTCTTCCTCTTGGGGGTAGAGGTGGGGCATCAGTAGGGGGAAGGAGAACCAATTTCTCCTTTAGAATCCCCAAAGAATGAGTATAGTCATCATCATTTTGTCCTGATACCAGAAAGCACATTATTGGCTAACCTTGCCACCCTACTTCTCATGGATGCACCAAAGCTGGGAAAATATCTTGGAGCATGATGAGAAGGTCCCATCAGCCAACCAGATATTGGTTGCCATCAATCTCTTCAGGTTATCCTGGACGACATAGCATATTGTTCTCTTATGCTCATCAGGACCATTGTCATGGAAGAGAAACATTTCATCCTTGGAGGTGACTCTAAGCTCATTTAGGGTATCCAGTTCCAGGGGGGAGGTAGCACTTCTGCCCACATTGTCAGACTTTTGGCAGTTATCACTCACATACTTTTTGTCAAAGCCCATACCAGAGTCCAGCTGGACTCCCACAGGGGAAGTGGGCCAGGCCTGAAAGGCCATGTACAATTAGTTCTATTCTGAAAAGGTAATTCAAAGCTTTAGCCAAAGGACGCCAACTTCCAGTATGGGGCACAACTTGGTCAGCCAGCCCCAATACTGTGATATAAACGAACCCCAACTTGCTAAAGTCCTGAGCAGGAGGCACATTGGGCAGGGGGGTGGAAGAAATCTTCTTCATAGTAGGCGGAATAGACACTATAGGGTGGCCAGGAAGAAGATCCAGGTGATTAGGACAGAAGAACTCCAAGTCAGAGGCGCAAGGTGGCTTAACCAAAGTGACCAGAGCAGAGCCAGGAAGGAACAGATAGGCGCGGTTGTATTGTGTAGTAGATTCACAAAGAGATGTAAACAGGATGATTATATTGGTGCAAAAATAGATAATTCCTGCAAGAAAATAATGGGTCCTGGGCATAAAGTTGTTTATTTTAAGATTTCAATAGTGAGGAAGGCTCCTCCTCCTCACTATTTATACTTACTGTGGAATACTTAGTCTTTTGTGCCACCGTAGGCCTGGTGGCATCATTTTCAGTGATGCTTGCAATTTGGCTCAGAAATTATACACTTGGTCCCAGGGGCAGAAGGTAATTGACTGGTATAGGATGAACCTTGGTTTGGCTACAGCATGCCAAGGCTCCACAGTAATTATTAGATCCCACAAGCAATTGAGCGCCTTATTTTGCAATCAAATGATTTCCATCCCAATTTATCACTTTCTGATAGTAAATAGACCCAAATTTGTGTTTACATTTGATGCTAGGGATTCAAGACATGTGGGCCTTGAAAACCCCAGGCTATTTGTGATCAGAAAGGGGATCTTCTCCCAGGAAGGCATTTGGTAATGTTTCTCCATGCTATTGTTTGCTTTATCTCTAGGAAAGCTAGCTGATTGTCTAGGGCATTCTGGGCCCTGACACTTTTGGATCCCTCTAAAAGTGCCAACAGCTGTCTTCTGAAAGATGTTCAATGTCAGAAAATCACAGACCATGGTTGTCACAGTAGGTTCCATCATGCCAGGAATTATCCAGTCAAGTAGAAAGGCTCAAAAAGCCAGCAAACCATTAACAAAATTCACCCAATTAACAGATTTAAATCAAACAGTCAATTGAAAATGGGTTACAGCTGCTCCAGTATGCCAGCTGAAACTGAGTCCTCCTTGCAAACTGACGTTGATAAATCAACATAATTTGAAGGTCACCAGATATGAGCTTATTAATCAGCATGGTTGTCAGAAATTGATCACACAAGGGTTCTTTGCAACCTGGAGTAGATACTCAATTGAAAATGTAGAAGAAATAGGAGCCCAGGATCCAGGTGGTATTGCTTAGTCAATTTTTGATATATATTGAATAATTTTCACTGTTTCAACTCTAAGAGTTGAGTCCTCTCAAAAATTTACTCAATAAAAATCAAATATCCTTTGGTCTAGTTTACTTTTTAAAAATGCATCCTGTAGTCGGATTATTGCAATACATTCCCTACAATCTTATTCTAAGCCAGATCATTACTGGAAGATAGGGTCCTTCAGTTGGAACTTTGTCATTGATACCACCAAATGTTAATTCAAGGCCTGCCAATCTTGGAGTGGTTTCCCTGTCTTTGAAAATAAAAATTGTGTAGCATCCCAATGTCCTGAATTTTATTCTGAAGATTCTCTGATACTTTCACAGGCTATTTATCTTGGGCTCTTTTGGTTAGGATTAATTATTTTACTTAATCCTAGTATCTCAATTGGAAATTTTTAAAACAGTATTTGAAGCTGCGTTGGTAGTTAATCATTAACTCTATGTGAATTTGGGTGGTCATTCCCCACCACTTAGAGACAGCTTCTTACTATCCTGCAATTTCCATCACATTACTCAACTATTCTACATCTGAGTTTTTGGAAGCAGTTTGTCATGAATTTGTGTTTCTTTTCTCCTGCTCTGTTGAGATATCTGGGTTTACTATGCTTGTTTGTATCAGTTCATTTCTGAGTTTTCAGTTTGGGCTTTTCTTTAATTAGCGGTTTCCACTTCCAGTTGCAGTTGTTGAGACTGGATCATCTGTTTCCTATTTCTGCTGTGCTATGTCATTTTGGCGCCTGGATTATTTTCCTGCTCAACCTACTGATGAAATTTTGCGTGAAGTTTTTTCAGCTTTATCATTCTATTCTGGTTTGAGCCTTAGTCACAAGTCCCAAGTTTATCATGTGATGACAAAGGTTTCTGAGGATGCTTGTGAATGGTTGTTGTCCGCAGTGGAGCGCAATCCACATGTTTTAACTGAAAGTGCATCTCTATACCCTTTGTTAAAAGATTTGTGTGTATCTATTGAGGAGCTCAAAGTATATTGTAAGCTGTACACCTTACATCAGGATACTGCTCAGATATTGATATTCCTTCCTTAGTTTCTGGCCTAATGTCTTACAATCAATGTTCCTGAGGTGAATAAACTCTCAGCGTTGTGGTTAGCAGTTGACCAGACTGCCCAGAATCTGGCAGTTTGGGATTCCCTGTTAACCACAACTGAGGCCCTGGTAAGCCAAATTCTTTTTCTGGTCTCAAATATGTTGGTTTCCAAACAAGGTTTGATGGAAGTTGAAGCTAAACCTTCTGGGAGCTCCTGGTTTTCTGGGACTAGTTCTGCGGTGGTGTCCTCCAGCCAGAGTCAGGACTGTTATTCCTGTGGTTCTTCTCAGTTGCAATTGGCAATTTTGAACAAACCTGTTGAGGTGAATGAGGTGTCTGTGGTGCCCACTTCCAAAAGTTCATTAGCTATGCTTCAATGCATTGTGCCAAAAAAGTCTTTGCCAGTCAAACACAAAACAGTTGCCCTTGTTTCCATCAATTGTGATCATCCTGTCCTTCCTGATGCTGTCCAAGAGATGATTAAGAAATATTTTCAAGAGCACCCTGCCTCCTTAGCTGCTGTTTGTACCACCAAAGAAAAGAAGAATCCTGCCAAGATTGCAACATTTGCTGTGAATAAATCTACTTCTGGTTACTTCTTGTTTTATGGTAACATTGATAATGGTCAAACAATCTATCAGCCAGCCATTCTGTTGGATATAGGTGCTTCCAAGAACTTTATGAGTGTTGAGACTGTGGATTTGCTGCAACTCAAGTATCACCCGGGAATGCTGGTTAGGGGTGGGAACTGTCAGACTTTTCCCTCTTTCTAGCTGAAGAAGCCAGTTACTTTTGTAGTTGCAGGTCAGTCTTTTACTGCAAGGTTCTCCATTTGCTCTACCCTTATATATCCTATTATTTTAGGGGTGGGATGGTGGTGCAATCATAATGTATTGACCCTGTTGAAAGAGAATGAGCTGAAAGTGGAACACTCTTTGGGCATATCTATCTGTATTCCGTTGTTAGATATGTCCAAACTAGAGCAGTCCTCTCAGACCATTCAATCAGTTCCTGTTTCCGTCCCTGCAAGTTCAGATTTACCAGCATGCCTGTACCCCTGGTCCTTGGCGTTCAACGCAACTAGGGGCAAGGTCCTTCCCAAACACACTCAGTTTGACTTTGACTTTAAAGTTACTGTTGATCTGATTTGTATTGTGTCTTCTATTTACCCTTTAACCTTGAAGGAAGAAACATGTTTAGAGGAGTGGACTTGGGATATGTTGGCAAAGGGATACATTTTCAAGAAGGCTTTGTTGATCTGTTCCCCCTTGTTTTTTGTTCAAAAGTTGGATGGGTTGCTTTGTCCTTGTGTTGACTACGGGAATTTAAATAGCATTACAATCCCTGATCCCTATTCCTTACCTCTCAAAGCTCAGATTTCCCGGTGTGTTGAGAAGGCAAAGGTATTCTCAAAACTTGATCTGTTGAATGCATTTAATAAAAAAAGGATTGCGGAAGGAATGGAATGGTTAACAGCATTCAGAACCAAGAAAGGCATCTTTCAGTTCCATGTAATGCCTTTTGGTTTGAAGAATGCCCTGGCTTGCTTTCAGCAGTTAATCAATTTGGTCTTGGGGGATCTCCTAGGCACATGAGCCATTGTGTATATAGACAATATCTTGGTATTCTCTCTGGTTGAAGAGTTGCATTAAGCCCATTGGTCAGCAGTTGTAGAGCGCATTCTCCAGGCCAACTTGATCATTAAAAGGATCAAATGTGACTTCTTTAAACGTAAGGTTACCTTTCTGGGTAATATTATCTTTGAGGATGGTCACACCATTGCCTCTGACAAGGAAGCTGCAGTTTGAGAGTATGTTACGCCAGTGACAGTTTCCCAACTTTGTAGTTTTTTTGGGTACCTGTACATTCTTGAAGAAATTCACCTCTCATTTGTCCAAAGTGGCTGCGCCTTTATATTCAACTAGTGGGAAGACAACTCTGGTCTGGACGCCTGAGTGCACAGAAATGTTGCAGCAGTCAAGGCTCTTTTGTTGTCCTTCCCAGTGTTGAGACATATGGATCCCAAACTGCCTTTTGTTGTTTCCACAGATGCTTCAAAATATGCTGTAGCTGGTGTATTGTTGCATACTGCTGGCAATGGGATAGAGAGACCTGCAGGTGATTTCTCCTGGAAAATGGAGGCTCTAGAACGCAATTACATGATTTACAACAAGGAATTGTTGGCAGTTGTGGAATTGTTAAGGCATTGGCATCACCATCTCATGTCAGCGCACCATTCATTTGTAGTAAGAACTGACCATAAAGCTCTTCTGTACTATTGACAACCCAGGGTTTTGTCAGGTTGCCAATCCAGATGGCATGGGGACTTGAAAAGATACAAGTTCTGCTACAAGTTCATTAAGGATTCTGAAAATCACTTGGCAGATGTGTTGAGTAGAAATCCTTCTCATCTCCCAGATGCTAGTATGGACGTTGAGTTTAACACACACACAATGATTCCAGACAAGGCTGTGGGTCCCAGAAGGAACTATCTGGGATGAAATCATGGAGGCCAATCACACCTGACCCACGGCAGGCCACCCAAGGAAGAACAAACTGGTGGAGTTAATTTGCCAACAGTTTTCTTGGAAAGGTTTGACAGTGCAGGTGGCAGCCTACATTTAGACTGTTGGGTATGTGTTTGGTCCAAGGCAAGCAGGAACAAGATGACTGGTTTGTTGGTTCTACTGCATCCAGCTGCAGGACCATATATGTCGGTGTCGGTAGACTTCATTGGAGAACTTCCAAATTCCAACAGGTTTAATACAATCATGGTGGTGGTTGATTGCTTCACAAAAATGGCACACTTTGTTCCCTGCTCAACCACAATTACTTTGGTGAAAAAAGCTTGGTTGTTTGTGAATAGAATCTTCTCCTTGCATGGCATTCCAGTGGAAATTGTGAGTGACTGCGGGCCCCAATTCATTGCTCAGTTCTGGGAAGATTTTACTGGGATCCTAGGTATCAAATTGTGCTATTCCACAGCTTTCTTCCCCCAATCTGATGGACAAACGGAGAGGGTAAATCAAAGTTTAGAGGTCTACCTATGCTGCTACACAAATGTGAGACAATATGACTGGTGTGATAACCTACCCATGGAAGAGTTAACATATAATAACACTCTGCACATTTCAACTCATGTTTTTCCATTTTATGCCAATGTAGGCTACAACCATTCATTCAACATGGGTCCCTGCTTAGTTAGCAACGTGGAAGCTGTAACTGATCAAGCTGCTGCATTGAAGCAGGTCCATCAGGAGCTTTAGGCTACTCTTGCAGCTGCCGTGACAACTTACAAGGAATACACAGATTACAAGCGCCAGGAAGGTCCAACCTACAGGCCAGGTGATCTGGTCATGGTTGATGCTTGCAATATGAAACTGAAGGTCCCCTGTTGTAAATTAGGTCCCAAGCACATTAGTCCTTTCAAGGTTGAGCGCCAAATTAGTCCCTCTGAATATTGGCTATATTTACCCCCAACTTTCAAGATTTTCCACACCTTCCATGAATGACTTCTTACCCCCTTTAAGGGTACAGAGACTCCTTCTTCCCAACCCATTCTTTTATAAGGAGAGCTTGAGTATAAGCTAAATTATATTCTTTCTTCCTGTAAGAATTGACGCCGTTTGAAATATTTGATGTCATGGAAGAGTTATCCTGATTCTGAAAACTCATGGGTTCCTCATTATGATTGTTCCAATTCCCCAGATCCGATGCAAGAGCTCCACCAGAGCAATCCCACTGCTATTAGCCACCCCAAGCTTATCTTAGCCGCAATGAAACTCCCACCTAACCACAAGAATTTCTCCTTATCTCATCTCTAGATGGGGGTATTGTGCCCAGAGCTAAAGCAGAGGGTAATGTCATGGCAGGTTCTATAATGCTGGGAATTATCTGGCCAAGTAAGAAGGCTCAAAAAGTCAACAAACCATTAACAAGATTGACCTAATTAACAGATTAAAATCAAACAGTCAATCAAAAATGGGTTGCGGCTGCTCCAGTCTACCAGCTGAAACCGAGTCCTCCTTGCAAACTCATGTTTATAAATTGACGTAATTGGAGGGTTACCAGATATGAGCTTATTAATCAGAATGGTTGTCAGAAATTGGTCACACAAGGGTTCTTTGCAACCTGGACTATATACTCACTTGACAATGTAGAAGAAATAGAAGCCCAGGATCCAGGTGGTATTGCTTAGTCAATTTTTGATATATATTGAATAACTTTCCCTGTTTCAACTCTAAGAGTTGAGTCCTCCCAAAAATTTACTCAATAAAAATAAAAATATCCTTTGGTCTAATTTACTTTTTAAAAATGCATTCTGTAGTTGGATTGTTGCAATACATTCCCTACAATCTTATTCTAAGCCAGATCATTACTGGAAGATAGGGTCCTTCAGTTGGAACTTTGTCATTGATACCACCAAATGTTAATTCAAGGCCTACCAATCTTGGAGTGGTTCCCCTGTCTTTGAAAATGAAAATTGTGTTGCATCCCAATGTCCTGAATTTTATTCTGAAGATTCTCTGATACTTTCATAGGCTATTTATCTTGGGCTCTTTTGGTTAGGATTAATTATTTTACTTAATACTAGTATCTCAATTGGAAATTTTTAAAACAGTATTTGAAGCTGCGTTGGTGATTAATCATTAAATCTATGTGGATTTGGGTGGTCATTCCCCACTACTTAGAGTCAGCTTCTTACTATCCCACAATTTCTGTCACAATGGTATTTTATCATCTGCTAGATGAAATCCTAAGTCTTCTAATATTAGGAAAGTACAGAAAACCTGTGACTTTGACGTAACCTTTGGCCCAGAATATTTTGTTTTCATCAGAGTAGTAAGTCTGAAAAGGCCCAAGGCCTGGATGATTTGAACAGTTCTTCTTACTTCTGGAAATAGGTTCATATGTGTTGTCTCTATATTCTACTATAGATAAATATACTTTATAACAACAGTATCATCTTTTGCTCTCCACTAATAAAGCCTAAGAGTGGATTTCTATAAGCAAATAGGACTTGGATCAATCATCAAGTCAAGAAGGAGTCACCAGTCTTTTATTCTAATGGACTGGCTTTAAGGCGGCCTACTTGCACATGGGCTATCTGATTTAGCTCACAATACTAAAATAGACTAAAGTAGCATTAGGGCAACACAGCAGGGGGGCCAGTCTTTTTGGGGTGATTTTGATGGAAGCTTGCTTGACATCTTCCACAGATTGGTATCCTTTCTGTCTACCTGGGCCACTTCCAGGGCTAGCTAGTCAGTGGTTAGCTACTAGTTTATGGAGATGATTATTTCACTTAATCAGAGCTGCTCTTATACAATAGGCTCAGAGCCTTTTATCTTAGAGTGTTTTGCCTGACAGCCTAGTCCATTTTGGACTCTTCTAGAAGTGTTTCAGATGATGGCTCATATTATGGCCCTTGTTCTAGGATATAACTAAAGGTTAGAAAATTAATTATTATGGGAAGCATGTTTGAGATGGTTGTTGAGATGGACTAATTAATGAGTAGTGATTGAATATTCCATTAATTAATTTTAATGCATGAATTAGTTAATGCTAGGATATGATTTGGTCATTGATTCATTGATTATGCAGTGCAAAGTACACATTGTTATGTTGAAACCATTCTAAAGTGTGATTGACAGCTGGCCAGCAATAATTGGTTGGATCAGTTAATTAGTTAATATCCCAAAATCCTGATAGTTAAGTTGTAAAGAGCCCTGGTAACTATCTCCTGGGAGGTAAGGCCCCTTTTAAAAGGCTGCCTCTGGCACAGTTACCACTTTATCTGGCGCAGATAGACCCCAGTTGACTCCAGTTAGGTATGCTGATTGTTTAGCTTCTTGAACTGGGTGAACCCAGTTGTAGTCAGGCGGACTGGGCAGGCCCCTCACTTTTGTAGTGATGAAGAACTGGGTGCTTCTGTTCATCATTTCAATTGAATATGAACCCCATCATGGTAGAACCCAGCATCTCCATTGGATGAAATGATTGAAAAGGAGATGGGTAGGACATCTGGTAGTCAGAACTCCTCTTCATAGTTGCATATATTTTTTGACTTTCAGAATATCTCAGTGCTCAAGGCCATCCTCAGTGGGTGTAGCATCCTCAGAATATTACAGGTCTTCATGTTCTTTTTCTGAGGTGTGTGGGGGTGTCTCCTCTTCATCTGCCTGTCTGTAGACAAACTTGAGCCTAGTTGGGCTCTTGGAGGTGATAGGGGTAGGTTCCTCTTCAGAAGGCTCCTCTTCTGGAGAGGGGGAGGGGCTCAGGGTCTTCTTGGCAGCCTTGGTGGGCTACTTGGTGATCTTTTTTGTTGGCCTTGGGGTTAGGCTTATTAGTTCTGGAAGGGTTGTCCTTCTTTGGGTTGATAAAAGTTGCTTTAGGGCGCATCTAGATGACTCATAGTTAGCATATTTTAGTTGATTAAGAATAGTATAAATTATTAATAAAAATATCATTTTTTAAGAAAAGTCTAAAATACAGATTACATTTTACTATATTCTTTAAGTTTTAATAATTTTTTTTAATTGATGGAGTTAACTCTATGATGCTTTTGAAAGGAGTAAAAAAGTGATTTTGACTAGACAATTAGGGGTTTTTAATTTTGGCACTTTGATTTTGTCACTCCCTAATAACAATAGGAAGAATAGCAGCATATTAAATTATTTTAATATTTTTTAAATATGCCAAAATCAGCAGTATTTACTAAGCCTTTTAAAAGGTCAATCTGAGCTAACCCAAAAGGCTTGAAACTTCATTATGTTCTAAAGAAAGTCTTTAACCTTTAAAATAATAATTTTAAGCTTTAAACTTACATTGGTTAAATATTTATGGTTTTTCAAAGTAGAGTGTTGGTTTGATTCAAATATACTTTTTATATCTGCACTTTTGATTATAAACACCTATTGGAGCTTAGTTAAATAAAATATTAAATTTAAATCATAATTTAAAATATATTGGCAAGAAATAAATCAGTGTTTTATGATTTTCAATTTGAAGCATTTTTTATTTGCACACTCTATCAATCCACTCAGTAAATTACTAAGTGATCACATAATACTTTTTCTATAAAAAACTTTATCTTTTACTTACAAAAATCACTGAAATTTTAATCAAATGGTTTACAGGTGATTGTGAACCTTTATGGTAGATTTTAGCTTATTTGGTTGACTATGATATGTTTAGGAAGCTTTTATGATCATTTACATAGTGATAGAATCAATATTAAGTGATAATTTGATTTTTTAATTTTGGGGCACCAAATATTAAACTGATGAGACTACCAGACTTTGATTTTTTCACTTTTAATTTTGTCCCCTCTATTCAAAAGGATGAATAATATCTATTTTAAAAGCCAAATTAATTTAAGGTGTGTTTTAAATTCCATCAATTTGGGCACTTCAAACTTGGTTTTTTTATTTTAGCTACTAGTTAAAACATTTCAAAAAAGTCAAATTTAAGAAAAATATTAAATTTTTTAACAAAACTTTTATTGAAAAAAAGTGCAGAGATAAAAAAATCTATCAATTTGGAGATTTTGATCTCTGCACTTCAACTTTAGGCACTTTCCTGGACATTACCCTTCCCAAAAGGGGTTTCAGCTATCAAAACTGAAATAAAGAGCAGAAAGCAAACCCAGACAAATTAAACCTAACCAAGCAGCTCCTGCCATCAGGAAACAAGGGAACCACAGGTGTTAGAGCCATCCCTAGGGGTAGGGTTGCCTAGAATTCAACCCTGGCTAAGAAGGGATCCAGCAAATATCTTTCACCCCAAGCACCCACCCAGAGATACTGAGGCTATTTTAGAACAAACCAAAGGTATCTCAACCAAAAAATATATATGCGACATAAATATATGTTGAATTACATATTGTGTTTTGTTTCTTAATGGATATACTATCCCATACCCTGCCATATCCTGTAAAAGTTTGTGATACTACCTGCCCCAAGGGAGACCCTAGATAGGCAAGGAATAAGAAGGAAGTTGGTAACAGGATCCAATAGCCAGAGGCACAGGTCTATCAAGATGATGCTGTCATTTAATTACAGTTCACACAGCAATCCAGATAGGGGTACCCTGGATCCAAGACAGAAGCCACTTTTGAGACCCACTATCAAAAGTAGCTCATAGCAAAGTTTTCATGAGCAAAAAGGTCACCTATACTTCCATTGCCTATCCTGCTGTCACTCAGCCCAAGATACATTAGTTTTAAAAACTATGGCAACAAGCAAAAACAATTCAGATTTAAACAAAATGAACTCATATTTAAACAAAATTGAAATGAATCAAAATCTATTGTAAATCAATATAATTTTGTTTAAAATTGAGTTTGTTTTGTTTAAATCTGGATTGTTTTTGCTTGCCACCATAGCTTTTAAAACTACTGTAGTGGGCTCTAGGGTTGCTAGTGCATTTCCCAGAGCATCTGATATGTACTATGAGCTCATGGGTGTAGGTGAAAATCTGGATGCCCCCTATGTGCACCATGATTTTGTTGGGGATATTGCATGAAAAGAATGCCTCACTTTATACTAAATTCACAACCCATGCTCTGACCCAGACAGGGTAATTCTGCAGTAACCACCAAAACCAGGCTAGCTAATAGACTGCTGGTGTGATTCATTGATCAGATGGATCTCTTTCAGGATGGCTCTCAAGGATACCTCCAGAAAATCTGACATCTGGCACAGGTTATGCCATCATGACCAGAATCATCCACTCCAGACAAACAAGCAGGGACGCCCACCACCAAAAAGACCCTTAAAAATTTTAGATCTGAGACAGGCCACCAGAAACAAATGAGTTGCAGTGAAGTGTGCTATGAAGAATTGTTGATCAGGGATTAGGAAAGCCTAATTTATTAGGCAATTAATGACAAATTGATAAGGGCTAATCAATAACCCTTATATAAATTATTATCATTAAAAGTACATTAATAAATGTAAAGTTAGTGGCCCATGACGTTGTCATTGTGATTAATCACGCCACGCTGCCGCCACCCTAGATAATGGGCGCCAGGACGTCAACAACCTCAAAAATGTGAGCCATAGCACCAGCAGTAATTATTCTTGGCACCAGAGCACTGCTACAGTTTACATCAAACGTGGGATGCCAGCACAATTTTTTCAAGCGCCAGACCCTTAATAATTAGCATCAAGCGCCAAGATGCCATCTTTGAGGTGGAATTATGCCAAGGCGCCAGGCTCAATTTGACTGGTTGATTCAACTCCCAATCAAGGTTAAATATAGAAGTGATTATACACTTAAAAAGGATCACTGATTAATGTGCTAGAAAAGGGTGTCCTTGTGCTAGGCATTGCAGGATTATATCCTAAAATGGGAAGTTGCCCCTTTTTCTGCCAACACAACCAAGACTCTACAGTGCAATGGAATGTCCTAGAAGACATTACCAGTGACTAATAATTATTAATATGAGAATGCCCCTATAAAAGGCATTGGTAGTAAATGCCAGGAGAGGAATTTTTACCTACTTAGATAGAATCCAATAAAGTTATTCATTACAAATTGTCAGGAGTATTCCTGTCACTTACAGTTGTGTAATCAATAAACTGTCACCCACTGCCAACATGAAGGCGCCTGCTGCCACCAAGCAGACATCTGCTGTCACTGAGCAGACATCTGCCACCAACGTGCAGACATCTTCTGCCATAAAGCAGATACATACTGCCACCATGTGGAAGCCCGCCATAACCAAGCAGTTACCTGCTGTCAGCATGCAGGCACCTGCCGCCACCAAGAAGACATCCACCTCCACTGCGTGGGCCCCCACTGTTCACACACAGAATCCTGTCACAACCAAGCTGTTGCCTGCTGCCACCAAGCAGATGTCTGCCACCACCACGCAGGCCCCCACTTCCACCAAGCAGATGTCCACCGCCACCGCGCGGGCCCCTGCTGCCACCACGCAGAAGCCTGTCACAACCAAGCTGTTGCCCGCTGTCAACGTGCAGGCACCCGCTGCCACCAAGCAGATGTCCACCGCCACTGCGCGGGCCCCTGCTGCCTCCACGCAGAAGTTCACCACCACCAAGCTGTTGCCTGCTGCCAACATGCAGATGCTTGCCGCCATTAAGCAGATGCCCACTGCCACTGCACAGGCGCCCACCACTCTTGCCAGCCCCACCTGCAAGCCATCCTCAAACCAGGCACCCATGGGCCAGCCTGCCACCTGCCAGCCTTTGCTCTCCCATGCCAGCAGGCCATTCCCCATTCACTCCTTTGGGAAATAGCCAGATTGGGAAATCAGGAAAGGTAATTTCCCCAAAGCCAAACTTGGGAGGAACTGCTGCCTAATTTGGGTGTCTACCAAATGGGGAATGGACTGACAGGCTATCCAAAAATGTAAATCATGCACCAAATTTAGTAAATGAATTTGGATGCATGAAGAAGATCAAACTTGCACTATGCCAATGCAAACTTGGATCCAGCCAAACCTTCTCAATTGCCGGCTACCCAAGCCAATCCAGAAAAGGGAATATCAGATGCAACTCAGACTCTTGGTTCCCCAATGCTATGCCTTCCAATAATCATGCCTTGCAGGTCCACTAGTATAGATAAAGACAAACCCCTCACTGGTAGTTTGTGCTATCATTGAGTGAATATCCTCCTCAATATTATCACATTAATCAATCCTTTACCCAGGCTAAGCAAGTAACCTTACTAAACCCATTAACCCTCCCCAAGAAAGAAGATGAACTACATCATTTTCACAGCTGTCTTGATAGCTTACCTTGGGATAGGGGGCCGCCAGCCAACCAATGCTCAGTTTGGTCTTGAACCACAGGGACCAAAAGGGATATCATACAATGAGCCAACTCACCTCAACTCAATGGTTTTGAACCTGTGGACGCCTCTGGCGTCACCTTGCCCAACTCCCACCTTAGCTACTTATGTGATTCCCGCAGCTATGCTACTGTACCTTGCCGTCAGCCTTAGACAATGCAACATCCTTGCCAAAGCCTTCCATCAGGAAGTCAACTTCTATCCAATTTTCTATGCCTTGAATGGCTTTGAGCCGCCTAACCTGCCATCTTATGTTACTAAAGTTTTACCCTCAATACTTGGGTATTACACAAATCAAGTTAGTCAATGTCTTCATGACTCTCAGATTCAAATTAAATATAGTGATTGTATGCCCCTGCCTCCTAAATCTTCTGTTGAATCTGCCAGTGTATGCCAATTTTCAACAAGTGCTGCTCACTACAGGGGCACCACACACTCCAACCAACTCTTGTCCTCTGAGTCTGACGCGCCTTCCTCCATCCCCAAAGACCTAAATGGATTTGGGGAACATCATTTGGTAATGGAAACCAGCAACGTCAAGAGAGATCAGCTTTTCTGACAACAAGAGTATATAATCAAAGTAGAAGACTTGCCTGTACTCCCCTCCTGTCATTACACAGAATCCCTATGGTACCTCTTGCACAAATCACCCAGGTCAATTGCAAAGACCTAGCATTGTTGGCCTCTGGGTTCTTCCTTGGATATCAACTCATCCAAAAACCCACAAACATTCAGTTATCCCTCTTTCATCAGCACCCCCAGGCCCAACACCTCATGACTGTATTCTGAAGTTACCTGGCAACTGATGAAGAAAACCTCAAACACTTTCCTACTATCAAGAAAGTAACTGGCTACCTGCAAGGATATGTTCATCCTTTGTTACACCAGTTGCTGGGAGTACAGGTACAACACCACCTGGAGCTTTGAGAGCTGGTAATGTATGCTGAGCGCCAGCACCAGCACCATTACCAGGATTGGTTAGTACAACAACTGGACTACGGGTTTGAGAAAATTAGAGCCTATGCTCAAGACAATAAGGACAATCAAGCCATTTTGGCTCATCAATTGGAAGACCTCACCCACCAGCTAAACAACTGTTTAGTCCATGTAATAGAGGTGATTCTGAAGAATCTTGGTCTGGGGCCTGTCTGGGTGTGGGACGTCATTTGCCATGTCATAGCCATCAAACAATACATTGTGGGTGCCAATGTAGCCAAAAGTATCATGGACAACCTTCTTACCAAAAACAGCGCCTCCTTGGAGCAGCAGGATAGCCTTCTGCACAACCTGGGAAAGAAGGTTGCCAACAACAAAGACAATATCAATTAAGTATGGCGCCTTGCCTGGCAAGAGGTCAAGGAGGCAAGAAACACCACTAATGCTGCCAAGGGTGAGGTTCTGGTACTTTGAGATAACTTTGCCCAATACAATGACCATATCAAGGATACCATTAGAGAAGATACCTCCCAACTATGTCATGAATTCTTATCACAAATAACCAATGACTCAATCACCAAGGGTCATGGCTGCTCTGAACTTAATGAAGTACAGCAACATGTGGGGAACATTGCGGCAACAAATAATGATATCTTCTGGGAAATGAAACAAATACATGACAAAGGAGAGCAGAGTATTGCTTCCCTCAAGACTAAGCTTGAGGAATTACAAGCTGAAATGAAGGGGTATGACAAGCAATCCACCTCCCAGCTGCTGCCCTAGAAGACTTTTGCAAAGAAATGGTCCACTGTGCATGGCTGATTGAGCACCTTTGCTCTTCCCTAAAAAATGCAGAGATGGAGATAGCAGATGTTTGGGCTGAGCTTATGGATTCCAGATGCTGCTGCACTAGCCAAGACTTGGGAGGACCTGGTCTTCCTGCTATTCCATCTGGAGAAAGTGCCACTCTAAAGCCCACTTCCAATTCAGCATATGATGATGGAGCTACCTCATCTTCTTCAGGTTGCTGGAGCCTCTCAAAAGTCTTTGATGTTCCCCCTACGCCTGTTGAAACCTCACAGACACCTAGGGAGACTGGCCCAGCCGGGAGTTCCCGTACTAATTTCTTTGACTACAGTTGCTGTGAGGAGTCCCCTCCTTGATGCTGCCCTCAAGACAAAACTCCTGCACATTTCAAGCCAATGAATCTGCATAAGCTCTACCACAAAGGTAATGTACACACATTCATCTGCCTTTTTGAGATGTCAATGTATGGGGGCAACAACCAAGATTAGGCCATCACACTACTCAACCATCTGGATGCAGCCAGTACCAATCTAATTATCCTGTACATACCTGAACATGACTGTTTGCATGCAGTGGTAAAAAATGTGCTGTTATACAAGTTTGGTAGCATTGCCCAGGTTACTGAAAGAAAGAATGATTTCCTGATTATTAGCTTCAGAAAAGACAAGACAATTGCTGATTTTGCCAATTATTTATACCTTGAGGCCCAGATCCTCAGTGGCTCAGGGTTCCTGAGGGTAAACAACGCTCATATAGCTCTACATGCAGAAGTCAAACCGTATGAAGCCTTGTACCAAGCCCTCATACCTGCCTTCCAATATGACTGTACCTTGGATGGTATGGTATGTTACTTGTGCCAGTGTGGTAACACTTTTGGGCCCCCAATACTGAGACAAAGAATTGCCCAGCCACCAACTTTCCAGGGCTCTCAGAGGCCCCTCCCAGCAATAACAAATTCCCGCCTAAGACCAACATTACCAAGGTAACCTGCCATTGGTGCAACAAGAAGGGCCATTATGCCTCTAGTTGTAACTTGAAGACAGGTATCCACGCGCTGCCCCCTTGGAATCTGATTTACAGGGAAAAGTCAGCATGGAGTAGAGGAGGAACACTCTACTTCCATGCAATCTATGAACGTTCCACCTGATCTCCTCTTCAACCCTGATACTGGATTCTTAGGGAATGCACTCCATCAGGTCCTTGTAGACAACTTACACATGGTACAGACCTGTTCCAAGGTTCAGGCCTCCCAAGAGGCCACCAAGGAGGTATCCAAGCCCTATGCTTGTCAGCTACTAGACAACACTTCTGATATGGAGCCCCAGAGCTCAGGTGATGCCACTCCCCTTAGGGGCGTCAATGTGGCTATTTCCATGGAAACAATGAAGGATCACCACCCAGAACTATGCAATAGCATTTTCAAATTCCTCTCCACTGCCAATAATTTGGACATCCATTTAGTAAACAAAATTGGTTCTTTTTATTCTGAGTGCACTTATGCTGATATTTTTATAAATAAGCTAAAAGTGTGAGCCATTATTGGCACTGGGGCCCCTATAAGCATAGTGTCCTCTAAGCTAGTACGGCAAATTAGGCTTGCTGCTGACATTGATAACAAGAAGCAGTATGGTACTGCTGGGCTAGATTGTACCACCGCACAAGGAGTGTACAGTGCACTTCCTTTACGCTTTGGTTCCCTGGTAGTCTCAGCCCAAGCTATAGTGCTACCCAATGAAAACTATTATATCCTGATTGGAGCCTTGTTCATGTGACAGTATGGAGTAAAGACTGACCTTGAGAATGATATTCTTGAAATCTTGGTACAGGAAATACCTCTGTACTACAATTGCTTTAGCCTAGAAATGGGTAGCCAGACCACTCCCTGTGTTAACCTTGCATATTGCAATGGTGTGGTCCCAGTCAAATACTGTAAATTGGAACTCTGGGTTAAACATCTTCCATCTCAGGTTGAGTAGTATAATAGTCTGCCATTGCACAACAACTATTCTTTTACTATAATGGCTGGCCATCAGGTGTTAATGGATATTGGATTGGATTTACAGACCCCCCAAGGACTTTGTGGGGAAATAGAGACCCCTCAAATTGCTCTAGGCTAGAGCCCCTGGTTGTACCTGGCATTGTACTCCCTAATCATGGGCCCATAAAGGTACTACTTTCCAATCTTAACCACTCTCCTGTTGAGGTAAAACGCCATCAAGTAGTGGCGTATTTACACCTATTACTGGTGGAAGAGGTGATAGAGATACTCAATTTTGGCAACTTGGACAAGTTTGGTCTTCTTTCAGAAGAAGAAGTACCGCCTACCATATGCATGTTCATTCCACGTGAGCAACTGCAGGGACTCACTGTTGCTCAACAAGATGCAGCTTTTGCACTGTTTGAGAAATACAAGGAAATATTTGCCAATGATTACTTCAATCTGGGGTGTACACATAACATGCTCCACCATATCAACACAGGTGATGAACGTCCTATGCTTCTCTTCCCCATATGATGCTCTTGTGCCTTTGATGCTGTTATAGATGTTGAAATTGGGAAGATGGTCCAACTAGGTCTAATTGTTCCCTCCAAGAGCCCGTGGTTGTCTCCAGTCCTCATAGCTAAGAAGAAAGATGGGAGCAATTGTGTTGTCATTGACTACTGCAAGCTTAATAACATCACTAAGAAGGGCTCTTACCCCCTCCTGTGCATTGACAATGTTCTTGCTTGCCTGGGAGGCGTTAAGTTCTTTTTTGCAATGGACCTAATATCTGGATATTGGCAGATTGAATTGCCACCCAAGGAGCAAGAGAAATGCGCCATCATCATCAGCCAGGGTCTCTTTCAACCTACATGTATGCTGCAAGGGCTATGCAATGCACCAGCCACATTCCAACATGATATGGATGACATTTCTCTATTATCTCAATCTGAGCTGTGTTATGGTCTACCTGAACAACATTAATGTTTTCTCACAAACATTTTCCAACCACCTTCAACATCTTGAGGAGGTTTTCTGACGCTTAGCGGCTGCTAACCTTAAAGTCAAACCAAAGAAGTGCAATTTCTTTAAGGATCATCTTGAATAACTTGGTTTTTTGGTTTACGCAGAGGGGTTACAACCCCAACCTGCCAAAGTGGGGGCCATAGAGAAAATGAAGGTGCCGTCAAAAAACAAGATGCCCAAGTTTTCCTGGGCATGATTGGCTATTATTGGCGCTTTGTCAAAGTCTTCTCAAGGAAGGGGGAGGCCCTCTTTCACTTGCTGAAGATCAATGTGCAATTTGACTAGACCCCAGCCTGTCAACAAGCCTTTGACACCCTACGCTTGAGCCTCATGAATGGACCAATCCTGCGCTATCCAGACTTTTACGTGTGAGTTTTTGTTCAAACAGACGCCTCACTGACTGCTGTGGGCGGTGTGATTTCCTAGGTGGACACCAACAGCAAAGAACACCCTGTATTCTACTGCAGCAGAACCCTGAACTTTCACAAGCCCAACTACACTGTCACCAAATGGGAAGGCTTGGGAGTAATATATACATATAAGCAGTTTTGTGTATATTTATACAACGTCCACTTCAAAGTAATCACAGACCATGCATTACTATGCTGGCTTCAGAACTTGAAGGAACTCAAAGGACGTCTAGCACAATGGGACCTGAAGCTCCAGGCCTACAACTTTGAAATATCACACAGAGCAGGAGTTAATCATCAGAACATAGATGGACTATCCCAACTACCAACAGTAGCCCACCTAGCTGATGTCTCTGACCTACTATATGATAAAATATTGGCAGGCAACTACCAAGATGAGCCTTCAGAAGTCCAGCACACACTAGACAGACTCCTGGAAGACACTGAAATCAAGAATGAGCAGATAGAGAAGCACACCTTAGAAGGAATAATAATAATGCCCAGATCATCAGAACATGTTGATCTAATATTTTGCGCTCATAAGGCAATAGGACATGGTGCCTTCTGGAAAACACTTGAACAGCTGAAAACTACCTGTTTTTGGGAGGCTATGGCCTTTGACATCCAAGAAACACTGAGCTGCTGCAAGGAATGACAAGGGGAGAAACTGTTCAGAAATTCTACAACTTATCACCTAGCTCAACCTAACTTTGCTTGGCACACTAAATCTATTGATGTTGTAGGACCATTGCCAGTCAGCAACTAGCACATGAAGTACATAATTGTTGCAATAGACCACTTGACCAAGTAGGTGGAGGCAAAGGCAGTGTAAGACTTGGGTGCTACCACTACTGCAAAAATTCCTACTTGAGCAGATTATACTACAACATGATTGCCCCCAAGTTATCCTCAATGATAATGGCACCAACTTCACTTCCCACGTGGTGACCAAGCTCAATGAAATTATGGGAATCTGAGGAGTGTTTTCAACACCCTAACATCCAGAATCAAATGGAATGGTAGAAGGAGTTAACGGAACTCTGGTAGGCATACTAAGAAAATTAGCTGCTAGCTGCTCTGCAGAATGGAACACCTTCCTGCTGCCAGTTATCTTTGCCTACAACATTGCCACCCACTCCTCCACAGGGAAGTTGCCCTTCCAGCTCTTAAATGGTAGACATCCTGCACTACCTCCTATCCTGTACTCCTGTGTTAGAAAGGAAGACACAAAGTCACCCCATGAATACCAGCAAAGGTTAGCTTGTACACTGATTCAATTACAGTCAGAAGCCTATTCCAATGCATTGGCCAAGAAAATAAGGAGCAAAGAAAGGGATACTGCCCAGCGGCTCCTGCTCCAAGAGTTCCAAGTATGTGACTGGATGCTCTTTCATAACACTCATGTATTTGGGCAAGCACATAAATTGGCCACCCTATGGATAGGACTGTTTGAATGTATTGCCAAGACGTCCACCAACGCCTATATTATTAATGAGATTAAGGATGGACAAATGATAAAACAGGTACACACAAAGTTCCTAAGGAAGTTCAAAAATAAGCCCCCTCCCAAAGAATAAAGTGATACAACTATGAAGAATTAATTATACAAAGAAGTAAAAGAAAGGGCCAAAACAAAAAAAAACTAAAAATAAAAATAAAAATGAAAATAAAACTATAAATAAGATATAAGAAGGTGAGTCTTTATTGGCCATCTAAACAGAAGGGCAACATTTGGAACCAGAAGAGGAAGACTGATTGTCAGTTCTTTCTAGGGGGTGTCTTCAGAAGAAGCACTGTCTGCGGGGAGATAGGGGATGGAGTGATGGCTAGGATTGTAGCAAGGACGTTTCAATACAGAGAGAGGTACCAGAGGAGCTACCAGTTTGTACTTGTTGTTATCCATTTAGTTGCAGACAAAGGCAAGAGCCACCAACATTTGGCACCAAGCCAATTGGGAGTTGCGGGACATACCAGTCCAACCACATAGAGGCAAACAAAGATTCCCCTTACTAAACAGACGCCCCCAACTGCCACAAGCAGATAAGGCAAATCCTATAGTGAGGAAATCAAGCAGCACATCCTCCATATAGTAGTAGCATGCTGGCAGAAGAAACCTTGGACTGGTAGGCCAGCCCAAGGAAGTGTTCAAGGCAACGCCCCACAAAACCCATGGCATCAGAAGAACATGCCTTGTGAGGGTACCACATGAAGTGGGCAACAGAAGCAGCCAGGGGAAGATACAACTGTGGGTTGTTGTCCTTTACTGCTTTTACAAAGAGACACAGATTCAAAGAGAAATAATGGGGTGTGTTAGCCTGAAGGTCTATCCCAAGAGTGCACAGAAGCTTGGAGTTGGCAGGCTGCTCCAGTGCCCAGATGCAAGCCATCTCTCAAAATTTATTGGTTGCGCTGGGAGATGGTATAGACATGCTGCAAGGAGAATCCAATAGTGTCTCTAGCCATGACGTGCAGACAGATGTCAACCTCACCAATCAGCTGCTCCACTTCATAACTGCTGTGGTAGCGAGTCCCCAACCAAATTGGCGTTACTGCATTGTCTTCAGCAAACAATGCCTGCACATATACGTATAACATCTCCTCATGGTGTTTTATCCCAAACCAATTGAGGATGGCAGGGTACGCAGAGGGCAGCTCTTTGGATTTGCAACAGGCACGCAGCAAGGCTGAGGGGGTTGCAAGTGGTGAAGAAGCAGTCTTGAGGACAATATTATTAGACCAATCCCATAGATTCTCAAAACCAAGGCAAGGTAGGCAAATGAGGGGCACTTCTGTCTCAACAAATATGGAGTCAGCACCCTCCTCCTCCTCAGTCTGTGTGGCAGTGTTGCGTTCTGAACCGGCCATGGTGGTATCACAGTCCTGGGCATGCAACTGACAACTGGCTGCAGGTAATAACTGGTTTAAGAAACAGAATTGGAAAGGGTGCGGCATATTCATAAATGCCTTACATTCCTCATGTGTCATGCTAGCCATGAGGTCTTGGTAGACCTGGAGCAAGGAAGGATTGTTATTGCTGTGGGCGCTCATGAAAGAAAGAATGGAGAGTAGCCCTGGTCAAGTGGGGGGATATATGAACAATTGTTGACCAGGGATTGTGGAAAGCCTGCTTTATTAGGCAATTAATTATAAATTTATCAGGGCCAATCAATTACCCTTTCATAAGTTAGTATCATTAAAAGTACATTAATAAATGTACAGTTAGTGGCCCATGAAGTTGTCATTGTGATTAATCATGCCACACCACCACCACCCTAGATAATGGGCGCCAGGACACCAACAACCTCAAAAATGTGCGCCATAGCGCCAGCAGTAATCATTATTGGAACCAGAGCACTGCTACAGTTTACATCAAACGTGGGATGCCAGCACAATTTTTCAAGCGCCAGAGCGCTGCAATAATTAGCATCAAGCGCAAAGATGCCAGCTTTGAGGTGGAATTATGCCAAGGCGCCAGGCTCAATTTGACTGGTTGATTCAACTACCAATCAAGGTTAAATATAGAAGTAATTATACACCTAAAAAGAATCACTGATTAATGTGCTAGAAAAGGGTGTCCTTGTGCTAGGCATTGTGGTATTATACTCTAAAATAGTAAGTTGTCCCTTTTTCTGCCAACACAATCAAGACTCTACAGTGTGCTGGAATGTCCTAGAAGACATTGCCAGTGACTAATGATTATTAATATGAGAATGCCCCTATAAAAGGCATTGGTAGTAAATGCCAGGAGAGGAATTTTTTTACCTACTTAGATAGAATCCAATAAAGTTATTCATTACAAATCAAGTTGGTCATTGTCTTTGGAATCCTCACATTCAAGGGCATATAGTGAGTGTGTGCCCCTGCCTCCTAAATCTTCTGTTGAATCTGCCGGTGTACACCAATTTTCAACATGTGCCAAAGTCTGTCAGGACCGTTGCTTGGGCCAAAAAGGCTGCCAGAAACGCAGAAAAGTTTGTTCAGTGATATCCAGCCCCAAAGACAATTTATCATGGTACCCAACTTCTGGTTGCTATAAAGTACTGGTGACAGAAGCTGAGCCCTGTCATGCCATGATCATTCCAAACCCCAGTATTGCCTGTGTTGCAATTTTTGCATTACAGCGCCACAATTATTTGAGATTATTGGGCACAGGGCATTTGCTTGAATACAGTCATATGTGAGGATATGAGTATTATTGTATCAGAAGAGCCAGAATCAAATGTAAACATGATATTGTCCAGAAATGGCTTCTGATCACGCAGAAGCACTTAAAGATTAGGACATAGGTCAAACAGATAGAAATAGATAGATCAAAGATGTATCAAATATTAAAGACTGTTTTTATTGTAATTTTTTCATTCTTCTTATACCTTATACAAGGTTAACCCCTGGGCTACTAGCAATGTCTTCTAGGAAATTCTAACACTCCTCTTATTTGGATAATTATTAATCTAGGTTTGGCGCTTATTGCATGTCAACCAATAGAATATCTTCATCTTAACCTAGCACAGGTTATCCTTCCTGGCATGAAATAATTTAGTTACTTCAGGATCACTTCCTACCGTCCTGGAATGCTCCAAGCTTGATGCTTATTAATGTGATTAATATGTTAATTCAGATTATGGGGAATTGAACCCAGCACCTTGAAGCTTGATGTAAAAGTAAGGTGGTGTTGCAACATCTTTGATTGCTCCCTCTTGGGGAATAGCGCCCTGAGTAGATCACCAAATGGCTCACAGAATGGTTCACTGACCAGCCAGTAAACTGATGGCACCATTATCAGTTGACTATCTATTACAGGGATCACCTAATCCAGATTCTAAGCGGACACAACTTGAATAAGCCTCATGACCTAAGAGGAACATTACTCAGATAAGCCCCATGATCCCCATGACGTACATGGACAGTATGTGGCTTATCATGATACTATATATTATTCTATATTCATATCCAATAAAGTATCATTCTTTTCTTAAATCTTCCCCTTATCTTGTTATTTTTATATCCCAGAAGTATATACATGACAGTGGTAGCACAGGTAGGTTATCCATACCTACCCAACTCAAAGGAAAAAATCCTCCTAAGAAAAGGACCCAAGCAATGGTACTCCCCAACAGCTGGGGAGACTACAAAGAAGAACAAGACGTTCTCACAGGCCTCATTATCTACAACAATGTCCTTGTACTCATCAAATAGTACAACACTCTTAAAGCCCGCAGACTGTTACCCACAGCACAAACCACAACAGGACCACAGCAGCCTGAAATACCTAATATTGTATTCCAGCGCCTGTGTACAGCCATAATTGGCGCTTTTGCAGTACTACGTTGGGAAAACACCTCTCTCTGGATCAACAGTACACAGAGCAAGTTTAAGCAAGTGGACTACCCCTAAAGACTCTGGGTCAGTGAGATTGCCCTTCATGTTACAGGAACTGCATCACGTTTTGTAAGCAAATGGCTAGCCCAACACAATAACCAGAAGGAAAACTGAGAGCTATTCAAAGTGCAATCCTCAAAATGCTCTCCAGGAAGGATTCAGATGTGGTGATTATGAGAACTCCAGACCTTCAAGATGATAGGAACAATTGAGGAGTACATTGCTGCATATAAGGATCTATTGACCACGCGCCCAATACCATTAGCATTGATGAACCTGGGTCTATTTGGACTTCTATAATGGCCTCCCCACGCACATTAGACGTCAGTTTGACATGACCTGCTGCATGAAACTTGAAGATGTGTTCTTGTAGGGAAAGCACACAGCTTGAAAATCTGACAATTTACATGCAATCAACAAGTGCAAGGAGAACCCTACAGTCAATAAGGATCCTTGTCCCAATAAACAGAACAACAAAACCCATCCTCAAACTAGAAATTGCACTGCACAAGCCAACCAGGGCAAGCACTGAAGACACCAACAAGGAGGGAAAAGCTCAGGGGAGTGCTTAGGCAAGCTGCCTAACCCCAACCTACAAGACTTTTACAGGATTCAAGAGGTGGATTCAATCACCATGATCCAAGTATCCTCCAGCGACCCTCCTACTGTTTGCTGCCCAAACTGGAAATAACCTCCTCACTCATCCTTTCTGTTTTTGCAGATATCAGAGCACCACACTATTTGACACTAGGCAGATAAATCTCTCTCCAACAAGAAATTTGCTGACCTCATGAAACTACCTACCACCCAAAGCAGTATCAGGAGAGTCATCATGGCAGATAACAGAAGCACACCAGTTACCCATGAGAGCAGACCTTTCCAGGCACAAATTGGAGACGTCCAAACAACAATTAGTGGCCCCATCATTCCAATCCCCAAGTACAATATCATACTTGGATTAGAATGGATGCAAAAGACAAAGCCTCATGTAGACTGGGACAGTGCCACCCTCACTTTCCAGCGAGGAGAAGTCCACCATCACGTGTACCTGAGACATCTTGATACTCCTCATTAGGGACCACATATTTGTAAATATCATAGAAATGGAGAAAGAAACTGACATCAGCAGAATCAATTGGAGCATGTGTACATATGAAGTCATCCACTTCAAAAACACAGAAATTCAATACAAACAGAATCCAATTAGAGACCAGCTAGTCAATGAATTTCCCTCTGTATTCCAAGAATCACTACCCAGGCTCCCCCTGATTGAGGGTATAAAACATGATATCAACCTAAAGGGTAGTTTACCCAAAAGCGCAACCCATCTACCACCTCCACCACAAGAAGATGACGCTCTGAAAGCCTACTTTGACAAAGCCCTTGAAAAAGGCCTCATTTGACATTAAAATCACTTTTGGCACAGCTGTCTTCTTTCTGGCAAAGAAGAATGGAGGACTCTTCCCGGTGCAACAACTACAGAGCGCTCAAAAGGTCCAATTCCAAAGACAGGTATCTCCTGCTCCCTAATTTATAACCTTTTTGACGCCCTGGGGGGTCCCAAATCTTCACAAAAAATTGATTTGAAAGCAGGTTACCACCAAATTTGTGTAAAACCTGAAGACATTCCAAAGACTGCCATTCAGAATCAAGTATAGATCCTTGAATGTACTGTCCTTAATTTTGATATGTCAAACACTCCCAGTATCTTGTGACCTTCATGAACAAATGTTTCAAAGAACACATAGAAAACAAGCAATTATCTACTTGATGACATCTGCATTTACAGTCCCAACTGGAACAACACTAGAAAGACGTCTGCCTGGTCCTCTGCACCCTTGAAGAGAACCAATTGAGTTGCCAAAACGTCAAAGTGTGAATTCTTCTTGGTGGAACTTTTAATTTCCTTGGTCACATTATCAGTAAGGACGGAATTAAACCAGATCCATACACAATACACGCCATAACAAGTTCCAGCCCCAAGAAATAAGAGTAAACTCTGCACCTTCCTTGGAATGGTAGCCTACACTCAAGAAGGTTCATCCCTGACTGGGGTGCACCTAACAGCCCCCCTGTCTGCTGTCTACAGGTAAAACAACCAAGTTTATCTGGACACCGCTACAAGACCAACACTTCTGCCAACTAAAGGAACACATGGT